>CM029014.1:397503-505601 GCA_016801055.1 Panax notoginseng | reverse complement strand
CAAATCCAAGCTTTAAACTTAGAAGAATCCCTTCCCACACCTCTTACCAAGAAAGGGTACTTGCCATTTGTCTCCATTAGCAATGATGTTTTGACAATTCATACATAAATCCAGCAGGTATTTCTGGGTTTAATCTTACAACTAAGCTAATGTTTGTTATGAGGGCATTAGTGCCAGATTCTTGTTTTGAAATCCCGTAGTTGCACTGTATTTTATATAGCAACAAGGACATAAAATGAAAAAGGCTGATGAACCATCCTAATGATGAACCATAGCTGAGCTGGAATCGTAGTGCCGCGTGTCCTATTTTTTATTCACACCCATTCCCAATAAACAAAAGTACTGATCCAAAAAGATTCATGAACTTGGTGTCCATCTTAAATTAGTATGTTCTTGCATATGAATGTGTTCTAAGCTTAAGCATTATGTTGTATTCTTGTTTGTTTGTAGTGCATGTATTCTTGAACAAGCAAATTAAAACTTTGGCCTAGTGCAAGTTTGTCTTTATTTAACTTAAGCTCCTCGTAAATGCAGTGGGAAATCATGTTTCAACCTCTCATGGATTTGCTGTTGTGGGTGCTGTCCACATCTTAAAATGCCACGCTGCAGCTGCAACTGCAGCTGCAATATTATGTAGTTGCAACCCCTGTGCCTGTTGTTCAATACCAAAGTGCCGATGTTGTTACTGGCCTTGCTCCTGGCCATGCTCTTCAAATGTTGTAACATATTTTCATGCAGCAGAAGTTGCTGGATTTGTCAATGCCCTTCGTGCCCGGATTGCTCTTGCAGCAAATGAACATGCAGCACCAAATGCACATGTTGCTGTCCTAAATGTCCGAAGGTACCACGATGTTCATGCTCATGTTCATGTACGCGATGTATAAAGAACTGTTGCTACTCTTGCTGCTTATGTTACTAGTATACCTACAAATATTTCAACATGGAAAAAAAGAAGAAGGAAAATTCCTGTGCATTCATATGTTTGGTTTGTTCTGTTAATTATTTTGAGATGTCCAATTTGAAAGCATATTTTGTAAACCGTACAAATGGATTTATTGATTAGGAAACTAAACCATCAAATCAAATCAAATCAAATCAAATCTAGAAGCTTTTAGGAGTCCTTTTTTTCCTTATCAAGTTGATTGAGCTTCTCCACACTCTTGGGACCATTACATGACTGCACTAAGAAGCTACTGGACCTGGATGATTAATTGTTTTGTCCTTTCAAGATTCTACATTATACAGGCTGAATGCAGTGACAATAGATTATACTATTATTATAAAGGGAATTGATAATTTCATGAGAGAAATTGATATTTTTACAAGTTTCCTTTCACATGAATAGTAAGCGGGACTCACATTCGATTTATATATATATATATATATATATATTCGTTTATCAAAATCATTATTGACACCAATAATTGGGGCGATGGGCCATGTTTTTTGATTATTAGGGGTGTTATCAGACTTTTTCCTGTATATTTATACCCACGAGATGTGTAGTAGCCTCTTTTCAGGCTTTCTGTTAAATTCAGCTGGCTGATCATTCTAGTGTTTACATTATACCTATAATCGGATAGTTGGATATAGGCCTCTTTGGGCTGTTTCTTGTGTCGATTGAAATAATAAATACTTGCTGCTCCAACCCAAAATGAGTCTTCATTTGACTTTTTTCTTATTAGTGGTACTAGCCCTGTGCAAGGCATAAATTTGGTACCCTCCGTATCGTAAAATTAATATAATTTTAGTTGTATGTCACAACCAATATGTAACCGTTTATTATTTAAATATAATAAATAGGTATATTCATTTTTTTTTATTATGTGTATATTTAATTTATTGCGGCAATAAAAAAATTGAAAATTGATATTTTTATGACTTATTGATATTTTTCACATGAAAAGTGTCGTTATAGATGTATATCGACGGTAAAAAGCGTCGCTATAAGATCTACAACGACGGTTTTTTATAAAAATGTCAATAAATTATGTAAAAATGTGTTTTCTATTATTGTCGTCTTAAAAAACCTATAAAATCAATGATTACCCTCATTATGTGTGTTTATATGAGTATAGATTAATAAACTTAAACAATAAGTCTTGCTGGACAGGAAAATTGGACCGGTCCAATTGTTTTTTTTTTTTTTTTATTATTGTGACTCTCAAAAAATGTATAGTATTTATTCCAACATGAATTTTTATAAAATATAGTAGTTAGGTGTAATTTGGATACACATACAAATACAGGGTTATACAGACTAAAACACCTAAAACACTATATTTTATAAAAATTTCTGTTGGAATAAATACTATACATTTTTTGAGAGTCACAATAAAAAAAATAAAAAAAAAAAAAAATTGGACCGGTCCAATTTTCCGGTCCCAATTTCCTATCCGCGTAGCACTACTCAAAGTTAAATTATGTTATGACAAAGGAATGTTTGAAGTATTACTAGTATTAAAACAATAATTGACCGCCAGTGGCAATCGGCCCATTTTTTTTATTGTCTTCTAAAAAATATATAGTATTTATTTTAGCTAAAATTTTTATAAAATGTAATAATTTAAATGTAATTTGGATATATATACAAAATAGGGTTAAACAATTACCACTGTATTCTGTACAGTTAGACCTGGTAAAAGAGGCTCAGGCCTGCGGTCCAGTCCGCCCGTAAAAAAAATGGGCTATGGGCTTCATTATTGCAGCCGACGTAAAGTTGAGTCATTTTAGCCCGGCCCGTACTAGCCCGGCCCGCGGTGACCCAGCCCTCCCGTGAATTATTGCTTTAATAAAATAATATTACTTGTGAGGGTTGAATACAAGACCTCTAAGTCATTAAATAAGAGTTCAATCCAACTGAACTACAACAGTTACTTGTTTTAACATGTATGCTTCTAAATAAAAGTATAAAAAATAAAAAGACAACCGTTTAAACAAAATGTACAATATCTAGTTTTAATTTATTTGTCTTTTAAAATGAGTTAAATTTGAATCATAATTAAAAATATTCAAATTAAATTATTTAAAATTTAATTCTATCCAATACATAAGTTTCTCAAACATTGAAAAATGTATTTATTTAACTCTAAATAATATAAATTTTTGATATTAATAGAAATTTTAGATAGTTTTACTACATTCACAGTACTCCATATTAATTAATTAATACTGTATAAGGTAAATTAATGTAGATTATTTGTTTAAATTTATTAAAACTATTGGCGAGTTTCACTAGTATAATATAATGTTCTGAATACCCTATAGGGTTTATATTTTAATCATTTAAATACATTTTATTAACTCTCATAATTTTAATAGAATTCAATAGTATAAAATATATGTTTAACTTAATTAATTTTAAAGTCCAAATTTATCAACTCAATGTTATCCAATACCCATTATGATCCATACAAATTAAATATAAAAAAATCCAATTAAAATAATTTAAATAAATTTAATTATTATTTATTTTGTCGGATATTACAATACTAGTGTGGAATTAAGAGAGTGTATGCTTTAAAGGTTTCACTGAATCGTTGTACGTATATACTCACTTATATAGTTATATATGACACGGTGCATAGAAACAAAAAATGAATGAATTAAAAAAAAAGGGTTGGTGAAAGTGTGAAACATTACCAAAATTTTTTGTTTACCAAAAAAATAAAAAGAAAAAGAGAAAGAAACTTAACCAACAAATCATTTACATATGTTATAACAAGTAATTGTTGTATTTTAGTTGGATTAGACTCTTATTTAAAAACTTAGATGTCTTGTATTCAACCCTCACAAGTAGATATATAGTTTTTATTTTTAAAAAAAAAGAAAAAAGAAGAAGCCCGCGGGCTAGCCAGGCCCAGCCTAACCCGAGCCACGGGCCTCACAATTCCAGCCCATAAAAAGTTGGGCCATTTTAGCCCGGCCCAAATTTGGCCCGGCCCGCTTCTATTCCGGTCCGTTTGCCAAATATATGTACAGTATACCCAAATTACAACTAAATCACCGTATAAAAATTTTAATTAAAATAAATATTATATACTTTTTTTAAAATAATAAAAAAATAAATAAATAATTTGACCGATCGCTAGACCGATTGTCACTGGCCGGTCCCCTAAGGACTCGTACTAAAATTTAAAAATGTTTGAAGTAGAAGTAATAAAGCAATCAAACTTATAAAGCTTGCTCCAGAGTATTACTCTATTAATTGAGCGCACACAAAAAAGAACAAAAAAAGAAAAGAGTATTACTATTATATTTGGGGTTTCATATAAGAAAGACTGTTGACTTTCATGATATACTTTAATTTAATATTTGGGATCCTTCGCATCCACTTTTTTTCTTTTTTTTTGCTATATTTAAACTGTATTAAAAAATAAAGTAGAAAGGCATGGAAACTCCAATCATAATACAGTATAAACATAATATACCCTATCATGTCATGACTGTAAAAGATTACAAGACCAAATTGCAAACCAGAAGAAACTATCTAATTGCAAACCAGAAGAAACTATCTAAACATTCATGAGACAGAAACTATCTAAACAGCCATAGGCCTAACTAGAATCAGCACCCTCAATAGGCCTAGCAGCAACATAACCAGCAGCCACAAAAACAGAATTAGCAGCAAGACATTAGCATCAGCAAGCACAGCCTAACAACCAACAAACTCAGCAGAAGCAGAACCAACCAGTTGAAGAATAGTAATAACCAGCAGAAACCGCAACAACATTCCCATCAACAAATAACAGAGGCAAAGCATGGCAACAAACAGAACCACCCCAACCACATGGCAACAAACATAAATAGTTCATACCCAAAACAAGATCTAGACTTAACTTTTAAAAACTTCATGTGAGTATGCAGTTTACATTTTAAAATATGCATAATGTCAACTACAATAGTCCTAACAAGTATAGAACGATCAGAATGTAATCGAGCATTCCTCTCTTGCCAAATGTAAAAAATCACAGCAGCAAAACCCAGCTTAAGTAAAGCATTGCAAAACCTTGAGCCAGAGCATGAAATAATATAAGTAATGGAAGACCAGCTCCGATTAAACCCCCTCCAGCCACAATGCCAAAGCACTTGACCTAACACTTGAAAGAGCAAGTACAGTTGAAAAACAGATAGATTAAAATTTTTCATGTCAACTTTACAGAGAACACATGTAGCATTAAGGTCAATGCCAACTATATATATATATATATATATATATATATATATATATATATATATATATATATATATATATATATATATATATATGCGTATGCTGTTGTATTTTCATTCCAATATTATTGCAAAACCTACTTCTATTACTACTTGAGCACGCCAAATTTAGAAACTTTTTCCATCACTAGATTATACATACATACTTATATTTGCAAAGTTAGTCGTCCATCGTTTCACGCAATTTAGATCAGAGGAGGATAGTAGCCCTTTGGAGGTGGCTGTATAAAGCGCAACACAAACAATATTAAAAAAGCATGAAATGGACTAAAACCATGCTACCTTAACCTACCTCACAACTAAATCACACCATCTTACGGTTGTGTCCAGGCAAAAGAAACTGGGCTGCTGCTGACTTGATGATGTTTAGCATTATTATTCCAGGTGATTGACCCGAATGCGCTTCTCCCCGTTTGTTTCATGCCCTTTTTGGACACGAATGTAACTGTGTATCGCAGCTTATCTCCTACATGTTTGAATAAAAGCTTTGTGGGATTCACAGTCACCGTAACTGCAGATGGAGCATTCACAGCAACCTCGTACTCAGATCCTGCGTCTCCCACATTTGTCAATTCACGAGTGTAGCGTACAACTCTTGACTTCACGAAAAGGACCGAGAAGGATGGATAGTTCAGCTGGCCGGGGTCGGAGAATTTTTTGGAGCACGTGACATTTGGATGCTTGACAATGGCTTTTATATGATCAATAGTGTAGTCCAAGGAGCAAAGGAATGCAATGTAGTCCTTTGATGACAAGTCGTACACAAGGCCCGGGGAGATGGCCTTGTGAGGGTCAACGTGGCCGGATCCATGTGCCCACGGATTGGAGAATGCGCCTCCGCTGCATCGCGGAGCAGGGATCTGGTGTTGTCTCGTGTGTAGGCAGTGGTCATTAGAGCCGATTTGATTGCGCTTGGGCTCCATTCTGGATGTGCTGCTTTGAGCAGTGCTGCTAGCCCACTAATATGTGGGCAGGACATTGATGTACCTATACATATATTATTTATTACCATAATAGCAAAGTTAGAGAGGTTGCAAAAAAAAAATCCAAACATAAAATAATGTGTATGATCGATCAATGCCAACAGCAAAACAATGTGTTAATAATAGCGGAGGTCAAAATCAGAAAGTACAACCCATGTCTATTTCAGTCACTAGCTTTGGTAATCATGCATAATCTTGGTGGGTGGGTGGGTGGGTGGGTGGGTGTGGGGAGGGGGGGGAATGGGGAAGTGCAAATTGAATGTAGTGTATATATATATATATATATATATATATGTCATTGGAGTAGTAGTCGTAGGAGCGAGTTCTTTTAGCATGTTAATCTACCACATACTAAAAGGCCACAAATGGGCTTTTTGGTTGGAGACCATACTCTAAAGTGATGTATCCATTATAACCCCCCATTCATGGGATGGGAAAGAGTAGTGGCATATCCACTACTTCATAAATATATATATATATATATATATAAATTTAAAGATGCAAGGGAATCTACACTCCTTTTAAGTGCAAATCTTACTAAATAGTGTGTGTCCAACAATAAAAAGTTAGGCCATTTTTCATGGGATGGTTGAGAATTAACAAAATCAACATATAGTTAGTTAGGTTACTCGAATCTAAATTAAAGAGATATAAGTATAATTTTCTTTGAATTGAAACTAAACTACCAAATAATATTGACCAATTTATGTTATTTGATCAGGCCAATTGAGTAGCAAAAATAAATTTAAATTAGGTTCCCAAGATGCAAATACGTTTTCCAATTAATATTTGATGGAACTTTAATTATAAATTAAAATGCCAAAAACTCAGAGGGTTAAATCTACCAATCAATGGTCCAAACCAAATCATCAAGACAGTGTACATTTTCTAGGACATGATGATAGCAAGAAGAATTTTAGTGTCATCCTTGACTACTGCTTTTGGGTAAACAAGTGTTACCATCGTAACACTGCATTTGGTTTGGGCCTTTGGCATTTTCTGAATCTAAATTTATTTATTTATCTATCTTATTAGCTGATTCTCCACCATTACTTAACTTCATCAATTACCCACGGGTATATTTAGTAGTAGAATAATGATACTATCATATAAAATAGTTCACATATTAATTAAATATATATATATATAATATTTGAACGACTCACGTGATTTATGCTGTACGTAGGCTATACTAATATACATACAAGTGTGAGTAATTTTTATGTCATAATAGATTTATTATATTTAATAATAACGGATATGGTCACCCATACCATAACTGTTACGTAATAAAATGGGGATTGGAATCGTTATCTGTAGTCGGACAAATTTAAGTGACAATGAAATATATCCGTTGGAAATTGGAATGTGTGTTACTGATGGAGGAATTAGGGTTACCTGACATGATGTTGTACTCAGTCTTCCTATTGTCCGAATCCAACCCAGTGGGTCCAACAGCCTCAGACCATCCTGCCAAGATGTTTACTCCAGGCCCAATCACATCTGGCTTCAAGATCTGCGGCGTCACCACATTGGGCCCCCTCGAGCTAAACGCTGCTACCACCGGCGACGGCCGTACGCCCAAAACCGTCCCACCGAAACTTAACACCACTGTCGCTTTCGCTTCCTTCTTCACGTACTGCCTTATCACGTCCCCCATTTTTCTCCCAACCGCCACCGCAGGAAGCAGGTGGCTATCCGCCACCAGCTCCTCCCCACTCGCCTCCGTGTTCGCCAGTATCATCCCCACCCCTCCGGCGTCCCTAACCACCGCTCCCTTCTCCACACGTGCGTTAATCCCCCTATCACACACAACCACCTTCCCACGTACCAATTCCGGTTCAAGTGAACCGGGCAAACACAAATTACTCGAACTGTTCCCACCTTTATTATAAACCACCCCCACCAGTTTATCACCCATACCTTTCCCACTATACAACGATACCCCTTTGAACCGGCGAGCATTTCCCAAATCAGCATACGCCGGGAAATCCCGATCCAAGGTTCCGGCACCGACGGTCATGATCCATGGCGCCACATTAGCCAGTGAGGACCGAGCCGGGCCACTATTCCCAGCCGAACAAGACACCAAAATCCCCTTCTCCATGGCGGTGAAGGCGCCGATAGCTATTGTATCCCGATAATAAGAAGCCGACCCGCCGCCCAACGACATTGACAGCACATCAACGCCGTCGGTGATTGCATTCTCCATTCCGGCAAGTATGTCGGAGCCGAAGCAGCCGGCTTTCCAGCACACTTTGTAAGTAGCCACACGTGCGTGCGTAGCCATACCACGCGCGATCCCATTAGCATATCCCAAGAGGCTAGCGTTCACCACGTGGGTCCCGGCGGCCGTGCTGGCGGTATGCGTCCCGTGACCGTCGACGTCACGGGGTGACTCTGTTTCTTTTGCCTTTTTAGGAACGCTGCCAATGGCCATGTGATAGCCTTTGGAGAAGACTCGGGCCCCGATTAATTTCTTGTTACATAAAGAGGGGTGAAAATCGGCGCCTGATTCGCATTTTCCCCTCCACCGGGACGGTATAGCTGGCATTCCGGTGTCGGCGAAGCTCTTTGATTCCGGCCAGACTCCAGTGTCCAGGACCCCGATAATGACATCATGGGAGGCCTGATTTAGTTGCTGGGAGAACGGCCAGCCCACAAACCTTCTTCTCTCTCCAGGCCAAGGAATTCAGGGGTTCGAGTGGTGTGGAGGGTGTAAACGGGTTCTTCATAGACGCCGATGACTGAGTCGGATTGGCGGAGAGATTCGGCTTCTTCAGGGCTGAGAGCGGCGGCGAAGCCGTGATAGGCGGTGGTGTAGGTGTAGAGGAGGGAATCAGAGGAGGAGTGAGATTGGAGGCTGGCGAAGTACCAGTCGTGATGAGTGGCGTAAGATTCAGGCTTCTGGTGGTGCCTCATGTGGACTATGTAGGTCTGTTTGGATGTAACATTGATGGATTGAAGAAGAACTACAACCAAACAAAACCAAATTACAGACCCCATTTCTCCAGGCAAAAAAAATTGGGATTGATGGATTAATATAGAAATGGAATATGAGATATATATATAGAGAGAGAGTTTGAATGCATGTATGGTTTTACTGTAAAAATGGGCGTGAAGAGAGGGGGAGGGCCGGAGGGGATGGGAAGGTGAGGAAGAAGACAGTCGCTGACTGTCACAGGGGATAGTGAAGGACTGATGTCGGGTATTTAAACATGATATACTATATAAAGAGGTATGAAGGATGGTTTTATTACTTTTATGCCACTGTGACGGTTTCGGCTAATTAATCAGTTCAGTCTTCACTTTTCCAATTAATCACTAGGGAATAGGGATGAAATGGATTAGCTGTATACACTATACAGGTATCAATCGATGAGGGATCTGTTTGGATTGGATGATGGTTATATATATTCTTATAATTATAATTTTATAAATTATAAAATATGATACTAGCAATTTGGATGTTTGACATTTGAAATCAAAAAATTAAGAAATTTTTAAATTAAAAATTTAAAATTAATTTGATTCAGTAAAATGAGTTTTATATTTTGAAACAGATAGAGAATGTAAATAATATTTTAAAATAATTTTTAAAAATTAATATATAATCTTTTAATTTGGAACGGAGGTAGGTAGTATATAATATGATAGTTATTTAGAGTTTTGACTTAATTATGAAATCAAATTGAGAAAATTTTAAATTCAAAGTTAATTTGATTCACTACAATTATTTTTATATTTTGAAACGAATGGATAGAGAATTTATTAGTGTAGATAATATGTTGAATATTACACATAGAATGTATGTTTATTAATTAGGTTGAGCTGAACAAATATTATAGATTACATGTTTGGAAATGAAGTTGTTAGGTTAAGTAAGATGAGAGTTCATCTAATGATCTAACCTGCATCCAAACTAACACTAAATTGTCCCTCTATTATGATAATTAAGCCATCTACTTGCCCTCAAGGCCTCAACTAATAATAATAATAATAATAATAATTGATATTTTTACGAATAAAAACATTAATTTCATAAAATTTTCACTTATATAAGAGTATATCCCACTCACTATTCATGTGAGGAGAACATTGTGAAACTATAAATTTTACTTGTGGAAATATCAATTCTCATAATAGTAATTACAATATTTTACTGTCACGATTTATTAAAATGTCCAAGTTCTGCAAAGATAAAATGACCCATTTTTTTAGTGAATTGATATTTGTGTAATTAAATTTAATAGTTCCACAAGCTCCTCCCCACAAGAATAGTAAGTGGGGTCCACCCTCATGTGAGAGTGTACCTTGTGTAACTAACACTTTCACTTGTAGAAATATCAATTCCTTAATAAAAAAAAAATTGTATCATTGAATGTGTATCAGAAGAAATTAAATGATGTGTAATATAGGAAATCTTAATCCAACAATTATGTACTCCATCCGTTCCTTAATATAAATTATTTTAGAGCATTCTCAATAGTTTCTTTATCTTTATCTCCATCTCTACTCTGCAGTGTTATTGGGTCATTCTGTAGGATAGGGATTCAATTTTTTTACTATGTACCCAACATGTTCCTTATATTGATTCCTTAAATATTAAATTTTAAAATTTAAAATTTAAAATTTAAAAATTATAACAGTCAAATCATATTTTGAATGTTGTAACTATTTTTTATTTAAAAGTAATTGTTGTTTGAATTTAAAATTTACAATTATTTTAATTTAAAAATAGATATTGCTAGAAAGCAAAATGTGCAACGATCATTATGTGTTTATGAGAACTAAAACAATATTATTTTAATTATAAAATAATAAATTTTATAATTAGTAGTGATATTTTTTGCAATAATGATCAAAATCAAAATTTGACTGATTTTTTAATTTTTTTTATAGTTCTCTTTCTTCTTTAAATCCTGTGTTTAAAAAATAAAAATGAGTGAATTTAATAGGCATATCCAAATCAGCAATTAAGTGAGATAAGATCTTTTAACCAATATAAAATCGCAATAAATAGGGTGTGAAATATCATTTTACATAAATAGGAAACACTCTTTTGATTCCCTCTGTAAGACCCCAACTTATTAATGAATAAATCAAATTTTCTCTAAATATTATTGTGAATAATAAGGGGTTAATTTGATATAATACTTTGGTTATGGGTGAAATGTGCAAATTTTGCAAAATAAGCAAGTGGTTATAAAATATTTATTTTTGGTCGGTGAATATTCGGTCGTGGAATATTCTTGCTGTCGGGGAATATTCGTACGACGACGCAGCCTTGTGTGGGCCCCATAACGGAAAGCGATTGGATGAAGAAAACGACAAGTATAAGTTGTTTATAAATAACGGCGTAGTTGTTACCGTTAATACTGTTGGAATACCCGGTGGTTAAAATACAGTAGCACACGGTATTGCACCAATTATTGATTCTTACGTAAGAAGGCACTACTCAATAATTGTTACAGTAGTTATTATTCAATATTTTATTTTATTGATTCAATAATTGCTGCGTTGATATTTTATATTATTGTTGTTTCAATAATTGTTGCTGCACAGTATTTTCATTTATCAGATCAATAATTCATATTATTTGAATAATATTATTAGATAACATTATTGGCAATGTCTAGAAAGTTCTGTCTAAGGAGAGGTTTGGTCATCTAATTGCGCGCCAGTAAGGAGAAATCCTTATTGGAAAGCCCCCTCTTTCCTGGGAACGGCCTGGTTGTCATAAATGTGATTCTGTAATATTATTTGTGAATAATTAATTATTGATTCATATGATAAGGAAATATTTATTTTATGTGGATATAAATGAGGGATATATTTTTGTGGTTAAAAATGAAGGAGTTAATGTAAGACCCCGAATTTTATGAAATAAAAGTATTCAATTTTTCTTATAATTACTATTCAGTAAATGGTTAAATTGATAAAAGTTTAAAGTTATGAGTGAAATATGATTTTTTTCAAAATAAGCAAGTGGTTATAAAATAATCATTGTTGTCGGGGAATATTCTTTCTGTCGGGGAATATTCGTACGACGGCGCAGCCATTTGTGGGCCCCATAACGAATAACTGTCGGGTGAAGAAAAACGATAAATTTGAGTTTTTACAAATAACGGCGTAGTTGTTATCGTTAATACTGTTGAAATACCCGGTGGTTAAAATACAGTAATACGCGTTATTGCACAGTAGCACACGGTATTGCACAGTATTTTTGAAATTATTGATTCTTACGTAAGAAGGCACTACTCAATAATTGTTACAGTAATTACTGTTCAATATTTTATTTTATTGATTCAATAATTGCTACGTTGAAATTTTGTATTATTGTTGTTCAATAATTGTTGCTGCACAGTATTTCCCATTATCAGATCAATAATTCATATTATTTGAATAGTATTATTAGATAGCATTATTGGCAATGTCTAGAAAGTTCTGTCTAAGGAGAGGTTGGTCATCTAATTGCGCGCCAGTAAGGAGAAATCCTTATTGGAAAGCCCCCTCTTTCCTGGGAACGGCCTGGTTGTCATAAATGTGATTCTGTAATATTATTTGTGAATAATTAATTATTGATTCATATGATAAGAAAATATTTATTTTATGTGGATATAAATGAGGGATATATTTTTGTGGTTAAAAATGAAGGAGTTAATGTTGAGGTTTTTATCCGTATTTTTGTCGGAATGGAGGTATTAAAAAATCAGGATTTTTGAGATATTTTGCGGGGGTTATAATTTTTAATCCGACCGTTGGATCGTGGTAATATTTGGATATGTTATACATATATAAGTTGAGTATATGTCCCACAAATTTTGAACCGTTAAAAATGAACGTATGATTTGTTATAAATTTTACGAGATGACTGGTTCAGAAATTGTTGAATTTTCGGAGTTTATCATTTTGATGGAAAATTCTAGAATTTGTGGGCCCCACTTGTGGTTGGTGAAGAAATGTGCTGAATTATATTTCAAATGTGGTGGGTGGAAATAGTAGCAGGTAAAGCCATCAGGTTGCAGGTCAAACCTACCAAAATTTTCCTATAAATAGAGGGCTAAGTTAAAATTAAAAATCACACCAGAAACATAAGCTTTCTCTCTTTCTCTCTCTATATTATGAAGCATATTTTGTGAGTTTTTAGATACTTGGTGAGTTGCTATTCATCAGTGCAAGTTTCCTTCAGCATCATATCCGATATCCAGTCAGAAGTACTGCTCTTTTGAGGTAAGGGATTGTAAGGGATAGTAAGGGATAGTAAGGGATATCATTATTGTGGTAAGATGTATCATTTTTATGGTAAAGTGATATCATTTTCTTTCATACTCCATATTATGGTAAGATGGTATTATTCGTTTTTTTCAGCTTATCATTAAATGATGAAAGGTTCTGAAAGGATTAGAATATCCTTAATAGTTTGTGTTTCATCTATTATTATGTTATGAATATGAACTGTTGATGAATATATTTGGCCTGTAGTGCAAATATGAACTGTTGTTGTATATCTTTGGCCTGTAGTGCAAAGATGAATGGTTGATGAATATCTTTAGCCCGTAGTGCAAAGATGACCTGTTGTTGAATATCTTTGGCCTGTAGTGCAAAGATGACCTGTTGTTGTATATCTTTGGCCTGTAGTGCAAAGATGAATTGTTGATGAATATCTTTGGCCCGTAGTGCAAAGATGACCTGTTGTTGAATATCTTTGGCATGTAGTGCAAAGATGGATGGTTGATTATTGGTTTTACAGTTGTATATCTTTTGCCTGTAGTGCAAAGATGGACTGTTGGTAATTGGTTTTACAGTTGTATACCTTTTGTCTGTAGTGCAAAGGTGGACTGTTGGTTATTAGTTTTACAGTTGTATATCTTTGGCATGTAGTGCAAAGTTGAACTAATTATGTACTTGATTATAAATATGAATTGTGATTTAATTATAATATGTGGTAGTTCAGGTGAAGACAGGTGATAATAGTTCTCTTTGTCTTGGGTATAACCAAGAACTGTTGATGATTATTACAGGAATGAAATATTAACGATGGATTTTTAATCTAGAGGAGATAGTAGACATTATGTTCTACTTAACTCTTCTAATGGATTGCTCGTTCCGCTGCAACTATGGTTGAAATTTTTATCATTTACCATATGTTCTAAATCTCTGATCTATTGTTGATGAAGGCTATTGATAATTGAATTATCTTTAGTCATGACATTCTTTACTGAGCTAGTTGTGCTCACCCTTTTGCTTCACAATTCCTTTCAGGTAATAAGAGTGTAGCTGGGTCGAGCGGGGTAACAAGGGAATAGAACGGTGGTCATCATTTAGTAGTTATATTTGGTGAAGAAAATAGGGTGAGGCGAACCCAACGTTGGAAGGGTGTTTTGTCACTATCATACAAGATGTCTAATGACATACAACCTCGTGTCATCATAAGACAGGGTTGTGCTCATCCACTTGCTGAGTATATCTATGGGCACTACCTATATAATCTTGGTGTTTGTTTGAAGTATAATTCTCAATTAGAGACAGTGGAGATAATGATAAGTCAAGAGAAGACTCACCATTGGGAAGAATATGATAGTAATCTTCTCGTTTTTCTTTGGGGTCTATTGGGTCAACCAAGGATAATTCTGTGGCCATATGATATCTATCATAACCTAGACGCATGGCCTCCCATGTACGAAGGTTTCCTTGAGCACTTTCCAAAGATTCTAGTTTCTAAAACAGTTTTTGACTGTACCTTTATGTAAGGTACCTTTGTGAGGTGCTGATACATGATGGTGTCCAATGTCACATTTGGTATCAGAGCTATAAGTAAAGAGCCCCGAGCCTCTCGCTGGTGACTTCCTGTTGATGGGGGATGCACCGAAGCCAGACTCTCCGTAGGGGACGCCGTTCTGCGGTGGCAAACTGATAGGTATCAATGTAAGGTGCTGACATAGGTTGGTGTCCAGAGTTACATATGTAACGACCCCAAAATAGGTCCATTCCATCCAACCCATTCTGAGTCGTCAAATACATGGTACAGAAAACAACTACAACTTTATCACAACAATTGTCGTGTAAAATACAATAACACATATGCTGTGAGTTTGGATACAAATATATACCAAATGTGACATTGGACACCATCATGTATCAGCACCTCACAAAGGTACCTTACATAAAGGTACAGTCAAAAACTATTTTAGAAACTAGAATCTTCGGGAAGTGCTCAAGAAAACCTTCGTACATGGGAGGCCATGCATCTAGGTTATGATAGATATCATATGGCCACAGAATTATCTTTGGTTGACCCAATAGACCCCAAAGAAAAACGAGAAGATTACTATCATATTCTTCCCAATGGTGAGTCTTCTCTTGACATATCATTATCTCTACTATCTCTAATTGAGAATTATACTTCAAACAAACACCAAGATTATATAGGTAGTGCTCGTATATATACTCAGCAAGTGGATGAGCACATCCCTGTCTTATGATGACACGAGGTTGTATGTCGTTAGACATCTTGTATGATAGTGGCAAACCACCCTTCCAACGTTGGGTACACCTTACCCTATTGGATTCACCAAATATAACTACTAAATGAACTTTTCTATATTGCTTCGGGAGAACATCCACAGCTAGAGACCACCGTTCTATTTTCCCGTTACCCTCGCTCGACCCAGCTACACTCTTATTACCTGAAAGGAATTGTGAAGCAAAAGGGTGAGCACAACTAGCTCAGTAAAGAATATCATGACTAAAGATAATTAAATTATCAATAGCCTTCATCAATAATAAATCAGAGATTTAGAACATATGGTAAATGATAAAAATTTCAACCATAGTTGCAGCGGAACGAGCAATCCATTAGAAGAGTCAAATAGACTATAAAGTCTATTATCTTCTCCATGTTAAAAATCCATCAACAATGTTTTATCCCTGTAACATCAATCAACAGTTCCTTTCCACAATCATATGAATAACTCATAATCATAATTGTGATTCTAAATTTTTCTTCGCACCCAGGACGAAGAATATTTTCATCATATGTCTTTACCTGAAACATCAAAGATCATGGTTATACCAAATCACAGTTCCTGTTCATAATCATACTAATAACTTCATCTTTGCACTACGGGCCAAAGATATTCATCAACAAGTCATCTTTGCACTACAGGCCAAAGATATTCATCAACAGTTCATCTTTGCATTACTGGCCAAAGATATTCAACAACAGGTCATCTTTGCACTACGGGCCAAAGATATTCATCAAAAATTCATCTTTGCACTACAGGCCAAAGATATTCATCAATATTTCATCTTTGCACTACAGGCCAAAGATATTCATCAACAGTTCATCTTTGCATTACTGGCCAAAGATATTCAACAACAGTTCATCTTTGCACTACATGCCAAAGATATTCATCAACAGGCCATCTTTGCACTACATGCCAAAGATATTCATCAACAATTCATATTTGCACTACAGGCCAAAGATATTCATATCTCAAAGAAATATATAATCATTTCAGAATTTATATAAACAATAATTATAACCATGTTGATCAATTCACCTTTGCACTTAAGCTAAAGATATTCACTTATAAATTCAATGGTCATGATCATACCAGTCACAATTCAACTTTGCACTACAGGCCAAAGAGAACCCTAGTCATGATCATACCAATAATCTACCCATCTTTACACTCTAGTGAAAGAGAATTTCAACATCAGGGTTATAAAAATGTTATATATGATGATAAAAATAATATGATCAACATATAATTTTAATCTCAAGAGTAATATTCGTAACTCATGAATAGTAAATCGTGAATAGTAACTCATGAATAGTAACCCCGACACAAAAGATAAAAATTCCACAATAAAATCCATACCAATATTTCGGTATAATGATATTGAAAGAATAACATTACTTAAATTTATAAACAATTTATTTTAATTGTTTACACTTTACTAATTAATGCATTTAATCATCATAAAATGCCAACTCTTACAATTTCATCATCAATAACCAAAACCCTCATCAAAAATCTGCATATACCTCATATAGGATTCTCAAGCCATAAAATCCTATTTTCCAATTTTCTTACTTCACATAACATATTTAATTCATTTACTCATAACTAGTATATTTTCATAAAAAATACCAAATCAGTTTCAAAAATATTTCTTTTCTGGAATTTAGCATAATATAGTCCCATAGTGAACATATATTTTTCTCAGAATTTTTAAAAGTCATTTACTATTTTTCATATGGCCAAAATAGCCGAATATTTAGACATTTATCAAAAATTGTACTTTTATCTAAAAATTCTGAAATTCACAGAGTATACTCCTTCATATACATGTACTCCCAATAAAAATTTCATCAATTTTGGAGTTAACCACAAGAAATTATAAGCTGTTACTTTTAAAATAGTCTTTTCTCATAAAATTCATAACTCTCAATCTATACATCCAAAAATCACCATTTTTGGACACAATCAAGAAAACTCATCAAAATATCATTTCAAATTTTTCCAGAATTTTTGAAGGTCAGAAAAATTACGAAACTGAAAAATATAACAACCATTAAAATTCCTTACTATCCCTTACTATCCCTTACTATCCCTTACCTCAAAAGAGCAGTACTTCTGATCGGTATGCAAAGCTGAAGGAAACTTGCACTGAATAGCAACTCTCAAAGTATCTAAATACTCACAAAATATGCTTCATAATATAGAGAGAGAAAGAGAGAAAGCTTATGTTTCTGGTGTGATTTTCAATTCTAACTTAGCCCTCTATTTATAGGAAAATTTTGGTAGGTTTGACCTGCAACCTGATGGCTTTACCTGCTACTATTCCCACCTACCACATTTGAAATATAATTCAGCACATTTCTTCACCAACCATAAGTGGGGCCTACCAATTCTAGAATTTTCCACCAAAATGATAAACTCCGAAAATTCAACAATTTCTGAACCAGTCATCTCGTAAAATTCATAATAAATCATACGTTCATTTTTAACGGTTCAAAATTTATGGACATATACTCAACTTATATATGTATAACATATCCAAAATTTACCACGATCCAACGGTCGGATTAAAAATTATAACCTCCGCAAAATATCTCAAAAACCCTGATTTTTAATACCTCCATTCCGACAAAAATACGGATAAAAATCTCAACATTAACTCCTTCATTTTTTAACCACAAAAATATATCCCTCATTTATATCCCATAAAATAAATATTTTCTTATCATATGAATCAATAATTAATTATTCACAAATAATATTACAGAATCACATTTATGACAACCAGGCCGTTCCCAGGAAAGAGGGGGCTTTCCAATAAGAATTTTTTCCTTACTGGCGCGCAATTAAATGACCAAACCTCTCCTTAGACAGAACTTTCTAGACATTGTCAATAATGTTATCTAATAATACTATTTAAATAATATGAATTATTGATCTGATAATAGAAAATACTGTGCAGCAACAATTATTGAACAACAATAATACAAAATTTCAACGTAGCAATTATTGAATCAATAATATTAAACAGTAATTACTGTAACAATTATTGAGTAGTGCCTTCTTACGTAAGAATCAATAATTTCAAAAATACTATGCAATACCGTGTGCTACTGTGCAATAACGCGTATTACTGTATTTTAACCACCGGGTATTCCAACAGTGTTAACGGTAACAACTACGTCGTTATTTATAAAAACTCAAATTTGTCGTTTTCTTCACCCGACAGTTATTCTGTTATGGGGCCCACAAATGGTTGCGCTGTCGTACGAATATTCCCCGACAGAAAGAATATTCCACGACCAAATGAATATTCCCCGACAACAATGATTATTTTATAACCACTTGCTTATTTTGAAAAAAAATCATATTTCACTCATAACTTTAAACTTTTATCAATTTAACCATTTACTGAATAGTAATTATAAGAAAAATTGAATACTTTTATTTCATAAAATTCGGGGTCTTACAATCTCCCCTCCTTATGAAATTTCGTCCCCGAAATTTACGTACTTGGTATTTCAAAGAGTTGAGAATACCTTGCTTTCATTTCAGATTCCATCTTCCCTATCATCATGATTTCTCCATTGCTCATCTCCTGTATTTCAGATATCATTCTAGAATACAGCTTCAAAATAAGGGTTAATTGAACAAATTAACATATCACATAATATCCCAATATTATGACTGACCAACAAATAAGCTTAGGTAGGACACACTAGCGAAAGATTTACTCATCTCTCCCCTCCTAGTTATATTTCCCGATCTCCGCCAGAGATCATATCCCTAAGCTCTGATACCAAAAGTAACGCCCCCAAAATAGGTCCATTCCATCCAACCCATTCTGAGTCGTCAAATACATGGTACAGAAAACAACTACAACTTTATCACAACAATTGTCGTGTAAAATACAATAACACATATGCTGTGAGTTTGGATACAAATATATACCAAATGTGACATTGGACACCATCATGTATCAGCACCTCACAAAGGTACCTTACATAAAGGTACAGTCAAAAACTATTTTAGAAACTAGAATCTTCGGGAAGTGCTCAAGAAAACCTTCGTACATGGGAGGCCATGCATCTAGGTTATGATAGATATCATATGGCCACAGAATTATCTTTGGTTGACCCAATAGACCCCAAAGAAAAACGAGAAGATTACTATCATATTCTTCCCAATGGTGAGTCTTCTCTTGACATATCATTATCTCTACTGTCTCTAATTGAGAATTATACTTCAAACAAACACCAAGATTATATAGGTAGTGCTCGTATATATACTCAGCAAGTGGATGAGCACATCCCTGTCTTATGATGACACGAGGTTGTATGTCGTTAGACATCTTGTAGGATAGTGGCAAACCACCCTTCCAACGTTGGGTACACCTTACCCTATTGGATTCACCAAATATAACTACTAAATGAACTTTTCTATATTGCTTCGGGAGAACATCCACAGCTAGAGACCACCGTTCTATTTCCCCGTTACCCTCGCTCGACCCAGCTACACTCTTATTACCTGAAAGGAATTGTGAAGCAAAAGGGTGAGCACAACTAGCTCAGTAAAGAATATCATGACTAAAGATAATTAAATTATCAATAGCCTTCATCAATAATAAATCAGAGATTTAGAACATATGGTAAATGATAAAAATTTCAACCATAGTTGCAGCGGAACGAGCAATCCATTAGAAGAGTCAAATAGACTATAAAGTCTATTATCTTC
This sequence comes from Panax notoginseng, assembly GCA_016801055.1. NCBI lineage: Eukaryota > Viridiplantae > Streptophyta > Magnoliopsida > Apiales > Araliaceae > Panax > Panax notoginseng. Next base: position 485,122 of record CM029014.1, on the reverse strand, counting down.
TCCATGTTAAAAATCCATCAACAATGTTTTATCCCTGTAACATCAATCAACAGTTCCTTTCCACAATCATATGAATAACTCATAATCATAATTGTGATTCTAAATTTTTCTTCGCACCCAGGACGAAGAATATTTTCATCATATGTCTTTACCTGAAACATCAAAGATCATGGTTATACCAAATCACAGTTCCTGTTCATAATCATACTAATAACTTCATCTTTGCACTACGGGCCAAAGATATTCATCAACAAGTCATCTTTGCACTACAGGCCAAAGATATTCATCAACAGTTCATCTTTGCATTACTGGCCAAAGATATTCAACAACAGGTCATCTTTGCACTACGGGCCAAAGATATTCATCAAAAATTCATCTTTGCACTACAGGCCAAAGATATTCATCAATATTTCATCTTTGCACTACAGGCCAAAGATATTCATCAACAGTTCATCTTTGCATTACTGGCCAAAGATATTCAACAACAGTTCATCTTTGCACTACATGCCAAAGATATTCATCAACAGGCCATCTTTGCACTACATGCCAAAGATATTCATCAACAATTCATATTTGCACTACAGGCCAAAGATATTCATATCTCAAAGAAATATATAATCATTTCAGAATTTATATAAACAATAATTATAACCATGTTGATCAATTCACCTTTGCACTTAAGCTAAAGATATTCACTTATAAATTCAATGGTCATGATCATACCAGTCACAATTCAACTTTGCACTACAGGCCAAAGAGAACCCTAGTCATGATCATACCAATAATCTACCCATCTTTACACTCTAGTGAAAGAGAATTTCAACATCAGGGTTATAAAAATGTTATATATGATGATAAAAATAATATGATCAACATATAATTTTAATCTCAAGAGTAATATTCGTAACTCATGAATAGTAAATCGTGAATAACTCATGAATAGTAACCCCGACACAAAAGATAAAAATTCCACAATAAAATCCATACCAATATTTCGGTATAATGATATTGAAAGAATAACATTACTTAAATTTATAAACAATTTATTTTAATTGTTTACACTTTACTAATTAATGCATTTAATCATCATAAAATGTCAACTCTTACAATTTCATCATCAATAACCAAAACCCTCATCAAAAATCTGCATATACCTCATATAGGATTCTCAAGCCATAAAATCCTATTTTCCAATTTTCTTACTTCACATAACATATTTAATTCATTTACTCATAACTAGATATTTTCATAAAAAATACCAAATCAGTTCAAAAATATTTCTTTTCTGGAATTTAGCATAATATAGTCCCATAGTGAACATATATTTTTCTCAGAATTTTTAAAAGTCATTTACTATTTTTCATATGGCCAAAATAGCCGAATATTTAGACATTTATCAAAAATTGTACTTTTATCTAAAAATTCTGAAATTCACAGAGTATACTCCTTTCATATACATGTACTCCCAATAAAAATTTCATCAATTTTGGAGTTAACCACAAGAAATTATAAGCTGTTACTTTTAAAATAGTCTTTTCTCATAAAATTCATAACTCTCAATCTATACATCCAAAAATCACCATTTTTGGACACAATCAAGAAAACTCATCAAAATATCGTTTCAAATTTTTCCAGAATTTTTGAAGGTCAGAAAAATTACGAAACTGGAAAATATAACAACCATTAAAATTCCTTACTATCCCTTACTATCCCTTACTATCCCTTACCTCAAAAGAGCAGTACTTCTGATCGGTATGCAAAGCTGAAGGAAACTTGCACTGAATAGCAACTCTCAAAGTATCTAAATACTCACAAAATATGCTTCATAATATAGAGAGAGAAAGAGAGAAAGCTTATGTTTCTGGTGTGATTTTCAATTCTAACTTAGCCCTCTATTTATAGGAAAATTTTGGTAGGTTTGACCTGCAACCTGATGGCTTTACCTGCTACTATTCCCACCTACCACATTTGAAATATAATTCAGCACATTTCTTCACCAACCACAAGTGGGGCCTACCAATTCTAGAATTTTCCACCAAAATGATAAACTCCGAAAATTCAACAATTTCTGAACCAGTCATCTCGTAAAATTCATAATAAATCATACGTTCATTTTTAACGGTTCAAAATTTATGGACATATACTCAACTTATATATGTATAACATATCCAAAATTTACCACGATCCAACGGTCGGATTAAAAATTATAACCTCCGCAAAATATCTCAAAAACCCTGATTTTTAATACCTCCATTCCGACAAAAATACGGATAAAAATCTCAACATTAACTCCTTCATTTTTTAACCACAAAAATATATCCCTCATTTATATCCCCATAAAATAAATATTTTCTTATCACATGAATCAATAATTAATTATTCACAAATAATATTACAGAATCACATTTATGACAACCAGGCCGTTCCCAGGAAAGAGGGGGCTTTCCAATAAGAATTTTTTCCTTACTGGCGCGCAATTAAATGACCAAACCTCTCCTTAGACAGAACTTTCTAGATATTGTCAATAATGTTATCTAATAATACTATTTAAATAATATGAATTATTGATCTGATAATAGAAAATACTGTGCAGCAACAATTATTGAACAACAATAATACAAAATTTCAACGTAGCAATTATTGAATCAATAATATTAAACAGTAATTACTGTAACAATTATTGAGTAGTGCCTTCTTACGTAAGAATCAATAATTTCAAAAATACTATGCAATACCGTGTGCTACTGTGCAATAACGCGTATTACTGTATTTTAACCACCGGGTATTCCAACAGTGTTAACGGTAACAACTACGTCGTTATTTATAAAAACTCAAATTTATCGTTTTCTTCACCCGACAGTTATTCTGTTATGGGGCCCACAAATAGTTGCGCTGTCGTACGAATATTCCCCGACAGAAAGAATATTCCACGACCAAATGAATATTCCCCGACAACAATGATTATTTTATAACCACTTGCTTATTTTGAAAAAAAATCATATTTCACTCATAACTTTAAACTTTTATCAATTTAACCATTTACTGAATAGTAATTATAAGAAAAATTGAATACTTTTATTTCATAAAATTCGGGGTCTTACAGCTTAGGGATATGATCTCTGGCAGAGATTGGGGAATACAACTAGGTGGGGAGAGACGAGTAAATCCTTCGCTAGTGTGTCCTTCCTAAGCTTATTTGTTGGTCAGTCATAATATCGGGATGTTATGTGATATGTTAATTTGTTAAATTAACCCTTGTTTTGAAGTTGTATTCTAGAATGATATTTGAAATACAGGAGATGAGCAATGGAGAAATTATGATGACAGAGAAGATGGAATCTGAAATGAAAGGAAGATATTTTTAACTCTTTGAAATACCAGGTACGTAAATTTCGAGGACGAAATTTCATAAGGAGGGGAGATTGTAAGACCCCGAATTTTATGAAATAAAAGTATTCAATTTTTCTTATAATTACTATTCAGTAAATGGTTAAATTGATAAAAGTTTAAAGTTATGAGTGAAATATGATTTTTTTCAAAATAAGCAAGTGGTTATAAAATAATCATTGTTGTCGGGGAATATTCTTTCTGTCGGGGAATATTCGTACGACGGCGCAGCCATTTGTGGGCCCCATAACGAATAACTGTCGGGTGAAGAAAAACGACAAATTTGAGTTTTTACAAATAACGGCGTAGTTGTTATCGTTAATACTGTTGAAATACCCGGTGGTTAAAATACAGTAATACGCGTTATTGCACAGTAGCACACGGTATTGCACAGTATTTTTGAAATTATTGATTCTTACGTAAGAAGGCACTACTCAATAATTGTTACAGTAATTACTGTTCAATATTTTATTTTATTGATTCAATAATTGCTACGTTGAAATTTTGTATTATTGTTGTTCAATAATTATTGCTGCACAGTATTTCCCATTATCAGATCAATAATTCATATTATTTGAATAGTATTATTAGATAGCATTATTGGCAATGTCTAGAAAGTTCTGTCTAATGAGAGGTTTGGTCATCTAATTGCGCGCCAGTAAGGAGAAATTCCTTATTGGAAAGCCCCCTCTTTCCTGGGAACGGCCTGGTTGTCATAAATGTGATTCTGTAATATTATTTGTGAATAATTAATTATTGATTCATATGATAAGAAAATATTTATTTTATGTGGATATAAATGAGGGATATATTTTTTGTGGTTAAAAATGAAGGAGTTAATGTTGAGGTTTTTATCCGTATTTTTGTCGGAATGGAGGTATTAAAAAATCAGGATTTTTGAGATATTTTGCAGGAGTTATAATTTTTAATCCGACCGTTGGATCGTGGTAATATTTGGATATGTTATACATATATAAGTTGAGTATATGTCCACAAATTTTGAACCGTTAAAAATGAACGTATGATTTGTTATAAATTTTACGAGATGACTGGTTCAGAAATTGTTGAATTTTCGGAGTTTATCATTTTGATGGAAAATTCTAGAATTTGTGGGCCCCACTTGTGGTTGGTGAAGAAATGTGCTGAATTATATTTCAAATGTGGTGGGTGGAAATAGTAGCAGGTAAAGCCATCAGGTTGCAGGTCAAACCTACCAAAATTTTCCTATAAATAGAGGGCTAAGTTAAAATTAAAAATCACACCAGAAACATAAGCTTTCTCTCTTTCTCTCTCTATATTATGAAGCATATTTTGTGAGTTTTTAGATACTTGGTGAGTTGCTATTCATCAGTGCAAGTTTCCTTCAGCATCATATCCGATATCCAGTCAGAAGTACTGCTCTTTTGAGGTAAGGGATTGTAAGGGATAGTAAGGGATAGTAAGGGATATCATTATTGTGGTAAGATGTATCATTTTTATGGTAAAGTGATATCATTTTCTTTCATACTCCATATTATGGTAAGATGGTATTATTCGTTTTTTTCAGCTTATCATTAAATGATGAAAGGTTCTGAAAGGATTAGAATATCCTTAATAGTTTGTGTTTCATCTATTATTATGTTATGAATATGAACTGTTGATGAATATATTTGGCCTGTAGTGCAAATATGAACTGTTGTTGTATATCTTTGGCCTGTAGTGCAAAGATGAATGGTTGATGAATATCTTTAGCCCGTAGTGCAAAGATGACCTGTTGTTGAATATCTTTGGCCTGTAGTGCAAAGATGACCTGTTGTTGTATATCTTTGGCCTGTAGTGCAAAGATGAATTGTTGATGAATATCTTTGGCCCGTAGTGCAAAGATGACCTGTTGTTGAATATCTTTGGCATGTAGTGCAAAGATGGATGGTTGATTATTGGTTTTACAGTTGTATATCTTTTGCCTGTAGTGCAAAGATGGACTGTTGGTAATTGGTTTTACAGTTGTATACCTTTTGTCTGTAGTGCAAAGGTGGACTGTTGGTTATTAGTTTTACAGTTGTATATCTTTGGCATGTAGTGCAAAGTTGAACTAATTATGTACTTGATTATAAATATGAATTGTGATTTAATTATAATATGTGGTAGTTCAGGTGAAGACAGGTGATAATAGTTCTCTTTGTCTTGGGTATAACCAAGAACTGTTGATGATTATTACAGGAATGAAATATTAACGATGGATTTTTAATCTAGAGGAGATAGTAGACATTATGTTCTACTTAACTCTTCTAATGGATTGCTCGTTCCGCTGCAACTATGGTTGAAATTTTTATCATTTACCATATGTTCTAAATCTCTGATCTATTGTTGATGAAGGCTATTGATAATTGAATTATCTTTAGTCATGACATTCTTTACTGAGCTAGTTGTGCTCACCCTTTTGCTTCACAATTCCTTTCAGGTAATAAGAGTGTAGCTGGGTCGAGCGGGGGTAACAAGGGAATAGAACGGTGGTCATCATTTAGTAGTTATATTTGGTGAAGAAAATAGGGTGAGGCGAACCCAACGTTGGAAGGGTGTTTTGTCACTATCATACAAGATGTCTAATGACATACAACCTCGTGTCATCATAAGACAGGGTTGTGCTCATCCACTTGCTGAGTATATCGATGGGCACTACCTATATAATCTTGGTGTTTGTTTGAAGTATAATTCTCAATTAGAGACAGTGGAGATAATGATAAGTCAAGAGAAGACTCACCATTGGGAAGAATATGATAATAATCTTCTCGTTTTTCTTTGGGGTCTATTGGGTCAACCAAGGATAATTCTGTGGCCATATGATATCTATCATAACCTAGACGCATGGCCTCCCATGTACGAAGGTTTCCTTGAGCACTTTCCAAAGATTCTAGTTTCTAAAACAGTTTTTGACTGTACCTTTATGTAAGGTACCTTTGTGAGGTGCTGATACATGATGGTGTCCAATGTCACATTTGGTATATATTTGTATCCAAACTCACAGCATATGTGTTGTTGTATTTTACACGACAATTGTTGTAATAAAGTTGTAGTTATTTTCTGTACCATGTATTTGACGACTCAGAATGGGTTGGGTGGAATGGACCTATTTTGGGGTTGTCACAGTTAATGTTGAGGTTTTTGTCAGTATTTTTGTCGGAATGGAGGTATTAAAAATCAGAATTTTTGAGATAGTTTGTGGGGGTTATAATTTTTAATCCGATCGTTGGATCGTGGTAATTTTTGGATATGTTATACATATATAAGTTGAGTATATGTCCACAAATTTTGAACCGTTAAAAATGAACGTATGATTTATTACGAATTTTACAAGATGACTGGTTCAGAAATTGTTGAATTTTCGGAGTTTATCATTTTGGTGAAAAATTCTAGAATTGGTGGGCCCCACTTGTGGTTGGTGAAGAAATGTGCTGAATTATATTTCAAATGTGGTGGGTGGGAATAGTAGCAGGTAAAGCCATCAGGTTGCAGGTCAAACCTACCAAAATTTTCCTATAAATAGAGGGCTAAGTTAGAATTGAAAATCACACCAGAAACAAGTTTTCTCTCTTTCTCTCTCTAGATTATTGAGTGTATTTTGTGAGTATTTAGATACTTTGAGAGTTTCTATTCATCAGAGCAAGTTTCTTTCAGCCTTATACCGGTATTCCGACCAGAAGTACTGATATTTTGAGGTAAGGGATATTATTTTCTTCTTAATGATATTATTTTCTTCAATATCATTATGCTGAAATATTGATATGAGTTTTTATCAAATTTGGAACTTTTTGTGTCGGGGGTTACTATTCACGTATACGACACTATTCACGTATACGGCACTATTCACGAATACGACACTATTCACCGAAAAATAAAATTTTCCTTTTTTGTCCAAGATGTCTATTATGGTTACTATCTTTGATTGTATCCATGTTTTGATCTTTATTTTTGAATTCTGCTTCACAATTGATTATTATGAAGTATTATTGATCTTGGATAAACTGTTATACGAATCCCTACTATTTGTCCTTCTGTCTCATTGGATTCGTTCTCTTTAAGATATTTTTCATCATCCTCAGTCTTAAATGATGATATTACTGAATATCTTTGGCCTGTAGTGCAAAGATGTATAATTACTTGATGAATATCTTTGGCCTGTAGTGCAAAGATGAACAGGTGTTGAGATGAACATGACCGACTGATGATACAAATGAATATCTTTGGCCTGTAGTGCAAAGATGAATATTTGGTTAAAGATGATTATTAATTGATGTTACAGGGATAAAATATTGATGATGGACTTTTAAATCTTAGAAGATAGTAGAATTCTTTCTCTACTTGACTCTTCTAATGGTTTGCTGTTTCCGCTGCAGTTGTTGATCTAAAACTTGTTGTCGATTATATTTTATCAGATTTTTCCCTGTTGAAGACTAACGATAATTTGTTGTATATTATCTTAGTCATAATATTCTTTACTGGGCTAGTTGAGCTCACCCTTTTCCTTTTTGTTCCATTTTTCTTCTCAGGAGGTGAGAACATAGCAGGATCTAGTCGGGGTATGGAGTGATGATTCTAGAAAGATGTATTAGCAGTCCTCACTATTTCTGTAAAATAGTGTTTGAATAATTGTAATGAGGATTTATTTGAGTGTGGATATTGTCTAGAAGACAATATTTGTATTTAAACTCACAGTATATGTTGTCGTATTTTGCACGACAATTGTATTATTGAAGTTGTAGTTTGCTTTCTGTACCATGTATTTGGCGACTCAGAATGGGTGTTGTATACCTATTCTGGGGGCGTCACACTCTCACTCTGAGGAGTCAAATCATATATAGGGATTAAAATAAAGAATTATATAAGGATAAAGAAACTGTTGGATACTGATTTATTGATATATTATTCAAATGTGGGGATAGAGAGTCTATTGAAAAAATTGGTGTGAATGCTCTTAGAGAAATGTTTTTATCTCTTAATATAAATTGTTTGAAAATTTTAAGTAAGTATTAATTGCTTAGTTACTAAAATTACTCCAAGTACATTAAATATAATTTTGATTCTTTTACTATTTTTTATCCAATAAATAACACTATTTTTTTTCAATACAAATATAATATAGATAATTGATATTATATTTAATATTATATAATTATTTTTTTAATATTTGTGTAGAACTTTAAAATTATTTATATTAAGAAAGGGGGGAGTATAAATTAAGATGTTTGAACTTAATCCGTAAGTACAACTCAGCTTTGCTAGCTGATGATTGTACTAGTTTAAGCTTTAATTCCTGTTAGGACTTGGGCCTTTGGGCGAATTATTACCCAAAAATAAAATAAAAAAATTAAGAGAGGTGGCAAAGCACGAGTGGATAAAGCCAAGATAAATGGAGGGCATTTTAGTAAACAAAAAAAATGCACGGTTAGTCATGAAAAATTATGTGGGGTATGATTTTGTTTGTAAGCACCTATGTAAGGTAACGGCTACAAGGACTTCATTTTGACCAAGTTAAGTAAAGTTGGGAGTACAATACATTAAAAAATTAGGTAAATCAAATACTTTTATTCAAAATTTATGGATAAGGCTATAAAATGATCAAACAATTCGGATTCGATTCGTACTCGTTCGATTAAAAGCTCGTTTCGAAATATAAATGAGTCAAATATGAGTAATTTTAAAGTTCGATAAATTACTCGAATCTCCTTAAATTGTAATTTTCTATTGATACTCGGATCATATTTGTTCAAAAAATTTAAACTGCTTGGGCTCGATTTGAAATCGTACTCGATTCGGTAGCTAAACGAGCCTGAGTCAAATCTTATTTAATACCCGATAAATTTTATGAACCAAATCTGAACAACTCAATGCTCGACTCGTTTACACCCTTAGACATACACATTGATCTTGAACATTCACATATCCATAAGTTATTAATTATTTTATCCTTTTATCCCTTCACTAACACTCATGTCCAAAGCGTTTCGGTGAGTATTAAAAGAAGAAAAAGCATCATCATGTTTCTAATTTGTAATTAATTAATCATTGTATAATCTTTCCTTCCTTAGAAGTGAAGTCAAAAATACGGTGCGAGTTCAGTGGTAGCCTTGGCTTCTTAAGGATAATCTTACATCAAATATTTTAATTAAACTCAAGTCAAATTACTCACAAAAAACCCATAATGTTAGCCAACTCACTCAAGATGATAATGAATCTGATTCGGGGTATAAATGTTCTAACCCAACTGTTCGGATTCGACTTGAAAGGTTAAGTTCTTATATTCAAACTAATTCGGAAACTGATTGGTTCGATTTACGAGTCAAACCGAGTGAAGTGAATGTAACAGTTTTAAAGTAGGGCTGGATATGGGGCAACATGAGTACCGAGTAGTGACGAAGAAATGGACAGAAGCGCAAATAGTGGCGCCATTTCAGCGAACCACTCCCTCCCTTTTATAAGTGATGGAAACTGTAATTAATTAAGAATAACGCACGCACGCACGCACGCGTGCTGTTTCTTCTTGTTCTCTAGTCTTGCCCACACAAATTTAACATGCTGCTAGTAGCTACCAGCTTTTCTCTATCAAATCCAGCTATATCCACCAACACTAATTTTTTATATTTCGATCATGTAATAAAAATAGCCTCATTTCTAAAATTTTGTATACTAGACAATCTTAGTAATATGTTAAATGTATCTCTTGACGAGTACGTTGGCATTCAAAGAAAATATAGACATGCTCATTGGTAACCAAAACCTCATTGGTAACCCCCCACCGGGGCCTAAACCATGGCCGATCATTGGCAACCAAAACCTCATTGGTCCCAAAAATATAGACATGCTCATTGGTCCCAAAAATATATCCTAATAATAATATATGATCATTTATTCAGTAGTTCGATTGTCCAAAAAAGAGAGTCGTCGTTTCTTTATTAATTTTTGTTATGAAATGAGGTTAGTAGCTATTTCTAAACTTGTTTGTTCACTCATGGAAATAACTATCAGGACCTATTTACTGGTGGAACAGATGCCTCAGTAATTACAATTGAATGGGCAATGTCGTCTGAGCTAATGAAACAACCACAAATAATTAGCAAGGCAACAGAAGAGGTTGACAGAGTAATTCGGAAAGACAGATGGGTGGAAGAAAGAGATTTCCCGCAACTTCCTTATAACTTGGATGCTAGCTATTGTGAAAGAGACCGCAAGGTTACATCCTGCGGATCCACTTCTTGCACAACATTTAGCACTTGAAGATTGTAAAGTAGCTGGATACGATATTGGTAAAGGAACTGTAGTGTTCATAAATGTATGGAGTATGGGGAGGGATCCAACCTCGTGGGATTATGAAGCCGAAAAGTATCAACCAGAGAGATTTTTATTGATGTGAAGGGACGACAAAATTTTGAACTTTTGGCTTTTGGATCAGGAAGGAGGATGTGCCCCCTGGTTATATATAATCTTGGAATAAGAATGGTCCGCTTGATTTTGGCAAATTTGTTGCATGGATTCAATTGGAAGTTACCTGATAATATGAAGATTGAATAGCCAAGTATGGATGAAGTTTATGTACTGGTTAAAACTCGAAAGTACCCACTTGTTGCAGTTTGGGAGCCCCGACGTGACTCCCACTTCATCTTTATTAGTTAATGTGTGTGTATCCCTAATTCCCTATCCTTCTTGTTTTTCTAGCTATGCATGGCTACGTTTGTTTGTAACTAATAATAATAATATTTTTAGTACTTCTGGGGCGACCGGATATGATGACCGGTCTTAGCGACCGGTCACCATATCCGGTCCCCCTAGACTTTTTTTAATATTTTATAGGATTAGATTATTTGTATACTTATTTATATCATTATAATAATATTATTACATTAACGATATCTTTTTTTTGGAAAAATTAAGTACGTTAGTGTTGTTTTGGAAAAATTTTAGTATATGTATAGTCATGTCACAACTCACAACTGATTTTTATCTTTTAAGGTGAAAATAAAGGCAAAAATCGTTAAAATGACATGACATAATAATAGTTAGATTGCAATACTTGAATATACATAAACGTAAATAATTTGTTATCGTATTAATTAACACGAACGAGATAAAAATCATAAATTTACAAGAAAGATAAACTTTAACTCATATGTCTGTTAAAGATTGTATATCATAAAACCCTAAATAACATTCTCGATCCTCCTCCCTCATCTAAGAAAACTCCGCACAGAAACGGCACCTCTGACACTTGTTGACTCTTCCCAAAACCTAACTTCTTCCCCAATAATTGATTCGCCATCGGCCAGTGACCCAAAATGGAGAACCCCGCCACCAGCTACCCAATGGCCCGAAGACGTTCAGAATGATTATCCTATCGAACTCTTTGACACCTTCTTCCTTCCCGCTGATGATGAAAAATTTGAAGTACTGAACCCCCAACAACTCCTCATCAGTAGCGCAGTCCATAGGGGTCGGGTAAGTGTTGCATGTTGGTAATGCTCTAAAATCTATATAGTTTTGACATAATCTCATATCATCTATTTTGAAAACATTCTTTGTGTATATTAGTAAATGTTGGATTGGATTTAGTAACATGATTGAGAAAATAGGGATGGACTCGTACACATGAGAACAGTTAAGGAATTGGGCTAGGCCAAATTTTTGGTTCTTGGACTTTCGATCAGAAAACCTTAGTTGTAGCCCACTGTTTTGCTATTTTTATTTCTTTTTATACTAACTAAGCCAGTTTTTAATACCCTAGCCGTTTTCATCATTAATTCCCAAGGTAAATAAGACGTTCTTCAGTTTAACGTGCACAGCAACAAAGCATATACATACTTCTTCTTCAGTGGGCTACACAACAACAAAGCATATACAGACTTCTTCAGTGGGTTACCTGGGTGCACCCGCAAGGCATATGCTCACATTTTCTACTCCCGGCCAGCTATAGCAGTTGCCAATAGGATCCATAAGGAGACCATATCAGGGGTCGAATCGAACTAGGTTCCATAAAGTACCAACATAATCGAGAAATTGGGGGAGGGGGAAAGACCATTAGTAGATAATGAACTTAATTCAAAGCTTATATAATAGGCACAAATCAATAGAATAATTAACTAACAATTAATGACTAACACAAACATAAGAATGAATGAATAAGAGTGAAAGATGAAGACGACTTAATTATCCCACAAGTACCTAAAAATGGAGATGAAGACCTCCAAGGCCAGAACTTGAACTCAGGATGAAACAGAACCCCCACACAAAAGGATGATATCGTGCCTTTCTATAAGCATCATTATTTGACAGCTATTGTATTAGTGTTCTAGATGCTAATTATTTTATTCCCTTGTTTAATACAAAACTAAGCAGAGCACTACTGAATTTCTTAAGAGTTTCCATGACAAAAGAGAATAAACAAAATCGAGTTCCAAAGAAGCAAATTAACCGATATACATCAGCAGGAGAGAAAGGAACAACCTTACTGTGGGACAAAGGCATAATAATTAGAAAATGTTGCTATTAACTGCATCTACAACATACAACTCACACAACTCGTCATCTTGCGAAACACGAATTGAACAAGGCATGACTCTCAATTCATTCCGTTCCACCACAATTTCTATTAGGTAACTGTATTCAAATTGAAGAACATCTCATAACTCAAAAGAACTCAAAAAAATAAATTCATATATGTAAACATACATATACATTCAAATAGAAATAGACAATACAAGTAAACAAATTGTTCAACAAAATTATAGTTACCTGATTTGGGAGTTTTGGAAGACGACCTAGTAGTCCATTTCAGAAAAGAAGATAAATGCTTTATGACAGGCGTTGAAAATCATAAATAACAATTATAGTGAAGAAATAAAAACAAAAGAAGCATACCAATGATCTGGATTCCATACAAATCAATTTAAATTACAGAATTTGAATCAATGTGTGCGTGTGTTGCCAGTAGGAGCAGCATGATCGTGAAATTGAAGAACATAATTAAGGATGAGGGTTAAGAAAACGATATAAACAAGAGAGGTTCTGATGACTCTCTCTCTCTCAATCACTAGTCGAACTTAAAATGGTGGAAAAGAGTGGATGTTGCTTGTGATCGAGTAGATTTGATTGTGCATATTTCAGTCGAAAGCAAAGCAAATATGAGATGGAAAATACTGTTGATCTTTTTGGACATCGAAGAGGGCCGAATAGCTCCATGAATATTTGCTTAGAAGTGCGAGAGAAAATTAGATCTGTTTGGAATCGTGAAAGATCTGCGTATTGAGATGAGTTTTGTTCGTGTGAACTAAGGCTAAGAGAACAAGTTTGTGCGAAAGATCTGCATATTGAGATGAGTTTTTGTTTGTGTGAGCGGCGGAAGAGGTAGAGGAAGGGTAACGAGGACCAGGAGAGAGAAAGGGTTATGGTGGAGAAAAATGAGCTTATGAGTGAGAAGCTGATGATATTAATTCGGGGGAAGAAATGGGAGCGAAAAGAGCTGATATTGAGTGGCTCAAACAAACTTTAACTACGGCCAGCTCATGACCCTAGCTAAAAGGCCAAAAAAAATCTCTGTACCGACGGATAGACTATGACCTTTGGAATAGACTATCTATAGGCATATTCCCACGGTCAACCTATGACCGTCCCTATAGAAACCCTATTGCTACAGTTCGGCTCGACCGTCGCTAAAGTTCGTTGCTATAGGTTGAAATTTCTTGTAGTATTGTGTTACCTAGTCTGTGCACCGGCATGGAACAAATAAGTTGAGTCAGGTAGAACACAAGGGATCACTCATGCGTTTGCCACTACGCGGTGAAGTATGATTTAAGTTGAATTGAGCGGGTTCGGGATAAATCTAGGAAAGTTGTTCAGGATAGAGCGGGTACTTATTAGAGTCGAGCAAGAGTACTCTTAAAGAACTCAAAGAAGGTGTGTTCAATGATGACTAATATAATATGATATTTGTGATTGGTATTCAATTGAATGGTAGAAATTGTTGGGATATTTCACATAAATCTCACATCAAATAGATTCTAGATGGATTAATAAGTACGGTGAATTCTTAACAAAATAAGTTAATATTTTAATTAAGAAGGTGATCTAATATGTTTGTTGAGCCGATCTACACAGATATACGGTCTATTAATGATTAATAAATGTGGGATTCATCGTTCAATTCAGCTACACTACAAACATTGTCCCATTACAGCAACTTGCCCATAGAACTCATATATATCATGTGATTTATGTTGACTTTGCTATACAACTTAGTACGTGTATATATATATATATATATATATATATATATATATATATATATATATATATATATATATGTTGTCCGGACCGTATATATATGGTGAAAATTATGGCAAAAGTAACTCAAAATGATGGAGTTTTTGTCTTAAAAATATTTGTGTATTTAAAAGAAGTTCTATAGAAATACCTTGATCAAAACAATTAGTTTTGCTTGACTGAAACGAAACTAACGTTGAGCTTGTACAACCATGTGTGGATGTAGATAGTATTACCTAGGTATGTCCCCAAAAAAAAGAGAGAGTACCATTTCTTAAAAAAAAAGAATTCCGGATGCAAAGAGTAAGAACGTAGGAAAACTATACAATTAATCTCTGTCATCAATAATGTCTCAGTAATCTATTGGCAATTTAGTATTTTATTCACAATACTCAAACTCTTTCCACATTATAAACCTTTTACAGGAATTCAATGAATTAACTTATAAAAACAATTAACATGCCCTCTCAAATAATTTTTACAGTACTCTTCAATCCAAGAAAATCATGTATCATCGATCATAAGCCTATATATCTACAGTTTGATCGTCATTCATTCATATACATTGATTTCTTCTAGCTAGTCTATACCTTTTTTATTACATAGTTCAATGGACTGCTCAGCCCATTTTTGAGTTTTTTTATCTAGACGATCATTTTCAGAGTAAGTGATAGGAGATTTTGGTGATTTACTCCACTGCGTATGAACTTGATGAAGATGGTGATTTTTGTGGTGGTTCCTTTTCGGGCGTTTCAATCCCTTTGGCGTTTCGCCTTCCTTATGATTTCCCTTTTGTAAATGATCAATATTTTCCATTGGCACATTGTACACAAATGGTTCGACGACGGCACTGCCATCAAAATCCTTCAATGGCTCTAAGATTTTCACCACTTCACTCGTTGCTGGTCTAGATTTTTGCTTGTAGCTGAGGCATTGATAAGCCAAAGCAGCGGCCTTTTGAGCCCCTAATTCACAGTACTGCCCTTCAAGCCTTGGATCCATTATTCGGCTAAGCCTCCTCGGTTCCTTCAAGAGAGGTCTTGCCCAATCTACTAAGGACTGTTCTCTAGAAGGCCGGCTCTTGTCCACTGACCTTCGCCCTGTTAGCACCTCCAAAAGTACTACTCCGAAGCTATACACATCACTTGCTGCTGTCAAATGACCTGAAAACAGTGCAAATAATTTTACTAAGTTTTTAACTTAATCATAACTGATCTAAGACAAAAAAAAACCCAACCATGCATGCATGTATATCATAGTACTTTAATATATTGTCAGGAAAAAAGATAAAATTACTTATTTACCAGTCATGATGTATTCAGGGGCAGCATATCCTTCTGTGCCCATAATACGAGTCGAAACATGTGTCTCATCTCCTTCTGGACCATCCTTTGCAAGTCCAAAATCCGAAAGCTTAGCAGTGTAGTCCTGGAAATGAACATGGAAGTATGTATATTCAGTATTAATTAATGAAGTCAAAACAAATATTGAAATTAAGGCTCAATATGCATGGTGGGACTGGAAAGAAGCTTACAGAGTCTAGCAAAATGTTAGAAGCTTTGAAATCGCGATATATAACAGGATTTTCAGCTTCATGGAGAAACGCGAGGCCTTTTGCGGCTCCAAGAGCAATCTTCATTCTTGTTGACCACGGAAGCGACACCGAGTATCCTGAAATTAAGAGAAAGTATTTGAGTTATTTTTACACGTCAAAAAAATAAAAAATAAAAAATAAAAAAATTTGAATATTTACTATCGCAATCATTTTCACGTTAAAAAATAATTAAGTTTTTAAATCATGTAAAAAATTAAATAAATACATCCATTGCATGACGGATATAATACTAATATCGGCAATTTTTTTAATTTTATTTTATCTCATGATAATTGGAAAAGGCAAAGAAACATTAAGTCCCAGACATATTAAAAAAACTAAATGCTGGCATACCAAATTCTTGGAAAACACCCTGGTTTTGTAAAGCTATATTGACTCGTTTAAAGAATTATGATGGCCAATTACTGGCCCACAATAAGGAATTGTGAAAAAATTGGACAGTTAAATATCACAAAAATTCTACATGAACATGAAAATTAAACATAAGTATATTTGAATTTTATTTAATTATATTTTAATCTCAATAATAAATAAAAATATAAATAAACGAAATTCAAATATACTCGTATTTAATTTTCATATCTATTTAGAATAGCTCTAAATATCATGCAAGTCTTAATTTGGAAATAGCAATGATACCTACTACTTATTCTTGTAAAAGTCAACCATCCAAAAAGAATGCATGGCGATTGACTGTTTCTTTCTTTCTCATTAGACTATAACATCTTGCAATACTAACAAAAAGTACTAATATCTTGGTGGGTTGTTATATCGACGAAAAGTCTGGATCTGGACATTTTTCTCCCAAGTTACAGCTATGAATACATAAGTCCGGAAGAAAAGAAAAAGAAACCTTGACATTAATCTCGTCTATGAATACATGGTTACGGATTTTGTATTTTTAACTTTAAATTTTGGGTTGGAATGGTATTATTATGTGTCAGTTGACTAAAAGCACGAGTTACAAAGTGTCACGTTTTGAAATATATGATGCAATGTACAAAATAGAATAAACTCTCAATTGCAAAGTGTAATTAACTTTTTTTTTCCTATTAAAACTTCTTTTTTCTTTTCTTTTTTGGCGTATTATGATTTAATTTGCTTAAACATATGACTCAGGTGGTGGAGCTATTAGAGTATGCAAGCCTTTGGGAATCTTTAACATTTTGATTTTGATTTTGTTTTGACATTACTTTTGATTTATTTAGAGTTGTGGCTCAAATATACTCTCGTATACGAGATTTATAACTCACTACCATTAACCACGAGGCATTTAAATAACGGAAGAAGGTATTTTGGCCAAATAAAAAGATCATTTATTCTATTAAAGTACTATAATTAGGGTTCCGGGCATGTTTAGGAGTATAATTAAAAGTTGTTTAGGCTTTCTTAAGGTATTTCATCATTACCGAATTTTGGCATTGCCGTTGTTTATAGGCTTTAATTTTATCTATCTTTCAGGGTCGAATAAGTGTTATTCTCCCTTTTTATCACTTTTCCAGTAAACACACTTTATTGTATAAAGAACAAAGGCAATATATTTTTAATAAGACAATTAGTGAAGAAGAAAGAGAACATACTTCTAAAGAGTTGATTCTCTAAGCTGCCTCGAGGCATATATTCATATACCAGGAGCCTGTGTTCATCTTCGCAACAATATCCGATCAACTTCACCAAATGTGGGTGCCTCAATTGCCCAAGAAATATCACTTCCGTCTGCAAACAAATATAACAAATTAATTAAACCTCAAATTAAAACCTACAAGATATATTAATCAAATAAAACTAGACCAAAAGGGTACGTAAAAGGCTAAAAATATTTATGCAGAAAGAAATATATAAGTGTGTACATATATATACATACCAGCCACTCCTTATGGCCCTGCATGCCATCTAAATCAAGAAGTTTAACAGCCACCGGCTGAGCCTTCAAACCAGGCCTAAGCTTATCATCAATAAATCCCTTATGAACGGGCCCAAACCCCCCTTGGCCAAGAAAATTAGTGGAAGAGAAGCTATGAGTGATGACTTTAAGCTCGGCGAGCGTAAAGACATGAAGATTTGATCCGGCTAAGGAATTGGATAGATCCTCGGATAATGTAGTAGATGAACTTATATCCGATAAATTAGAAAACTTTTGAAATGAAGTTTGTTTTGCAACCACTTTCTGCTTCTTCTTCACCTCAGGCTTCGGTGCTGATGACGACAAAGAATTCGAATTCTCATGTTTTTTACCACAACTTGGAAACAAGGATTGCCATGTTATCTTCTTCTTCTTCTTCACTGTCATTTTTTATTTCTGCAAGTTTTATCAACTTTTTTCGTTGATAAAAATAGTTAATTCGTTGAAATGAGTTGCAAAAATATAATTTGAAGTTCGAAAATGGAGGATCGGAGGAGCTTCAAGACACTTAAATGGAGACAAGGTTAAATATTATTTAAGTACGTCGTGGTTGAGGAGTTTCTTTATCTGCTTCTTGTTTGGTTTGGTTTGGTTTCTCTCTTTTTATATATATATATATATATATATATATATATATATATATATATATATATGGATTTCACATCCAAACCAACTACTTATACATGTATAGGTATATGTATGTATTTCTGTGTATATACGTACGAAGGAAGGTTGATGGATATATAATTAGTTTTATTGTGGGAAATGAGTTTTCCAAGTCTATGAAATTTGGTGGATGGAAAAAGACTTGGCTACCCAACTTGACTTTGATGTCAAATATATATTTAAATTTAAATTTAAATTTAAATATATGTCTTCTTTTTTGTCCTTTTAGGATTAATTAATGATGATTGTGACTTGTGAGAACAAAGAACTGTTTACAATCCAGACCTTCTCAAATTTTAGCAATGCCTACTGGCCAAAAAAAATACTGGATTGAGTGTATTTCTTGGCTTTTACCGCATTTTAATATATTTAATATTTTTTTAAAAAAAAAAAGGAATTTAAATAAAGGAAGAAGGTATTTTGTCCAAATAAAAAGATCATTTACGTCGTGTTAGTCAACGGCTTGCTTGGTTACGCGGGATGATGGAATTTTCAACAACCATATTTCGTCATTCCTTATTCTGCAAATAATCTAATGCATCAATCAATCACTTCGTAAGCTATATATATATATATATATATATATATATATATCTATAATATAAAATAGGGCAGAGAGAGAAAAAAAAGATAAGTGTCCCATCCAAAATTGATGTCATCAGCTCTAATTCCTCCTTATTCAAATTTCAAATCTTCTATCTCTCTCTGTTCTTACACTCGAGGCCTAGAAGCAGAAGAAGAAGTAGATAACCCTCTTCCTCAGCGAAGCTTAAAAAACGGTAGGCCTTACAAGGAGCTTGAAAAATACAGAAGTAGAGAAGAAGTCGAAGATGTACGACCTTCTCCTCTTGGCTCTCCACTTCCTCGGCACCTTAGGTCGTGCTGATCCGCATCGGTAGGCTCTCCTCTTTCTTGCACCCTTCCCATTCTACTGTTCCTCGGCACCTTATCTTGGTTTTTCTTCAATTTCAGTTTGGTTTCTTACAAAATGTATGAAATTCCTTGGCACCTTATCTTGGTTACTTCAATTTTTCTTCAATTCAGTTTGGTTCGACACCCATTGTCTGAGGGTTTAGCTTTATTGGGTTTATGGGATTCTTGATTAGGTTTTTTTTAGGGTTCCTTTGGATTTGGTTTGATGTTTACAATTATGTTTCTTAGTTACAATTATCTTTTGAATTTGGGTTGCTGTAGAAATAATTTGTTGGTTGCTCTCTATTTTATGATGGAAATGGGGGCCTCCATCTGGGAGAATTCATATAAAAATTCAATCTTGATGGCTCAGTCCCCAAATTGAACCAGCCAATTGATTGAATTTCGTTGCTTTACCTATTGTAATTGTTATTTCTGAAGCTTTAAGGAGTTTTGTTGTCCTATGGATCTGCTTTATTTCTCAGTTTCTTTACTGGAGGATTGTAATATTATGTTGCAGTTCTACATTTGGTTGCTTGGAAATTTTGAATCTTGACTGGTAGTAGATAACCAATTTGGATGCTTTTATAGTTTATCTATTTCCCCATTCTGGTGTTTTGAATGCTTTAATTGTGTGTTTTAAATATATCTCTCTTTAAAATTGAATTGCTTAATTATGTGTTCATGCATGCAATATGATGTCCAATACCAGAATTTTGAACATGGATTTGGATTTAGTTGTCCTTTGCTGGTATCTGTCCAGGTGTTAAGACCTTTGAATCTCAACTTGGGCTTCCCTTTGTGCGGAGTTAATTACACTTTCGCGGTTCAGAAATGCCCCAACTTGATTCTTTCCGTGTCTCATAAATATATTGATTTTAAACAACATATATACAAATCTGTGTTTTGAAGTTTGTGTTTGTATTTGTTTTTGACTATTTGAGTATTTTAGGTGTTGGTCAAAGGTGTTTAGAATTTTTTGTGACCGGGTGCTTGTATTCGTGCTTTGGTGGAGATTATTGTGCATATCAATATTTAGCGGAAGCTGCAGAAATAAGAAATCATGATATGACAAAATCTGCATCTTTTAAAATTATTAGTTCTATGTCCAATGTAAGAGTTGTTTGTGATCCATACCAATGAACATATGCAGAAGCATGATTTGCCACAGAATGATGGGTTAAAATGTGATAAAATTTGTGATAATCTCTGTTGAATTGTAACCCAAGGGTTGCCACCAGTTAAAAGATCCCTCTTTTACTAAATATTTGGTGCATAAATCCATTGTTTATCTTAGGGTATACAAGTTCAGGATCATAACATTATTCTTAATGAAAAAGTGACACCAATTAAAGAAGTTAAATATAAGATGTCAAGAAAATAAACTCAAACTTTTATTCTGATTCAACTTCCAACAATTTGAAACCTCGACTATCATCAAAATTGAGGGAATTCCTCTCTTACAGAACAATATATAGTAAAACAAAATAAAAAACAAAATAAAAAAGAGCTAGGCTCGGAAGATTTGGAACAATAGTATTGAATGTTTTTTTGAAACTAAGCATAGTTTTGATAAAATGTTAAGTTTTTGTCATGATATTCAAGATACGAAATATGTCATTGCAGCTTCATTTGCTCATGTTTAACTCATGTTTAATTTATTAAGTTTGCTCTTACGGGTTGATCTAAGTGATAGTAACAACATACCTGTTAATGTTTTGTCTGAATGTGTGCTTAATCAATTACATATGGAGAAGGTAATACTACTGGTATTGTTAAAAAAATTTATTTTGGTATTAGTTTGTATTTTTTTGACTAATGTCTTATTTTGTACTTCCTAGGAGAATTCACATGTGAATCACTTGAATAACCCAAGTGTTATTCCATCTTCATCGAAGGGAAAAGAAAAAATTAGTTGTTCTATTAGAAAAGAAAATTGGTTTAATCAATCGGTATGTTGTACTAATGATTGTTTATACACTAAATTGTCGGTGATATTTTTAAGTTCCTCACCCCTCAGTCTCAGTCTCAGTCTCACTCTTACACTTCTCTCTCATGCACACACGACTCCATACCATCGTCGAGTAGAATTGTTGTGTTGTGGTATTATTATGAGAGCGATATTTCTTATGAATTTGATTTTAAAAAGTTATGCTTTTTGGACATGCTAACCTAATGCCTTATTTTGTACTTCCTAGGCGAATTCAAATGTGAATCACCTGACCAACCTAAGAATTGCTCCATCTTCGACGAAGGGGAAACAAAAAATTGGCAGCTCAACAGGAAAAGAAAATTGGTTTACTCAATCGGTATGTTGTACTGATCGTTCTTTAAGTATTTATAAAAATTATTTAACATATCATATCTAATAGCTATCTAACGTGTTGGTATTTTGGTTAGAGCGATATACACTATATTGTTGGTGATATTTTTGAGTTCCTCACCCTTCACTCTCACCCTTACATATCTCTCTCACGCACACACGACTTTATTCTTACATGAATTTCGCAGCTCTACATGAATTTGATTTTTGACCTGCTAATATATTGTCCAAATTATGTATTGGTTTCCTTAGCCATTCTTACATATTATAGATTCTTAGTTAGTTTTCTTAATTTTTTTGTTTCCCCTTCGTAAATTGCTATGTTATGTTTACTTACAGTAAATTGATGCAATTTCTATCAGGGATTTGAAATTATATTAGTTCGCTAATTATTTAACTTATTTCACACATCACTTCGCTAATTTGTTTACTCAATCGGTATGTTGTACTGATCGTTCTTTAAGTATTTATAAAAATTATTTAACACATCATATCTAATAGCTATCTAATGTGTTGGTATTTCGGTTAGAGCGATATACACTATATTGTCGGTGATATTTTTGAGTTCCTCACCCTTCACTCTCACTTATTTCACACATCACTTCCTATCTTAGGCTCCCGCATCAAATTTCTCTTCCTCTAAAATTAAGGCCCAAAACGCTAGACGTGAACGAAATCGCAATGATAGTAGTACGTGCTCACGGCGTAAGATGGCACAACGCGCACGTCGGGAAAGAGAGCGTTCTGAGAATTACACTCAACCTCTACCCAAAGACTTTCCAGTATTGACACCACCCAAGTCCCTCTCCCAATTCTCCGAGCATGCTCCACTTGCTAAAATGGTTATTGCAGTCCCCTCGCATTCCCAACCATCTCTTCGTACAATATTGGTTGAACATTCGACTACTCAATTGTGCAATGTCGAGGTACAATTACTATTATCATTGTTCGTATTTGGATTAAAATACATAAAATTAACTACCTGCAATGCTAGAATGAATGTGTACTTGTGCGGTAAACACGAGTATGTCACACGCCCACTAATTGTCGGACAAATGGAAAAGAAAATATGTCTATCTTTTTGGTAAGTTTTTTGATCAAGTACTCGATACGTATCTCTTTTGCTCTTAAGAAAATTATGGTTGTAATGTATTGTATTTCCCCTGTTCGATAGTTGCATAGGAAAATACTGGTGATTTACACTCCCCCACAACCCTTATGTCATGATCTGCAAGACCTAACTCCATTGCACCGAGCCATTATAGCACACCTTCCACAAAAAAGGTCGCGGATAAATAATTTGGAATGTTATCTAACACCTACAATTGCGTCCGACCCAGTTTTCATTCCAACTGACTTTGCTTTAGTCCATCATAATGTTATGCCAAGAGAAGTTAATTCGGTTTTTCCGAATAAAAAGAATATACTCTCATGTATCATGATTTAAAAGCTTTTAAAGCTAAAAGTCATTATGAAATAATAAATGAAATTAAATAACTATGTACTACAAATATAAGGAAAATAGTATGAAATAATAAATGAAATTAAAAAGAGAAAATAGACAAATGTCACGTCTGAATCCTACATCAGCAGCTCTCTTTCTCACTTATTCAAATTTCAAATCTGGCAGCTCTCTCTCTTCTACCACAAACATAGCTCTCTCTCATTCCCCCAAACAGCTCCGTCCCTCAAAACTCTCTTAAATCTCTTATACCCAATACCCAGCCCTAATCTACCAGCCCTAATCTTCGCCGGTGCGATAACGGCAGCGTAGCATACACAGTCGCTATTTTAGCCCAATCTCTCGGTACTATTAGAGAGCAAAAAAGTTTGAAGTGCAACCGACCATGAATGAGAAAGCCAGAGTCTCCAAATAACTCAATACCAAACACCGTAAGGTTTTATCCTTTTTTCTGTTTTACAGCTTGATTTTTTATCATATTTTGGTAATATTGCTTCGATATGCGATTTTCCATGATTTTCAGAATGAAATTTTATTACCCTTTTCTTTGGTTTACTGATATGCTTAATTTGAGCTTAGTTTGATTTCTGGATCATTATTAGGCATTTATCTCGATTTTATAGTTTTTATTGATGGTTATTTTGTTCTGGGTATTTTTGTTTATAGATTGAATATGTTTGTGTTCTGGGTATTTTTCATGAATATGTTTGTGTAGTATCAAACAAAGAGAGCTCCCCAAAGCAACAATGATTAAGAGAAGACGAATAATTCTTCAAAAATACTCCAATAATTATATATTTAGTATATATTTAATAGTAATTTAAGAATCAATTATAGAGGGTGACCAAGCGAAAGCAATGATTTTCGTGAATTTGTTGGTTGGAAGCTCAGAGTAACAAAAGATTTATAGTAAAAAAGCTCTTGTAAAATAAGTACTAGGAACTGTCCTTTTCACCTTGAATTTCATAGAGTACAAATAATTGAAAGTAGGTTGCACATGAACACCTCTCTATTTCAATGGTAGTTACTGTACTAATTATATTACAAATAATCTCTATTTCAATGACTTATTATAAATTATCGTTATTTCATAAATGTGCTTGCCACCGCCTTTTCTCTTATGTGACTATGGGTTTCATTTTTATGGCAGGGTTAAAAGTTCTATTTTTAGTCTTTGTGTTCTTTTTATTTAATAGGTTCTTGAAGTATTCATGAAAGATTGATTTTTCAGGATTTGATATTTCCAAGTAGAAATTTAGATTCCTTTTCTTTTTTCTTTAAGTTAGAGTATGCCTCTAAGTTCAAGTTTTCTTATTACGAAACTTCCAAACTTGGTTAAGTTGCTTATGCAAAGAGACGTAAGATGTTATTTATGATAACTTCCAAACTTGGTTAAGTCCTGCACTCTTAGTGTTGAAAAAGAAAATATGGAGTTTTTACTTTTGTTTGCAGAAGTAGTTGTAGACATCATTCATACTCAAATCCATGGTGATTTGAGTATGCAATATATGGACATGTATGATTCATCTAATAAGAGAATTTTTAATTTATATATTTGATATTATCTGATTGTGGTATCATTCTTGAAGGCATAAAGCTATTCTTGCACTTTCTCTTTCCTTAATCAAGATATATTACTATTAGTTACAAGCTATACTAAGTTTAATGTATCATCTATCATATCTTTGGTAACTTTAAGCGTGAATCGAAACGCCTATATTGGAAAAAGTTCACAATTCAATGAGCATAATTTAAATTTATATTCCATTACATTTAGATAAGAGTTTAGTATTTAAAATGTCACTGTAGGGCTCTACCAAGTTTGCTTATGTTTAAATTAGATATTATTTATAGTACCTTAGGTTATTAATTGTATATCCTTCACCAAAGTAACTAAAACTTCACCAAATTAGATATTATTTATAGTACCTTAGGTTATTAAATTAGATATTAGTCTTATATCATAACTAAAATTTCACCAAAGTAAAATATATAAATTTTTCATATTGTTTTTCGCATGTTACCCCTTTAAAATGCGAAAAAAATTAGAGGTATATCGAATTTTGATGTTTTCAAAACTTAAACAAATCATATCAATTTTGAATTTTAGGAACAGAGGGAATATACCATAGATGTCACTAAAAGTATATTTTTGTACTACTGTAATTGGTTTACTTCTCCTAGCTATTTGTTATGGAATACACCATAGAATTGTATGAATACTGAAGTAATCTCAGTTATTCAAATTTCAAATCTTGTATCTCTCTCTTCTACTACAAACAGAGCTCTCTCTCATAGAGAAACGGTGCGATAATCTGCAATTTCATCCCCAAATCTCTAATACCCAGCCCCTAATCTACCAGCCAGAGCATAGAGAAACGGTGCGATAATCTGCAATTTCAGCCCCAAGTCGCAGTCATCTCTCTCTTCTACTCTCCCGCTGGTGCCCAATCTCAGTCGCTATACCCAGTCGCTATACCATGAATGAGAAAGGCAGAGTCTCCAAACACCAAAAGGTAACGTGTTCATCTTATTTCTTCTCTTCCTCAAATAGGAAGAACCCTAGCCTCCAATACCTTGCCATCGCAAGTCAAATTTGTGTTTATTTTGGGATTTTGAAGTAAAATTTGCAGGCTTAATTGTGAGAATGAGATTATTGCAGATATCTTCTTATATTACCTCATATCTTCTTATATTACCTCATTTTAAAATTGATTTTTCGGGTTAGATTTGTGATGATTTTCTCAAAAATGTTTAGTTAAATCGGGCAAATTAAGCCGATTGAAGGTTCACTAACTCTCCGTGAATTGGGATTTGGTATAATCTTTGATTTACTCCATCTAATCCTTCTATCATACTGAGATTTGTGAATATTTTTGGGGTTTAATCCTATTTTTTATAAACCCTCTATTGATTTGTTTTTTCGTCTTTCCTGCTAATTCTTGAAGATTCTACTTTCTGTCTCCACTGGCTAATTTTTGGAATTAAGTAATCTCTCTTAATCTCTCTTAAAATATGTATAATTTTTCTATGATTTTTATGTCATATGCTGTGAACCTGTGTACCCCCTCCCACATTGAGAACTCATTTTTTTATCATATTTTTATCATATTTTCGGTACTTAGAATTAAATTTTATTACCCTTTTCTTTGGTTTACTGATATGCTTAATGATGGTTATTTTGTTCTGGGTATTTTTCACCTTTAAATATATTTTAATTGTTTGTTGATACTCGGGAAAAGAAAGACATACCATACCCATACTCATACTCAACAAATTTACCCATAAAGCCGGCCAAGTTGCACCCCTAAAGTGGAGTACTATTCAAAGACTATCAAGTATACATTCTTCAAAAATACTCCAATAATTATATAATTAGTATACATTTTGTAGTCATTTGCCTTGTGTTTGGAATTGAATTTATAACCTCTCTATGTTATTTATTTAACAATGACTTATTATAAATTATCGTTATTTCATAAATGTGCTTGCCACCGCCTTTTGTTTGCAGGAGTAGTTATGCAATATTTGATATTATTTGAAATCATAAAGCTATTCTTGCACGTTCTCTTTCCTCAATCAAGCTTTGGTAACTGTAAGCGTGAATCAAAACGTCTATATTGGAAAACATGTTAAGTTATTAGATATTATGTTTAAATAAGATATTATTTATAGTACCTTAGGTTATTAATTGTATATCATTCAATCCCAAAATGTTTTTGCTTAAAAGACATAATTTATGTAAATTTTTTACCAATGTAAAACTTGTGGTGAGATCTTTAAACCCAATTTGACTGTTTATGGAGGTTTCTCCAACTTGAAAGTTGGAAAAGATATAAAATTTTCATATTGTTTTTCATATTGTTTTTCAAATTTTGATGTTTTCAAAACTTAAACAAATCATATCAATTTTGAATGTTAGGATTTTGCAAATCAACTCGAGATTGAACAGATTGAATAGAATTTGTTTGTTATGTATTGTTCATTTTTATGTGTTGTTGTGGGTTTAATGTTTGAAAGCTACTTTAATTATAATTAAAATCTACTTCAATTATAATTACCACCTTAAGAAAAATGTATTTTCTCTAATTACATGCTCTTATAAATTATTATTGTCAATATTCCTTTATTAAATAAATTATTGCATGTGTTCCTGATGATTAAGTGTCACGGTGTCTAATTTTCACTATTTGAATGATACCATTCATTTTGAATTTCTTATTGATTAACACGATAAGTTAGATGAAAACTAATCAGAGTTGGTGTTGATAAAGTTCTATTTAATTACATTTGCTTAAGAAATGCTTTGGACTTTGAATTAAGTCTATTACTTGACAACTATTTATGTGGAGAAACTTTTAAATTTATTTTTTATTGTTTCTTTCCTTTATGATGTATCGAATTGAATTCATCCGAATACTAAATTCCTCACTTTCATGTGCCTCCTAACACGTAATGACTATATATTTGGCTGTTCCTTTTTTTTTTCTTCCAGAAAATCAAATTCATTGAAATTCTTAATGAAAAATGACACCAATTAAAGAAGTTAAACATAAGATGTCAAGAAAATAATTAAAAAATTAAAAAATTAAAAAAAAGAGCTAGGCTCGGAAGATTGAATGTATTGAATGTATTTTTGAAAGTAAGCATAGTTTTGATCAAGATATGAAATCTGTCTTTGCAGCTTCATGTTTAATTTATTAAGTTTGCTCTTACAGGTTGATCCGAGTGATAGAAACAACATACCTGTCAATGTTTTGTCTGAATGTGCTCTTAATCAATTACATATGGATAAGGTAACATTACTGGTATTGTTAAAAAAATTTATTTTGATATTAATTTGCATTTTTTTTACTAATGTCTTATTTTGTATTTCCTAGGAGAATTCACATGTGAATCACTTGAATAACCTAAGTGTTATTCCATCTTCAACGAAGGGGAAAGAAAAAATTGGTTGTTCTATTGGAAAAGAAAATTGGTTTAATCAACCGGTATGTTGTACTAATCGTTGTTTATCTTTTGATAAAAATTGTTTAGAGCATTATACACTAAATTGTCGGTGATATTTTTGAGTTCCTCACCCCTCAGTCTCCGTCTCAGTCTCACGCTCGCTCTTACACTTCTCTCTCACGCATACACGACTCCATACCATTTTGAGAGCGATATTTCTTATGAATTTGATTTTAAAAAATTATGTTTTTTGGACATGCTAACCTAATGCCTTATTTTGTACTTCCTAGGCGAATTCAAATGTGAATCACTTGAACAACTCGAGAAAGTCTCCATCTTCGACGAAGGGGAAACAAAAAATTGGCAGCTCAACTGGAAAAGAAAATTGGGTTACTCAATCGGTATGTTGTACTGATCGTTCTTTTAAGCATATCTAATAGCTAATGGAAAAGCATATCTAATAGCTAATAGCTATCTAACGTGTTGGTATTTCGGTTAGAGCGATATACACTATATTGTCGGTGATATTTTTGAGTTCCTCACCCTTCACTCTCACCCTTACACATCTCTATCACGCACACACAACTCTATTCTTACATGAATTTTGCAGCTCTACATGAATTTGATTTTTGACCTGCTAACATATTGTCCAAATTATGTATTGGTTTCCTTAGCCATTCTTACATATAGATTCTTAGTTAGTTTTCTTAATTTTTTTGTTTTCCCTTCGTAAATTCCTACGTTGTGTTTACTTGCAGTAAATTAATGTTATTTCTATCAGGGATTTGAAATTATATTAGTTCGCTAATTATTTAACTTATTTCACACATCACTTCCTATCCTA
Source organism: Panax notoginseng (assembly GCA_016801055.1). NCBI lineage: Eukaryota > Viridiplantae > Streptophyta > Magnoliopsida > Apiales > Araliaceae > Panax > Panax notoginseng. The sequence goes on along the minus strand of CM029014.1, from coordinate 455,774 downwards.
GGCTCCCGCATCAAATTTCTCTTCCTCTAAAATTACCCAAAGCGCTAGACGTGAACAAAATCGCAATGATAGTAGTACGTGCTCGCGGCATAAGATGGCACAACGTGCACGTCGGGAAAGAGAGCGTTATGAGAATTACACTCAACCTCTACCCAAAGACTTTCCAGTATTAACACCACCCAGAGAGAAAGTATGTCACACGGCCACTAATTGTCGGACAAATGGAAAAGAAAATATATCTACCTCTTTGGTAAGTTTTTTGATCAAGTACTTGATACGTATCTCTTTTGCTCTTAAGAAAAATATAATTGTATTGTATTGTCTTTCCCCTGTTTGATAGTTGTATAGGAAAATACCGGTGATTTACACTCCCCCACAACCCTTATGTCATGATCTGCAATACCTAACTCCATTGCACCGAGCCACTATAGCACACCTTCCACAAAAAAGGTCGCGGACAAATAATTTGGAATGTTATCTAACACCTACAATTGCGTCCGACCCAGTTTTCATTCCAACTGACTTTGCTTTATTCTCACCTATTCTGGCGCGACCTTTACCGTCGCCTCGAAATTTAGAGACAAACTTTGCTCACTATGAAGTTGTCCCCGATGTAGCACCACATTCTCATCAAACTGACGACAATGTCCTCATGACGTCGTCTCCTGTTCTGGCAGATCTAACAGTGTATGTATATTCTACATAGTTTATTAGTTGCCTACTATTTTCTTACTTCTCATATTTGTGTACATACAATTTTTAATTGTAGATTCCCACCAGAACCCTTTAGCGATGTTGACAGTATGTTTAGTGATGACGAAATGAATGTTATTATCCCTGTCAATAATGAGCGTCATTTTCTCGGGCCGATGAATATTCAATGTCCTTATTGTTCAGCCTTACATTGGCGGGACGAACGATTATCTCGCACAGGGTTGTCCAATCCAAGATTCGGAACATGTTGTCTACAAGGCAAAATTAAGTTACCAGAACTCATTGCACCCCCACCTCCTATTCGTGCATTGTTTGATGGCCATGATGGTCAATCAAAATCATTTCGTCGGCATATTAGGGAGTACAATGCAGCTAATGCTTTCACGAGCTTGGGTGCTAAGCTTGACGACAGATTACTCAACTCAAGAGGGCCAACATCATTCACTATCTATGGAGAATTACGTCACCGTACCGGGTCATTGTTACCCCCGGATGGTTGCGCACCCATCTACTGTCAGTTGTACATATATGACCCAGCCACTGCATTGGATATTCGGTTTGCGCGTAATAATAACTTGTGTCGAGATGTCCTCAACACTGTACAGAATTGTTTGTTGTCAGTGAATCATTTTGCTTCAAAGTACAAACGTGCCCATGAAATACTAACTGAGTCAGAATCTTCAGATCATGATTTACGTGCTCACCTTCATTACACGTCATCAACTAATAGGCATCAATACAATCTTCCAACCACTGATGAAATAGCTGTGATTTTGCCTGGTGATGGTAGTGAGAGTAGTGGTATGCGGGATATTGTTCTGCACCTAAAAGGAGATAATAGAGCCCTGAGCCAGATCAATGAGTGTCATCCAGCATATTTACCATTACACTATGTACTTCTATTCCCTACTGGTGAGCTTGGTTGGGAACCTGGTCTACGACAGTGGAACTCCGAACAAAATGATTTTTCAGTAAGAAGGATGACACAGATGCAATTTTACAGTTATCGTATGTTTCCACGTCCCACCGAATATTCTACAATTCTTAGAGGAGGAAAGTTATTTCAGGAGTTTATAGTAGATGCTTGGGCATCAACTGAGCAAAACAGGTTGTCTTACATCAGACTCAATCAGGATAAGTTGCGTCGTGAGATATATGCAAATTTGTGTGATGGCAGTGTTGATGAGTTGGGCCCCGATCAGATCGGACAACGCTTTGTTTTGCCATCGTCCTTTACTGGGAGTGCACGTAACATGAGCCAGATTTTTCATGACTCTATGGCCATTACAAGGTACCACCAACACCCTGACATCTTTCTCACCATGACGGCCAACCCAAAATGGCCCGAAATAACAGCTGCCTTACTAGAACACCAAACCTCTTTGGATCGTCCAGACATAGTTGCCCGTGTTTTTGAGTTAAAACGGCGTGCCCTGATGCATGAGGTAAAAAATGAACAGATTTTTGGTAGAAAAGTTGCTCATGTATTCACCATTGAGTTCCAAAAACGAGGGTTACCACATATGCATGCTTTATTCTTCCTTCATGGCCCTGACAAGATTCAGACAACTGCACAAGTGGATCGGTTAGTTAGTGCTGAATTCCCAGATCCATCCTCTGATCCAACTCTGTACGAAACAATCAAGAGTTGTATGGTTCATGGTCCCTGTGGTTCTCGAAACCCTTATTCAACTTGCATGGTGAACGGTGCATGCCGGTTCCATTATCCAAAAGCCTTTGCAGATTTAACTACTATGGATGAACATGGGTACCCTGTTTACCGTCGTCGCCGTTATGGTCAGTCTTACACCACCAGAGGGCATACATTTGATAATCGAGACGTCGTACCTTACAATCCACACCTATCAAGAAAGTTCAACTGTCATATAAATGTGGAGGTCTGTGCAGGAATGAGGTGCGTCAAATATATCCACAAGTACATTTACAAAGGTCATGACCGCACAACTATGGTTTTAGAAGGACCAAATGGAAATAATGAGATAAAGCAATACCTTGATGCAAGGTATATTGGACCGACAGAGGCTGCATGGCGACTCTTCGGTTATCCTCTTCATGAAGAAATTCCTTCGGTGGTACGGCTGGATCTACATTTGCCTGGGATGCATCAAGTTATTTATGATCCTACTAAAACACTTGAAACAATAAGACTTGGGTCTAGGAGTCAAATCACAACTCTAACTGGATTCTTTGACTGTTGTTCTTCAAATGATGTTGCACGTGCCTACACATACCAAGAATTTCCCCAACATTTCGTTTGGAACAAAGGTCGGAAGATTTGGACTCCGAGACAGAGTGGGTTTGCAATTGGCAGATTATACTTTGCTACGCCCAATTCTGGGGAGCGGTTTTACCTTCGATTGCTATTAACAGTTGTCAGAGGACCGCATTCTTTTGATGGTCTACGCACGATCAATGGTGTGTTTCATGATAGTTTTAAATCAGCGTGTGTAGCTATGGGGCTCCTGGAAGATGATGCAGAGTGGGTACAATGCCTCCAGGAGGCTTCAACCATGAATACGGGATACCAGTTACGGAGACTATTCTGCATCATTCTGGTAGAATGCTCCCCAATACAACCATGCACTCTGTGGAATCAATTCTCCGTCCATATATGTGATGATCTTCGTCACAAACTACAAACAACTTTTGGCATATACGATCCAACACAGTCTCAAATCGAAGATTACGGTTTATATTTGATTGATCAGTTGCTACATGAATCTGGCAAAAAATTGGATGACTTCCCACCTATGCCACACCCCGTTCAAAATTGGAGTTCTGTTTCAGGTAATAGATTGTTGATCGATCATATGCAACTACGAAATGAAGCTAATCAACTGAATGACCTTTTGAATATTGATGTTTTAAATAATGCTCAACGTACGGCTTATGATGCTATTACTATCTCCGTTGCTGAAAATCAGGGCAAAATATTTTTCCTCAGTGGAGGTGCAGGAACTGGGAAAACCTTTTTGTACAACACCATCACCACTAAAATGCGCAGCGAAGGTCATATTGTCATTACAGTTGCTTCATCAGGAATTGCATCGTTGTTGTTGTTAGGCGGTTGGACAGCTCATTCTACATTTTGCATTCCATTCGATATCATAGAAAGCTCAGTATGTGGTTTCAGCAAACAGTCACCGCATGGGGAATTATTTAGGGAGGCTCGCTTGATAATATGGGACGAAGTTCCCATGCAGCATCGACATGGTGTTGAGGCAGTTGATCGCACACTTCGTGACGTCCGTGATGATAACCGACCATTCGGTGGTATCACAATTGTGCTTGGCGGGGATTTTCGTCAAATACTACCGGTGATACCTAAGGGTCAGCGAGAACAAATTGTTGGTGCATCTTTAAGACGTTCTACAATGTGGGCGAGTGTGTGCGTATTGACTTTGAGCATAAACATGCGTCTGAATAGCAATCATCCTGCAAATTCTTCTCACGCATCCTTCTTGGAAGAGGTGATTTATATTACAGATTATTCATTTAATTATTCATTTATATATACTGATATGTTTCACATCTTACTTAGATTGGGATCGGTACGCAAGATACTGTGGAACTTCCTCCAACGATACACAGGTGTCGAACTCTGCATGAACTAATTTCCAGAGTTTATCCACAACTAGATGTGCTCAGTGTGGTAACCCCATCCTACTTAACTGAGCGCACAATTCTTTCTGCTCGGAATGATGATGTCTGCGCCATCAATGATGCTGCTCTAGAAATTTATCCTGGCGAGACGTATACCTACTTAGCAGCTGACAAGGTGTCAGATGGGGACGAACTCTGTCGTTCTACCACTAATCAATATCCAAGTGAGTTTCTAAATTCTCTAAACCCGCCAGGTTTACCGCCTTTCAAGTTGGAGCTAAAGGTCGGGTGCCCCATCATATTGTTGAGGAATATAGCCCCGAAAGATGGACTCTGTAACGGGACCAGACTAATGGTTGTCAAGTGCGCATCGCGGGTTATTGAGGCTAGAATTCTAACTGGTGACAAATCTTCGAATCTGTGTTTCATCCCGCGGATATCATTATCACCGTCGTCCAAAGATTTACCATTTCAAATGACTAGACGCCAATTCCCAATACGCTTAACATATGCTATGACAATCAATAAGTCGCAAGGCCAGTCAGTCAAGTTTGTTGGTGTAGATTTGCGCTTGCCTGTATTCAGCCACGGTCACCTATATGTGGCCATGTCTAGGTGCACGTCGGCTGATCGCATCAGTGTCCTTCTCCCTCCTAATGAATCATCTATCACGACAAATATCGTATATCCGGAGGTGTTGTTGGACTCTGTGTAAATATTACTACCTTTTTTAATGTTTTGCAACTTAGGTCAGGTAATTGGTTCATGACTTTTGTTACGTTCCAAGTAATCAGCAAACTTCTTTCTTGGTAGAAATATTGTTTTCTCATATTCTTGATTTGAAATGCTCTTCATTTGTTAGTTTTAATGTATGTCGTACCTTTAGTCTACTCCTTTAGTAATCTTGAAATTAGGATTTTTGATTAACATTTTTCCTAACCAATATCAAAATTCATATCAAAATCAAAACCCTCGAACTGGGATGTTCCTAATTCAAATTTCCAATACCCTAATTTCAAAACTAATTGGCAGCACCTAATATTGTCATTTTGAGAGAGATTAAAAACTAAAAAGTACCTGATTAGATTCGCTCTTAGACGTTTGGGAATGGACAACAGTCCGCAAGTCCAATATTACGAACTGTCGTAGTTATAGCTGTCGGAGATGAGAAGGCGATGGCGTTATTAAATAATATTTTGAACATATTTATAGTAACCACTTGAGTCCGAATCAAGTCTCAATTTTACTGTCTCACGAGTACTATTGCTATTAACCTTAAATTTTAAGGTCACATTGAGTCCAAGAGTAGCATTTAGTCCTTGAACATATTGAAACAACCTATCCTAACTTGAGCCATCTTGATTTATACTCTTTTTGAAGTGCTTATTTGTGTCTTTTATTGGTGAGGATGGTTTTTTTGTGCACTCATTGTCTTATAGTATAAAAGAGAAAACAAGAAATTCCGAGTTCTAGAAGTAAAGGAGAAATTATAACATTATATGAATTATTAGTTAGCCAATGAATCATGATTTACTTTTTAAAAAAAATAAGCTATTTACTTTCATATTGAGTTAAGTGAAAATTTGGATCACTTTCATAATTATAGATTGTTTTTTGGTATACATTTATTTTTGCAGATTAGTATTGTAGATTTCTTTTTTATGGAATTTATTTTTTTCAAGCTTAGCATTAGGTATAGACTGACTCATAGAAGAAATTGGTCGTTTGGATGTTACCTTACTTTTCTTGTGTCTGTGGATGTCATTTATATCTCCATCTCCATCTCCATCATGCATTCTTTTCTATAATCAATAGGAAAAATAATTTCTTTAATTATGTAAACCAATTAAAATGAGTGTGTGAGACTGTCTTAGGATCCAGAAATTCAAACAAAGGCTACAGATTTGAACTGAGTCTTAATGGAGAATAGCACAGTCGAACATTCTCATTAATATCAGTTTATTCATAATTTTAAAAAAAATTACTTCAGGTAGAGAAAATGGGAGAGAGAAACTTATGACAATAGTCAAATTGAGTAGTTTGTGTATCATGTTTCTTTTGCTACTGCAGGGGTTTGTGACCTTTGACTAAAGAATGTCATGCTGCCAAGCTTTTCTCAAAGCATATGAAGGTTGAGGATCAAGTAGTGATATATTTTCTCAAAATTTTTATTAGGACCGAGTACTGGAATCTATAATATAAGATGAGGAGGTCTTTCAAAGCGTTTCGTTGTTCATAAAGTAAAGTAAGGGTTCTTATGTTTCGGATTTATAGTTGTTTTATTTTGACTCACATATTTCGATAATTTTTGTATTTTAAATATTTTCAGGTATACATTGAAGGATACTTGGTGTAAGCTGTAGAGAATACTTGGTGTAAGCTGTAAAGTAATGGGTCTTATGCTCAAAATGTTTTTTCTCTATTTTCTGCATGTTTGTATATTTTTGGTTCCATCTTTTGTAAAGTTAACTAATTATACATGGTTATGATGATTTTTTGGTATGGAATGATTATTTTTTTGGTGGTTTGTATATGTATTGATGATTGTAAGTTTTGTAGACAGGTTTAAAATTTTTTGGAGTTCTATTTTTAAAGGAAACTCTGCCGAAATTTCTTGAAATTAGTACCGACTAGCTTGATGTTTTGGTGGTTGGATGTGTTGATGATTGAGTATGTATTAATTGTTGTGTTGGTATGTCTTTAGATAATGTAATATTTTTCATTACGTCGTGCCTCTATGTTGTTATATGTACATCATGCACTGGTATTAATCTAATCTAATTTCAAGATGGATGTTATATGTACATGATGCGTCTATATTTTGTGTCACTAGGAGATAATTCTCCTCTTAATAACATGTGTTTGTTGAGAAAGAGCGGTGCAAGTCCCAGATATCACATGTTGCTGCAAAATAACTCTCATTTCAATTTTTCTTTCTTTCATAATTTATTTTTAGTTTTTTGAGAATTATACAGTGCCTTCAGGCGCGGGTTATCGATACTAAATAGCTCGATGATTGAGTTTGTATTAATTGTTGTGGTAGTATGTGTTTTTAGTAAATATAATATTTTTCAAATTTTAATTTAATTTTTCGTTACGCCGTGCCTTTAGGCACGGGTTATAGCTAGTATATATATAAAATAGCAATAATAATTTTTCATAATAATAATATTTTTTCGTTTTAAAATTAAATATAAAATTTAATTTTTTAAGTCAAACGATCACGTATTAAATTTTAAAATTAATTTGCCTCGTTAAAGTTTAAAAGTTTTGAATGAAATAAATTTTATAATTAATAATTTTAATTATATATTATATAATTATATTAATTAAAATTAAATATATTCACGTCAATTTAAAATTTAATATATCGTCGTTTAATTTTAAAAATTAAATTATCTCTAATTTTAGAACGAAAAAAATAATATGTAGCAAAATGAGTAGGATGTCAATTTCTTGTTTCCTTTCGAAATAAAATAATATAAGAAAGAGTTTCAATTTTTCATTTGCTGGTTTCTTTCATCGGTTATTTATTTATTTTTAAAGTTGCTTTATTTTAATTGTGTATTGCCATCACACATGACAGATTTATAGAAGCTTATGCTGCAGGCTTTTGAATGATCATTCGGTTATAATTGAATAGGTTATTCGGTTATAATTAAAAATTAAAATTTGTATAATTTTAATATCCGAACAAGTAATCGAATTATTCATTAACCGAATTACCAAATTTACTATTCGATTGTTCGGATAATAATCGAAATTAAGAAATAGAGTGTGACGCCCTCAAAATTAGGTATACATCACTCATCTTGGGTCGTCAGATACATGGTACAGAATACAAATATAACTTACTAATACAACTGTCGTGTACAATACGACAAAACATAACTGTGAGTTTGAATACAATTGTTGTCTACTAGAGACTATACAAACTCAAAAGGAGTCCTCATTACAATTATTGTCACACTATTTAATAGAATAGTGAGGACTACTAATGTAAGACCCCAACTTTTATAAATAAAGATGAATTTTCTATAAATATCATTTTTGAATATTATGGAGTTAATTTGATATAATGTTATAGTTGTGGGTAATATTTATAAATTTTGCAAAGTAAGCAAGTTGTTATAAAATATTCGTTTGGTCGGAGAATATTCTTTTTATCGGGGAATATTCGTACGACGGCACAATCATTGGTGGACCCCACAACGGAATTATTGTCGGATTGAGAAAACGACAGAATTATCTTTCTATAAAAATAACGGCTGAGGTGTTACCGTTAAAACCGTTAAAACTGTTGAACTACTCGGTAGTAAAAGTACAGTAATACGCGTGGTTGCATAGTAGCACACGGTATTGATTATTGATGCTTACGTGAGAAGTCACTCAGCTATACTCAATTATTGCTACAGTAATTGCTGCATCATCTCTTAAATTATTGTCATAGTATCATCTGTATAATATGTTATATTATTGAGACGTTGTGGTAAGTTTGGTTATTTTATGGGGGGCCATATGTCATCATCTAAGAGTCTCTTCGTCAATAGTAATTACCGTCGTCAATAGTAATTACCGTCGTCAATAGTATTTATCTTGGTCAATAGTAATTACCTTCGTCAATAGTATTTACCTTGGTCAATAGTAATTACCTTCGTCAATAGTATTTACCTTGGTCAATAGTAATTACCTTCGTCAATAGTATTTACCTTGGTCAATAGTAATTACTTTCGTCAATAGTAGTTGTCCCTTCAATATTACCAAGAGTCATTTGACCCTTCGTTAAGACCAAGAGCCACCCTCAGTTTTTCTATAAATAGAGGCCTAGGGCTTCATTATTTTTCACGAATTCATTCAAGCTATAGAGAGAGAAAGTATAGAGAGAATAAGAGAGAGAGAGACTAAAAGTATTCTGCTACATCACTTTTCCAATATCCAGTTCTTTTAAGGTAGGGAATATTATTTCTTTTATATTCATGAAGAGAACTTCTGTTATTCCATTTGTTATTATTCTGTTGGAATAACCAGTATACGCGGTCTACCCTATACTTGGTGACATTCTTCTATTATTCTGTTGGAACATCCTGTCTGTGTGTTTTACACCGGACCTGGTTCCGTTTATTATTCTGTTGGAACATCCTGTCTGTGTGTTTTACACCGGACCTGGTTCCGTTTTATTATTATTCTGTTGGAATATCCTGTCTGTGTGTTTTACACCGGACCTGGTTCCATTATTTATTATTCTGTCGGAATATCCTGTCTGTGCGTTTACGCCGGACCTGGTTCCATTATTTATTATTCTATTGGAATAACCTGTCTGTGCGGTCTATCGCATGCATGGTGATTTCTTTTGTTATTCCATTCTTTATTGTACTCAGTTGGTTAAGTTTTGACTTCTATACTCCATGAAATTTGTGGAATATCCTTGATAGTTGCGTTTCATCCAGTATCTTTTCAAGAAAATATTCTTCTAAGCGTTCTTGAATTTTACTCCACAATGCAGTATCATGTTGACAATTTGGACGTTGTTAATTCCTGGATAAATTAATTCTTGAACTTGTTTTATTGAATTCTTATATCATTGTCATCATCCTCATGTTTATAAAATATTGAAAGTCATCTGTGGCATGTAGTGCATAGATGGACTTGGTATGATTATGACCAGGGATTATTCGGTATAATCATGACCGTAATGTTACAAATGATGTGGTAAAAGTCCTCATTGGCCTGTAGTGCATTGATGGACAGTTGTTGGCATGATCATGACCATTAATGAATACACGAATATCCTTGGCCGTAGTGCAGGGGTGATTCGATGATGTGGATTATTTTATTAAGCTGAGTCTCAGCGATCGCAGTGTTGAAAAACCTTTTAAATCATAAAAGATAGTAGAGTTTATTTTCTACTTGACTCTTTTAATGGATTGCTTGTTCCGCTGCAGTTAAACTTGATGTCTATTATATTTTATCAGTTTAACATTGTTGAAGGCTAATGATAATTTATTCTGCATTATCTTAGTCATAATATTTCTTACTGGGCTAGTTGAGCTCACCCTTTCTTTCACTGTTCTCTTCAGGAAATGAGAACGTAGCTGGGACAAGTCGGGGTACGGAGTGATGGTCCGAATGATAGTATTAGTTAGTAGTCCTCACTATTCTATGTAATGGTGTGTTAATAAATGTAATGAGGACTCCTTTTGAGTATGAATACTCTCTAGAAGATAATATTTGTATTCAAACTCACAGTTTATGTTTTGTCGTATTGTACACGACAGTTGTATTATTAAGTTGTATTTGTATTCTGTACTATGTATCTGACGACCCAAGATGGGTGATGTATACCTAATTTTGGGGGCGTCACATTTGGTATCAGAGCTTAGGGATATGATCCCTGGCTAAGATGTGAGAATAGAACTAGGAGGGGAGAGACGGGGAATTCCTTCGCTAGTATGGCATACCTAAGTTTATTTGCATGGTATTTAATTGGTCGGTCATAATATAAGGATAATATATGACATATCAATTAATTTTTATTTTGTGGCAGTATCTGAAAATGGCATCCGAGAATGTTGAGAATAGCAATGGAGCACAGACGACTGTTGATTCACCACACATCAATAATCATGATAATGTGCATCAGGAAGGTGTCAATCCTCATGCAAACAACAACACTGACCAAATGATGAATGATCAAATGTTCAGAGGCTTTATGCAATTCATGCAACAACAGGTGAAAGCGGCTCCTGTCCACAACGTAGGTGGAAATACTGGAAACTCTCAGGCGGTCACCGCTAAACAGTTTAAGGAGCTAGGACCACCGGAGTTTAAGGGAGAACCCAAACCACTTGTAGCTGAAACATGGATAAAGCAGATCACCAAGATATTTGATGTCTTGGGTTGCTCCGAGGAGCAAAAGGTTCCCTTTGCCGCCTTTATGTTGCGAGGAGAGGCAGATTACTGGTGGGAATCGATAAAGCGTACTCAACCTGCCGCACTGAAGATGTCCTGGGAGAAGTTCCAAGAGCTGTTTAACGACAAATACTTTCCCGAGAGTATTCGTCACATAAAGGAGGTGGAGTTCATCAAATTGGAGCAGAATAATATGACCGTGTCGCAGTACGAGGCAAAATTTGCGGAGTTATCCCGGTTTGCGTCCCACCTGGTGGATAATGAAGAAAGAATGACGCGGATGTTTTTAAGAGGTTTGAAGCCGGAGATACGTCAACATCTTGTTTCTCATAAACTGTGTTTGTATTCAGATGTTGTAAATAGGGCTCAGTTGGTGGAGCGCGATAACGAGACAACGCAACCAAAAGAGAGCAGCCGGCAAAATGATAATACCAGTGAGAGCAGTCATCGAAGCGGTGACAACAAGCGTGGAGGGAATCAACATGCCAGAAATGGTAACCACTTCGGTGGTAATCAGGGCCAAAACAATAAGAATGGACATTTCAAGAAGAGGAGATTCAACAATGATGGAAAGACGTCAGCACCAGCACCTGTCGTTAAGGAAGGAGAACGACCACCTATCATATGTTTCAAATGCGGAGGGGAGGGGCACATCAGTCCAAACTGCGCGATGCCGTCCAAAGCATGTTATAATTGTGGAAGAGAAGGTCATTTAGCCCGATTTTGTCGTTTACCGAAGACAAATTCAGCTAGGATGGAGGCACCAAAAGCCGTCCCAGAAAAGTCAAAACCGGTTGTGCAAGGGAGAGCGTTTGTTGTGAACTCCCAGAGAGCAAGGAACCCGAATGAGGTCATCACGGGTAAGCTTATTATAAACTCTAAAGAAGTTTATACTTTATTTGATACCGGTTCAACCCATTCTTTTATTTCTCCTACTTGCGCTCATCGATTAAATTTGATTCCGGAGAAATTAGACTTTGACTTAGCAGTTGAAACTCCATTGGGAGAAACCTTCATTACATCCACGGTTTATAAGTCTTGTTTGGTTCAAGTTGGTACCCACACATTACCTGTCGATCTTATTTCATTAAAAATACTTGCATTTGACGTGATTCTAGGGATTGATTGGTTAACTACTCATCATGCAAAAATTGATTGTTTTCGTAAGGTTGTTAGCTTTCATATTCCTAATCGACCTATTATGCGAATTCAAGCAACCAAACCATTAAAATCAATCGCTGTCATCTCAAGCCATAAAGCTATTCGTTTATTGAAAAACGGATGTCAAGCTTTCTTAGCTCATGTCACAGATCTAAACAAAAATACGTCAGCTTTGAATGATATTTCTGTTGTTAATAAATTTCCTGACGTATTTCCCGAAGAACTTCCTGGCCTACCCCCAGAGCGTGAAATTGAATTTTGTATCGACCTTGAACCTGGTACAAAACCCATTTCCAAATCCCCATATCGAATGGCTCCTATTGAACTTCAGGAGTTAAAGACCCAACTGCAGGAATTGTTAGACATTGGTTTTATTCGTCCTAGTACTTCTCCTTGGGGTACTCCTGTTCTGTTCGTGAAGAAGAAAGATGGGAGTATGCGACTTTGTATTGATTATCGGGAGTTGAATCATGTCACCATCAAAAATAGGTACCCATTGCCACGTATTGATGACCTGTTTGACCAGTTGCAAGGAGCACAATTCTTTTCAAAGATCGATCTTCGTTCTGGATATCATCAGCTGAAGGTTAGAACTGAGGATATTCCAAAGACGGCTTTTAGAACTCGGTACGGGCATTATGAATTCTTAGTTATGTCTTTTGGATTGACTAATGCTCCTGCTGCCTTCATGGATATGATGAACAGGGTATTTAAGGAATATTTGGATCACTTTGTGGTCGTCTTTATCGATGACATCCTTGTTTATTCCAAAAGCCGTGAAGATCATGAGCAACACTTGAGGCTGGTACTCCAAAAGCTTCGTGAATACAAACTTTATGCCAAGTTGAAGAAATGCGAGTTCTGGTTGGAAGAGGTAGCATTCCTTGGGCACGTAGTATCAAGTCGTGGAATATCTGTTGACCCGGCAAAGATTGAAGCTATTCAAAGCTGGGAGCAACCTAAATCAGTGACCGAGGTACGTAGCTTTCTTGGTTTAGCTGGTTATTATCGAAGATTCGTGGAAGGATTTTCTCGAATCGCTACTCCATTAACTCAGCTGACTCGGAAAGATACAAAGTTTGGTTGGAGCGAAGAATGTGAGCAGAGTTTTCAAGAACTCAAGAGGAGACTCATTTCAGCACCTGTTCTAACAATACCATCTGGCTCGGAGGGATTTGTCATCTACAGTGATGCTTCGAGCAAAGGGTTGGGATGCGTTCTCATGCAACATGGAAAAGTCATAGCCTATGCATCAAGACAACTCAAGGAATATGAGAGGAATTATCCTACTCATGATCTAGAGTTGGCAGCTGTTGTCTTTGCACTTAAAATTTGGAGGAATTACTTGTATGGGGAGAAAGTGGAGATCTTTACGGATCATAAAAGTCTCAAATATTTCTTCACTCAAAAGGAACTCAACATGCGACAACGACGTTGGCTTGAACTGTTGAAAGATTATGATCATACCATTCAATACCATCCTGGAAAAGCGAACGTGGTAGCTGACGCATTGAGTAGAAGATCATATGCGGGTACAAGTGCAATATTAACAACGCAAAGGCCCATTTTGTGTGACTTGCAAAGGATGGAGATAGAGTTGAAGACTCCAGGGACCCATGTGATGATGGCGAATATACGAGTAGAACCGACTTTAATCGATAAAGTTAAAGCTGCTCAAGCTACAGACCTGGAGCTGATGCGTATGAGGAAGAAAGTGCAAGAAGGTTCTATGCCGGAAGCAAGAATCGATGAAGAAGGAATACTTCGAGTCAACTCCAGACTCTGTGTTCCTAACAACCCTGATTTAAAGTATGAAATCATGATGGAGGCGCACAACACACCGTTTGCAATCCATCCTGGAAGTACCAAAATGTATCATGATCTTCGTCATACATTTTGGTGGAGCAATATGAAGAGAGAGATAGCGTTGTTTATCTCAAGGTGTCTAACTTGTCAACGAGTCAAAGCGGAGCATCAAGTACCAAAAGGTCCATTGCAACCACTTGAAATTCCAGAATGGAAGTGGGAGCACATCACCATGGATTTCGTTACCGGTCTTCCTAGGGTTTCTCAAGGTATTGATGCGATTTGGGTCATTGTTGATAGATTGACCAAGTCTGCTCATTTCTTACCGATACGAGAAACTTATACACTTGAACGTCTTGCTCGTATATACATAAACGAGATTGTAAGACTGCATGGTATGCCAGTATCCATAGTTTCTGATCGAGACCCAAGATTCACTTCACGATTTTGGGTTAGTTTACAAAAAGCTATGGGCACGGAGTTACGATTTAGTTCAGCATATCATCCTCAGACGGACGGACAATCAGAGAGGACTATTCAAACTCTTGAAGATCTATTAAGACTCTGTATCTTTGACTTCAAGGGAAGTTGGGACAAGTTCTTACCATTGGTGGAGTTTTCCTACAACAACAGTTATCAAGCAAGTATTGGCATGGCTCCATTCGAAGCATTGTATGGAAGAAAATGTCGTTCTCCAGTATGCTGGGATGAGGTGGGCGAAGCAACGTTGTTGGGACCGGAGTTGGTACGTATGACTACAGAAAAGATTCAAACGATCCGACAACGTATAAAAACCTCACAAGATCGACAAAAGAGTTATGCTGATCTTCATCGAAAGGACGTGGAATTTGATGTAGGAGATCATGTGTTCTTACGTGTTGCTCCATGGAAAGGTGTTACGAGATTTGGAAAGAGAGGAAAGCTAAATCCTCGATTCATCGGTCTATTTTTAATCCTCGATCGAGTAGGAACTGTGGCTTATAGACTCGCTTTACCGCCAAGTATGTCTCGTGTTCATAACGTTTTCCACATATCCATGTTACGCAAATATGTGGAAGACCCGAACCACATTATTGAGTTAGAACCGGACGAAATAGCGGAGGATTTGACGTATGAAGAAGTTCCTGTTCAAATCTTGGATAAGAAGGAACATATTCTACGCTCCAAGGTTATACCTCAAGTCAAAGTTTTGTGGAGAAACCACGATGTTGAGGAAATGACTTGGGAGTTAGAATCAGAAATGAAATCAAGGTATCCTTACCTCTTCGACATACCAGGTACGTACCCTAATTTCGAGGGCGAAATTTCATAAGAAGGGGAGGTTGTAAGACCCCAACTTTTATAAATAAAGATGAATTTTCTATAAATATCATTTTTGAATATTATGGAGTTAATTTGATATAATGTTATAGTTGTGGGTAATATTTATAAATTTTGCAAAGTAAGCAAGTTGTTATAAAATATTCGTTTGGTCGGAGAATATTCTTTTTATCGGGGAATATTCGTACGACGGCACAATCATTGGTGGACCCCACAACGGAATTATTGTCGGATTGAGAAAACGACAGAATTATCTTTCTATAAAAATAACGGCTGAGGTGTTACCGTTAAAACCGTTAAAACTGTTGAACTACTCGGTAGTAAAAGTACAGTAATACGCGTGGTTGCATAGTAGCACACGGTATTGATTATTGATGCTTACGTGAGAAGTCACTCAGCTATACTCAATTATTGCTACAGTAATTGCTGCATCATATCTCTTAAATTATTGTCATAGTATCATCTGTATAATATGTTATATTATTGAGACGTTGTGGTAAGTTTGGTTATTTTATGGGGGGCCATATGTCATCATCTAAGAGTCTCTTCGTCAATAGTAATTACCGTCGTCAATAGTAATTACCGTCGTCAATAGTATTTATCTTGGGATTTTGAAGTAAAATTTGCAGGCTTAATTGTGAGAATGAGATTATTGCAAATATCTATAATATAAAATAGGGCAGAGAGAGAAAAAAAAGATAAGTGTCCCATCCAAAATTGATGTCATCAGCTCTAATTCCTCCTTATTCAAATTTCAAATCTTCTATCTCTCTCTGTTCTTACACTCGAGGCCTAGAAGCAGAAGAAGAAGTAGATAACCCTCTTCCTCAGCGAAGCTTAAAAAACGGTAGGCCTTACAAGGAGCTTGAAAAATACAGAAGTAGAGAAGAAGTCGAAGATGTACGACCTTCTCCTCTTGGCTCTCCACTTCCTCGGCACCTTAGGTCGTGCTGATCCGCATCGGTAGGCTCTCCTCTTTCTTGCACCCTTCCCATTCTACTGTTCCTCGGCACCTTATCTTGGTTTTTCTTCAATTTCAGTTTGGTTTCTTACAAAATGTATGAAATTCCTTGGCACCTTATCTTGGTTACTTCAATTTTTCTTCAATTCAGTTTGGTTCGACACCCATTGTCTGAGGGTTTAGCTTTATTGGGTTTATGGGATTCTTGATTAGGTTTTTTTTAGGGTTCCTTTGGATTTGGTTTGATGTTTACAATTATGTTTCTTAGTTACAATTATCTTTTGAATTTGGGTTGCTGTAGAAATAATTTGTTGGTTGCTCTCTATTTTATGATGGAAATGGGGGCCTCCATCTGGGAGAATTCATATAAAAATTCAATCTTGATGGCTCAGTCCCCAAATTGAACCAGCCAATTGATTGAATTTCGTTGCTTTACCTATTGTAATTGTTATTTCTGAAGCTTTAAGGAGTTTTGTTGTCCTATGGATCTGCTTTATTTCTCAGTTTCTTTACTGGAGGATTGTAATATTATGTTGCAGTTCTACATTTGGTTGCTTGGAAATTTTGAATCTTGACTGGTAGTAGATAACCAATTTGGATGCTTTTATAGTTTATCTATTTCCCCATTCTGGTGTTTTGAATGCTTTAATTGTGTGTTTTAAATATATCTCTCTTTAAAATTGAATTGCTTAATTATGTGTTCATGCATGCAATATGATGTCCAATACCAGAATTTTGAACATGGATTTGGATTTAGTTGTCCTTTGCTGGTATCTGTCCAGGTGTTAAGACCTTTGAATCTCAACTTGGGCTTCCCTTTGTGCGGAGTTAATTACACTTTCGCGGTTCAGAAATGCCCCAACTTGATTCTTTCCGTGTCTCATAAATATATTGATTTTAAACAACATATATACAAATCTGTGTTTTGAAGTTTGTGTTTGTATTTGTTTTTGACTATTTGAGTATTTTAGGTGTTGGTCAAAGGTGTTTAGAATTTTTTGTGACCGGGTGCTTGTATTCGTGCTTTGGTGGAGATTATTGTGCATATCAATATTTAGCGGAAGCTGCAGAAATAAGAAATCATGATATGACAAAATCTGCATCTTTTAAAATTATTAGTTATATGTCCAATGTAAGAGTTGTTTGTGATCCATACCAATGAACATATGCAGAAGCATGATTTGCCACAGAATGATGGGTTAAAATGTGATAAAATTTGTGATAATCTCTGTTGAATTGTAACCCAAGGGTTGCCACCAGTTAAAAGATCCCTCTTTTACTAAATATTTGGTGCATAAATCCATTGTTTATCTTAGGGTATACAAGTTCAGGATCATAACATTATTCTTAATGAAAAAGTGACACCAATTAAAGAAGTTAAATATAAGATGTCAAGAAAATAAACTCAAACTTTTATTCTGATTCAACTTCCAACAATTTGAAACCTCGACTATCATCAAAATTGAGGGAATTCCTCTCTTACAGAACAATATATAGTAAAACAAAATAAAAAACAAAATAAAAAAGAGCTAGGCTCGGAAGATTTGGAACAATAGTATTGAATGTTTTTTTGAAACTAAGCATAGTTTTGATAAAATGTTAAGTTTTTGTCATGATATTCAAGATACGAAATATGTCATTGCAGCTTCATTTGCTCATGTTTAACTCATGTTTAATTTATTAAGTTTGCTCTTACGGGTTGATCTAAGTGATAGTAACAACATACCTGTTAATGTTTTGTCTGAATGTGTGCTTAATCAATTACATATGGAGAAGGTAATACTACTGGTATTGTTAAAAAAATTTATTTTGGTATTAGTTTGTATTTTTTTGACTAATGTCTTATTTTGTACTTCCTAGGAGAATTCACATGTGAATCACTTGAATAACCCAAGTGTTATTCCATCTTCATCGAAGGGAAAAGAAAAAATTAGTTGTTCTATTGGAAAAGAAAATTGGTTTAATCAATCGGTATGTTGTACTAATGATTGTTTATACACTAAATTGTCGGTGATATTTTTAAGTTCCTCACCCCTCAGTCTCAGTCTCAGTCTCACTCTTACACTTCTCTCTCATGCACACACGACTCCATACCATCGTCGAGTAGAATTGTTGTGTTGTGGTATTATTATGAGAGCGATATTTCTTATGAATTTGATTTTAAAAAGTTATGCTTTTTGGACATGCTAACCTAATGCCTTATTTTGTACTTCCTAGGCGAATTCAAATGTGAATCACCTGACCAACCTAAGAATTGCTCCATCTTCGACGAAGGGGAAACAAAAAATTGGCAGCTCAACAGGAAAAGAAAATTGGTTTACTCAATCGGTATGTTGTACTGATCGTTCTTTAAGTATTTATAAAAATTATTTAACATATCATATCTAATAGCTATCTAACGTGTTGGTATTTTGGTTAGAGCGATATACACTATATTGTTGGTGATATTTTTGAGTTCCTCACCCTTCACTCTCACCCTTACATATCTCTCTCACGCACACACGACTTTATTCTTACATGAATTTCGCAGCTCTACATGAATTTGATTTTTGACCTGCTAATATATTGTCCAAATTATGTATTGGTTTCCTTAGCCATTCTTACATATTATAGATTCTTAGTTAGTTTTCTTAATTTTTTTGTTTCCCCTTCGTAAATTGCTATGTTATGTTTACTTACAGTAAATTGATGCAATTTCTATCAGGGATTTGAAATTATATTAGTTCGCTAATTATTTAACTTATTTCACACATCACTTCGCTAATTTGTTTACTCAATCGGTATGTTGTACTGATCGTTCTTTAAGTATTTATAAAAATTATTTAACACATCATATCTAATAGCTATCTAATGTGTTGGTATTTCGGTTAGAGCGATATACACTATATTGTCGGTGATATTTTTGAGTTCCTCACCCTTCACTCTCACTTATTTCACACATCACTTCCTATCTTAGGCTCCCGCATCAAATTTCTCTTCCTCTAAAATTAAGGCCCAAAACGCTAGACGTGAACGAAATCGCAATGATAGTAGTACGTGCTCACGGCGTAAGATGGCACAACGCGCACGTCGGGAAAGAGAGCGTTCTGAGAATTACACTCAACCTCTACCCAAAGACTTTCCAGTATTGACACCACCCAAGTCCCTCTCCCAATTCTCCGAGCATGCTCCACTTGCTAAAATGGTTATTGCAGTCCCCTCGCATTCCCAACCATCTCTTCGTACAATATTGGTTGAACATTCGACTACTCAATTGTGCAATGTCGAGGTACAATTACTATTATCATTGTTCGTATTTGGATTAAAATACATAAAATTAACTACCTGCAATGCTAGAATGAATGTGTACTTGTGCGGTAAACACGAGTATGTCACACGCCCACTAATTGTCGGACAAATGGAAAAGAAAATATGTCTATCTTTTTGGTAAGTTTTTTGATCAAGTACTCGATACGTATCTCTTTTGCTCTTAAGAAAATTATGGTTGTAATGTATTGTATTTCCCCTGTTCGATAGTTGCATAGGAAAATACTGGTGATTTACACTCCCCCACAACCCTTATGTCATGATCTGCAAGACCTAACTCCATTGCACCGAGCCACTATAGCACACCTTCCACAAAAAAGGTCGCGGATAAATAATTTGGAATGTTATCTAACACCTACAATTGCGTCCGACCCAGTTTTCATTCCAACTGACTTTGCTTTAGTCCATCATAATGTTATGCCAAGAGAAGTTAATTCGGTTTTTCCGAATAAAAAGAATATACTCTCATGTATCATGATTTAAAAGCTTTTAAAGCTAAAAGTCATTATGAAATAATAAATGAAATTAAATAACTATGTACTACAAATATAAGGAAAATAGTATGAAATAATAAATGAAATTAAAAAGAGAAAATAGACAAATGTCACGTCTGAATCCTACATCAGCAGCTCTCTTTCTCACTTATTCAAATTTCAAATCTGGTAGCTCTCTCTCTTCTACCACAAACATAGCTCTCTCTCATTCCCCCAAACAGCTCCGTCCCTCAAAACTCTCTTAAATCTCTTATACCCAATACCCAGCCCTAATCTACCAGCCCTAATCTTCGCCGGTGCGATAACGGCAACGTAGCATACACAGTCGCTATTTTAGCCCAATCTCTCGGTACTATTAGAGAGCAAAAAAGTTTGAAGTGCAACCGACCATGAATGAGAAAGCCAGAGTCTCCAAATAACTCAATACCAAACACCGTAAGGTTTTATCCTTTTTTCTGTTTTACAGCTTGATTTTTTATCATATTTTGGTAATATTGCTTCGATATGCGATTTTCCATGATTTTCAGAATGAAATTTTATTACCCTTTTCTTTGGTTTACTGATATGCTTAATTTGAGCTTAGTTTGATTTCTGGATCATTATTAGGCATTTATCTCGATTTTATAGTTTTTATTGATGGTTATTTTGTTCTGGGTATTTTTGTTTATAGATTGAATATGTTTGTGTTCTGGGTATTTTTCATGAATATGTTTGTGTAGTATCAAACAAAGAGAGCTCCCCAAAGCAACAATGATTAAGAGAAGACGAATAATTCTTCAAAAATACTCCAATAATTATATATTTAGTATATATTTAATAGTAATTTAAGAATCAATTATAGAGGGTGACCAAGCGAAAGCAATGATTTTCGTGAATTTGTTGGTTGGAAGCTCAGAGTAACAAAAGATTTATAGTAAAAAAGCTCTTGTAAAATAAGTACTAGGAACTGTCCTTTTCACCTTGAATTTCATAGAGTACAAATAATTGAAAGTAGGTTGCACATGAACACCTCTCTATTTCAATGGTAGTTACTGTACTAATTATATTACAAATAATCTCTATTTCAATGACTTATTATAAATTATCGTTATTTCATAAATGTGCTTGCCACCGCCTTTTCTCTTATGTGACTATGGGTTTCATTTTTATGGCAGGGTTAAAAGTTCTATTTTTAGTCTTTGTGTTCTTTTTATTTAATAGGTTCTTGAAGTATTCATGAAAGATTGATTTTTCAGGATTTGATATTTCCAAGTAGAAATTTAGATTCCTTTTCTTTTTTCTTTAAGTTAGAGTATGCCTCTAAGTTCAAGTTTTCTTATTACGAAACTTCCAAACTTGGTTAAGTTGCTTATGCAAAGAGACGTAAGATGTTATTTATGATAACTTCCAAACTTGGTTAAGTCCTGCACTCTTAGTGTTGAAAAAGAAAATATGGAGTTTTTACTTTTGTTTGCAGAAGTAGTTGTAGACATCATTCATACTCAAATCCATGGTGATTTGAGTATGCAATATATGGACATGTATGATTCATCTAATAAGAGAATTTTTAATTTATATATTTGATATTATCTGATTGTGGTATCATTCTTGAAGGCATAAAGCTATTCTTGCACTTTCTCTTTCCTTAATCAAGATATATTACTATTAGTTACAAGCTATACTAAGTTTAATGTATCATCTATCATATCTTTGGTAACTTTAAGCGTGAATCGAAACGCCTATATTGGAAAAAGTTCACAATTCAATGAGCATAATTTAAATTTATATTCCATTACATTTAGATAAGAGTTTAGTATTTAAAATGTCACTGTAGGGCTCTACCAAGTTTGCTTATGTTTAAATTAGATATTATTTATAGTACCTTAGGTTATTAATTGTATATCCTTCACCAAAGTAACTAAAACTTCACCAAATTAGATATTATTTATAGTACCTTAGGTTATTAAATTAGATATTAGTCTTATATCATAACTAAAATTTCACCAAAGTAAAATATATAAATTTTTCATATTGTTTTTCGCATGTTACCCCTTTAAAATGCGAAAAAAATTAGAGGTATATCGAATTTTGATGTTTTCAAAACTTAAACAAATCATATCAATTTTGAATTTTAGGAACAGAGGGAATATACCATAGATGTCACTAAAAGTATATTTTTGTACTACTGTAATTGGTTTACTTCTCCTAGCTATTTGTTATGGAATACACCATAGAATTGTATGAATACTGAAGTAATCTCAGTTATTCAAATTTCAAATCTTGTATCTCTCTCTTCTACTACAAACAGAGCTCTCTCTCATAGAGAAACGGTGCGATAATCTGCAATTTCATCCCCAAATCTCTAATACCCAGCCCCTAATCTACCAGCCAGAGCATAGAGAAACGGTGCGATAATCTGCAATTTCAGCCCCAAGTCGCAGTCATCTCTCTCTTCTACTCTCCCGTTGGTGCCCAATCTCAGTCGCTATACCCAGTCGCTATACCATGAATGAGAAAGGCAGAGTCTCCAAACACCAAAAGGTAACGTGTTCATCTTATTTCTTCTCTTCCTCAAATAGGAAGAACCCTAGCCTCCAATACCTTGCCATCGCAAGTCAAATTTGTGTTTATTTTGGGATTTTGAAGTAAAATTTGCAGGCTTAATTGTGAGAATGAGATTATTGCAGATATCTTCTTATATTACCTCATATCTTCTTATATTACCTCATTTTAAAATTGATTTTTCGGGTTAGATTTGTGATGATTTTCTCAAAAATGTTTAGTTAAATCGGGCAAATTAAGCCGATTGAAGGTTCACTAACTCTCCGTGAATTGGGATTTGGTATAATCTTTGATTTACTCCATCTAATCCTTCTATCATACTGAGATTTGTGAATATTTTTGGGGTTTAATCCTATTTTTTATAAACCCTCTATTGATTTCCTCTATTGATTTGTTTTTTCGTCTTTCCTGCTAATTCTTGAAGATTCTACTTTCTGTCTCCACTGGCTAATTTTTGGAATTAAGTAATCTCTCTTAATCTCTCTTAAAATATGTATAATTTTTCTATGATTTTTATGTCATATGCTGTGAACCTGTGTACCCCCTCCCACATTGAGAACTCATTTTTTTATCATATTTTTATCATATTTTCGGTACTTAGAATTAAATTTTATTACCCTTTTCTTTGGTTTACTGATATGCTTAATGATGGTTATTTTGTTCTGGGTATTTTTCAC
The DNA here is from genome assembly GCA_016801055.1 of Panax notoginseng. Classification (NCBI taxonomy): domain Eukaryota; kingdom Viridiplantae; phylum Streptophyta; class Magnoliopsida; order Apiales; family Araliaceae; genus Panax; species Panax notoginseng. Next base: position 432,261 of record CM029014.1, on the reverse strand, counting down.
CTTTAAATATATTTTAATTGTTTGTTGATACTCGGGAAAAGAAAGACATACCATACCCATACTCATACTCAACAAATTTACCCATAAAGCCGGCCAAGTTGCACCCCTAAAGTGGAGTACTATTCAAAGACTATCAAGTATACATTCTTCAAAAATACTCCAATAATTATATAATTAGTATACATTTTGTAGTCATTTGCCTTGTGTTTGGAATTGAATTTATAACCTCTCTATGTTATTTATTTAACAATGACTTATTATAAATTATCGTTATTTCATAAATGTGCTTGCCACCGCCTTTTGTTTGCAGGAGTAGTTATGCAATATTTGATATTATTTGAAATCATAAAGCTATTCTTGCACGTTCTCTTTCCTCAATCAAGCTTTGGTAACTGTAAGCGTGAATCAAAACGTCTATATTGGAAAAAATGTTAAGTTATTAGATATTATGTTTAAATAAGATATTATTTATAGTACCTTAGGTTATTAATTGTATATCATTCAATCCCAAAATGTTTTTGCTTAAAAGACATAATTTATGTAAATTTTTTACCAATGTAAAACTTGTGGTGAGATCTTTAAACCCAATTTGACTGTTTATGGAGGTTTCTCCAACTTGAAAGTTGGAAAAGATATAAAATTTTCATATTGTTTTTCATATTGTTTTTCAAATTTTGATGTTTTCAAAACTTAAACAAATCATATCAATTTTGAATGTTAGGATTTTGCAAATCAACTCGAGATTGAACAGATTGAATAGAATTTGTTTGTTATGTATTGTTCATTTTTATGTGTTGTTGTGGGTTTAATGTTTGAAAGCTACTTTAATTATAATTAAAATCTACTTCAATTATAACTACCACCTTAAGAAAAATGTATTTTCTCTAATTACATGCTCTTATAAATTATTATTGTCAATATTCCTTTATTAAATAAATTATTGCATGTGTTCCTGATGATTAAGTGTCACGGTGTCTAATTTTCACTATTTGAATGATACCATTCATTTTGAATTTCTTATTGATTAACACGATAAGTTAGATGAAAACTAATCAGAGTTGGTGTTGATAAAGTTCTATTTAATTACATTTGCTTAAGAAATGCTTTGGACTTTGAATTAAGTCTATTACTTGACAACTATTTATGTGGAGAAACTTTCAAATTTATTTTTTATTGTTTCTTTCCTTTATGATGTATCGAATTGAATTCATCCGAATACTAAATTCCTCACTTTCATGTGCCTCCTAACACGTAATGACTATATATTTGGCTGTTCCTTTTTTTTTTCTTCCAGAAAATCAAATTCATTGAAATTCTTAATGAAAAATGACACCAATTAAAGAAGTTAAACATAAGATGTCAAGAAAATAATTAAAAAATTAAAAAATTAAAAAAAAGAGCTAGGCTCGGAAGATTGAATGTATTGAATGTATTTTTGAAAGTAAGCATAGTTTTGATCAAGATATGAAATCTGTCTTTGCAGCTTCATGTTTAATTTATTAAGTTTGCTCTTACAGGTTGATCCGAGTGATAGAAACAACATACCTGTCAATGTTTTGTCTGAATGTGCTCTTAATCAATTACATATGGATAAGGTAACATTACTGGTATTGTTAAAAAAATTTATTTTGATATTAATTTGCATTTTTTTTACTAATGTCTTATTTTGTATTTCCTAGGAGAATTCACATGTGAATCACTTGAATAACCTAAGTGTTATTCCATCTTCAACGAAGGGGAAAGAAAAAATTGGTTGTTCTATTGGAAAAGAAAATTGGTTTAATCAACCGGTATGTTGTACTAATCGTTGTTTATCTTTTGATAAAAATTGTTTAGAGCATTATACACTAAATTGTCGGTGATATTTTTGAGTTCCTCACCCCTCAGTCTCCGTCTCAGTCTCACGCTCGCTCTTACACTTCTCTCTCACGCATACACGACTCCATACCATTTTGAGAGCGATATTTCTTATGAATTTGATTTTAAAAAATTATGTTTTTTGGACATGCTAACCTAATGCCTTATTTTGTACTTCCTAGGCGAATTCAAATGTGAATCACTTGAACAACTCGAGAAAGTCTCCATCTTCGACGAAGGGGAAACAAAAAATTGGCAGCTCAACTGGAAAAGAAAATTGGGTTACTCAATCGGTATGTTGTACTGATCGTTCTTTTAAGCATATCTAATAGCTAATGGAAAAGCATATCTAATAGCTAATAGCTATCTAACGTGTTGGTATTTCGGTTAGAGCGATATACACTATATTGTCGGTGATATTTTTGAGTTCCTCACCCTTCACTCTCACCCTTACACATCTCTATCACGCACACACAACTCTATTCTTACATGAATTTTGCAGCTCTACATGAATTTGATTTTTGACCTGCTAACATATTGTCCAAATTATGTATTGGTTTCCTTAGCCATTCTTACATATAGATTCTTAGTTAGTTTTCTTAATTTTTTTGTTTTCCCTTCGTAAATTCCTACGTTGTGTTTACTTGCAGTAAATTAATGTTATTTCTATCAGGGATTTGAAATTATATTAGTTCGCTAATTATTTAACTTATTTCACACATCACTTCCTATCCTAGGCTCCCGCATCAAATTTCTCTTCCTCTAAAATTACCCAAAGCGCTAGACGTGAACAAAATCGCAATGATAGTAGTACGTGCTCGCGGCATAAGATGGCACAACGTGCACGTCGGGAAAGAGAGCGTTATGAGAATTACACTCAACCTCTACCCAAAGACTTTCCAGTATTAACACCACCCAGAGAGAAAGTATGTCACACGGCCACTAATTGTCGGACAAATGGAAAAGAAAATATATCTACCTCTTTGGTAAGTTTTTTGATCAAGTACTTGATACGTATCTCTTTTGCTCTTAAGAAAAATATAATTGTATTGTATTGTCTTTCCCCTGTTTGATAGTTGTATAGGAAAATACCGGTGATTTACACTCCCCCACAACCCTTATGTCATGATCTGCAATACCTAACTCCATTGCACCGAGCCACTATAGCACACCTTCCACAAAAAAGGTCGCGGACAAATAATTTGGAATGTTATCTAACACCTACAATTGCGTCCGACCCAGTTTTCATTCCAACTGACTTTGCTTTATTCTCACCTATTCTGGCGCGACCTTTACCGTCGCCTCGAAATTTAGAGACAAACTTTGCTCACTATGAAGTTGTCCCCGATGTAGCACCACATTCTCATCAAACTGACGACAATGTCCTCATGACGTCGTCTCCTGTTCTGGCAGATCTAACAGTGTATGTATATTCTACATAGTTTATTAGTTGCCTACTATTTTCTTACTTCTCATATTTGTGTACATACAATTTTTAATTGTAGATTCCCACCAGAACCCTTTAGCGATGTTGACAGTATGTTTAGTGATGACGAAATGAATGTTATTATCCCTGTCAATAATGAGCGTCATTTTCTCGGGCCGATGAATATTCAATGTCCTTATTGTTCAGCCTTACATTGGCGGGACGAACGATTATCTCGCACAGGGTTGTCCAATCCAAGATTCGGAACATGTTGTCTACAAGGCAAAATTAAGTTACCAGAACTCATTGCACCCCCACCTCCTATTCGTGCATTGTTTGATGGCCATGATGGTCAATCAAAATCATTTCGTCGGCATATTAGGGAGTACAATGCAGCTAATGCTTTCACGAGCTTGGGTGCTAAGCTTGACGACAGATTACTCAACTCAAGAGGGCCAACATCATTCACTATCTATGGAGAATTACGTCACCGTACCGGGTCATTGTTACCCCCGGATGGTTGCGCACCCATCTACTGTCAGTTGTACATATATGACCCAGCCACTGCATTGGATATTCGGTTTGCGCGTAATAATAACTTGTGTCGAGATGTCCTCAACACTGTACAGAATTGTTTGTTGTCAGTGAATCATTTTGCTTCAAAGTACAAACGTGCCCATGAAATACTAACTGAGTCAGAATCTTCAGATCATGATTTACGTGCTCACCTTCATTACACGTCATCAACTAATAGGCATCAATACAATCTTCCAACCACTGATGAAATAGCTGTGATTTTGCCTGGTGATGGTAGTGAGAGTAGTGGTATGCGGGATATTGTTCTGCACCTAAAAGGAGATAATAGAGCCCTGAGCCAGATCAATGAGTGTCATCCAGCATATTTACCATTACACTATGTACTTCTATTCCCTACTGGTGAGCTTGGTTGGGAACCTGGTCTACGACAGTGGAACTCCGAACAAAATGATTTTTCAGTAAGAAGGATGACACAGATGCAATTTTACAGTTATCGTATGTTTCCACGTCCCACCGAATATTCTACAATTCTTAGAGGAGGAAAGTTATTTCAGGAGTTTATAGTAGATGCTTGGGCATCAACTGAGCAAAACAGGTTGTCTTACATCAGACTCAATCAGGATAAGTTGCGTCGTGAGATATATGCAAATTTGTGTGATGGCAGTGTTGATGAGTTGGGCCCCGATCAGATCGGACAACGCTTTGTTTTGCCATCGTCCTTTACTGGGAGTGCACGTAACATGAGCCAGATTTTTCATGACTCTATGGCCATTACAAGGTACCACCAACACCCTGACATCTTTCTCACCATGACGGCCAACCCAAAATGGCCCGAAATAACAGCTGCCTTACTAGAACACCAAACCTCTTTGGATCGTCCAGACATAGTTGCCCGTGTTTTTGAGTTAAAACGGCGTGCCCTGATGCATGAGGTAAAAAATGAACAGATTTTTGGTAGAAAAGTTGCTCATGTATTCACCATTGAGTTCCAAAAACGAGGGTTACCACATATGCATGCTTTATTCTTCCTTCATGGCCCTGACAAGATTCAGACAACTGCACAAGTGGATCGGTTAGTTAGTGCTGAATTCCCAGATCCATCCTCTGATCCAACTCTGTACGAAACAATCAAGAGTTGTATGGTTCATGGTCCCTGTGGTTCTCGAAACCCTTATTCAACTTGCATGGTGAACGGTGCATGCCGGTTCCATTATCCAAAAGCCTTTGCAGATTTAACTACTATGGATGAACATGGGTACCCTGTTTACCGTCGTCGCCGTTATGGTCAGTCTTACACCACCAGAGGGCATACATTTGATAATCGAGACGTCGTACCTTACAATCCACACCTATCAAGAAAGTTCAACTGTCATATAAATGTGGAGGTCTGTGCAGGAATGAGGTGCGTCAAATATATCCACAAGTACATTTACAAAGGTCATGACCGCACAACTATGGTTTTAGAAGGACCAAATGGAAATAATGAGATAAAGCAATACCTTGATGCAAGGTATATTGGACCGACAGAGGCTGCATGGCGACTCTTCGGTTATCCTCTTCATGAAGAAATTCCTTCGGTGGTACGGCTGGATCTACATTTGCCTGGGATGCATCAAGTTATTTATGATCCTACTAAAACACTTGAAACAATAAGACTTGGGTCTAGGAGTCAAATCACAACTCTAACTGGATTCTTTGACTGTTGTTCTTCAAATGATGTTGCACGTGCCTACACATACCAAGAATTTCCCCAACATTTCGTTTGGAACAAAGGTCGGAAGATTTGGACTCCGAGACAGAGTGGGTTTGCAATTGGCAGATTATACTTTGCTACGCCCAATTCTGGGGAGCGGTTTTACCTTCGATTGCTATTAACAGTTGTCAGAGGACCGCATTCTTTTGATGGTCTACGCACGATCAATGGTGTGTTTCATGATAGTTTTAAATCAGCGTGTGTAGCTATGGGGCTCCTGGAAGATGATGCAGAGTGGGTACAATGCCTCCAGGAGGCTTCAACCATGAATACGGGATACCAGTTACGGAGACTATTCTGCATCATTCTGGTAGAATGCTCCCCAATACAACCATGCACTCTGTGGAATCAATTCTCCGTCCATATATGTGATGATCTTCGTCACAAACTACAAACAACTTTTGGCATATACGATCCAACACAGTCTCAAATCGAAGATTACGGTTTATATTTGATTGATCAGTTGCTACATGAATCTGGCAAAAAATTGGATGACTTCCCACCTATGCCACACCCCGTTCAAAATTGGAGTTCTGTTTCAGGTAATAGATTGTTGATCGATCATATGCAACTACGAAATGAAGCTAATCAACTGAATGACCTTTTGAATATTGATGTTTTAAATAATGCTCAACGTACGGCTTATGATGCTATTACTATCTCCGTTGCTGAAAATCAGGGCAAAATATTTTTCCTCAGTGGAGGTGCAGGAACTGGGAAAACCTTTTTGTACAACACCATCACCACTAAAATGCGCAGCGAAGGTCATATTGTCATTACAGTTGCTTCATCAGGAATTGCATCGTTGTTGTTGTTAGGCGGTCGGACAGCTCATTCTACATTTTGCATTCCATTCGATATCATAGAAAGCTCAGTATGTGGTTTCAGCAAACAGTCACCGCATGGGGAATTATTTAGGGAGGCTCGCTTGATAATATGGGACGAAGTTCCCATGCAGCATCGACATGGTGTTGAGGCAGTTGATCGCACACTTCGTGACGTCCGTGATGATAACCGACCATTCGGTGGTATCACAATTGTGCTTGGCGGGGATTTTCGTCAAATACTACCGGTGATACCTAAGGGTCAGCGAGAACAAATTGTTGGTGCATCTTTAAGACGTTCTACAATGTGGGCGAGTGTGTGCGTATTGACTTTGAGCATAAACATGCGTCTGAATAGCAATCATCCTGCAAATTCTTCTCACGCATCCTTCTTGGAAGAGGTGATTTATATTACAGATTATTCATTTAATTATTCATTTATATATACTGATATGTTTCACATCTTACTTAGATTGGGATCGGTACGCAAGATACTGTGGAACTTCCTCCAACGATACACAGGTGTCGAACTCTGCATGAACTAATTTCCAGAGTTTATCCACAACTAGATGTGCTCAGTGTGGTAACCCCATCCTACTTAACTGAGCGCACAATTCTTTCTGCTCGGAATGATGATGTCTGCGCCATCAATGATGCTGCTCTAGAAATTTATCCTGGCGAGACGTATACCTACTTAGCAGCTGACAAGGTGTCAGATGGGGACGAACTCTGTCGTTCTACCACTAATCAATATCCAAGTGAGTTTCTAAATTCTCTAAACCCGCCAGGTTTACCGCCTTTCAAGTTGGAGCTAAAGGTCGGGTGCCCCATCATATTGTTGAGGAATATAGCCCCGAAAGATGGACTCTGTAACGGGACCAGACTAATGGTTGTCAAGTGCGCATCGCGGGTTATTGAGGCTAGAATTCTAACTGGTGACAAATCTTCGAATCTGTGTTTCATCCCGCGGATATCATTATCACCGTCGTCCAAAGATTTACCATTTCAAATGACTAGACGCCAATTCCCAATACGCTTAACATATGCTATGACAATCAATAAGTCGCAAGGCCAGTCAGTCAAGTTTGTTGGTGTAGATTTGCGCTTGCCTGTATTCAGCCACGGTCACCTATATGTGGCCATGTCTAGGTGCACGTCGGCTGATCGCATCAGTGTCCTTCTCCCTCCTAATGAATCATCTATCACGACAAATATCGTATATCCGGAGGTGTTGTTGGACTCTGTGTAAATATTACTACCTTTTTTAATGTTTTGCAACTTAGGTCAGGTAATTGGTTCATGACTTTTGTTACGTTCCAAGTAATCAGCAAACTTCTTTCTTGGTAGAAATATTGTTTTCTCATATTCTTGATTTGAAATGCTCTTCATTTGTTAGTTTTAATGTATGTCGTACCTTTAGTCTACTCCTTTAGTAATCTTGAAATTAGGATTTTTGATTAACATTTTTCCTAACCAATATCAAAATTCATATCAAAATCAAAACCCTCGAACTGGGATGTTCCTAATTCAAATTTCCAATACCCTAATTTCAAAACTAATTGGCAGCACCTAATATTGTCATTTTGAGAGAGATTAAAAACTAAAAAGTACCTGATTAGATTCGCTCTTAGACGTTTGGGAATGGACAACAGTCCGCAAGTCCAATATTACGAACTGTCGTAGTTATAGCTGTCGGAGATGAGAAGGCGATGGCGTTATTAAATAATATTTTGAACATATTTATAGTAACCACTTGAGTCCGAATCAAGTCTCAATTTTACTGTCTCACGAGTACTATTGCTATTAACCTTAAATTTTAAGGTCACATTGAGTCCAAGAGTAGCATTTAGTCCTTGAACATATTGAAACAACCTATCCTAACTTGAGCCATCTTGATTTATACTCTTTTTGAAGTGCTTATTTGTGTCTTTTATTGGTGAGGATGGTTTTTTTGTGCACTCATTGTCTTATAGTATAAAAGAGAAAACAAGAAATTCCGAGTTCTAGAAGTAAAGGAGAAATTATAACATTATATGAATTATTAGTTAGCCAATGAATCATGATTTACTTTTTAAAAAAAATAAGCTATTTACTTTCATATTGAGTTAAGTGAAAATTTGGATCACTTTCATAATTATAGATTGTTTTTTGGTATACATTTATTTTTGCAGATTAGTATTGTAGATTTCTTTTTTATGGAATTTATTTTTTTCAAGCTTAGCATTAGGTATAGACTGACTCATAGAAGAAATTGGTCGTTTGGATGTTACCTTACTTTTCTTGTGTCTGTGGATGTCATTTATATCTCCATCTCCATCTCCATCATGCATTCTTTTCTATAATCAATAGGAAAAATAATTTCTTTAATTATGTAAACCAATTAAAATGAGTGTGTGAGACTGTCTTAGGATCCAGAAATTCAAACAAAGGCTACAGATTTGAACTGAGTCTTAATGGAGAATAGCACAGTCGAACATTCTCATTAATATCAGTTTATTCATAATTTTAAAAAAAATTACTTCAGGTAGAGAAAATGGGAGAGAGAAACTTATGACAATAGTCAAATTGAGTAGTTTGTGTATCATGTTTCTTTTGCTACTGCAGGGGTTTGTGACCTTTGACTAAAGAATGTCATGCTGCCAAGCTTTTCTCAAAGCATATGAAGGTTGAGGATCAAGTAGTGATATATTTTCTCAAAATTTTTATTAGGACCGAGTACTGGAATCTATAATATAAGATGAGGAGGTCTTTCAAAGCGTTTCGTTGTTCATAAAGTAAAGTAAGGGTTCTTATGTTTCGGATTTATAGTTGTTTTATTTTGACTCACATATTTCGATAATTTTTGTATTTTAAATATTTTCAGGTATACATTGAAGGATACTTGGTGTAAGCTGTAGAGAATACTTGGTGTAAGCTGTAAAGTAATGGGTCTTATGCTCAAAATGTTTTTTCTCTATTTTCTGCATGTTTGTATATTTTTGGTTCCATCTTTTGTAAAGTTAACTAATTATACATGGTTATGATGATTTTTTGGTATGGAATGATTATTTTTTTGGTGGTTTGTATATGTATTGATGATTGTAAGTTTTGTAGACAGGTTTAAAATTTTTTGGAGTTCTATTTTTAAAGGAAACTCTGCCGAAATTTCTTGAAATTAGTACCGACTAGCTTGATGTTTTGGTGGTTGGATGTGTTGATGATTGAGTATGTATTAATTGTTGTGTTGGTATGTCTTTAGATAATGTAATATTTTTCATTACGTCGTGCCTCTATGTTGTTATATGTACATCATGCACTGGTATTAATCTAATCTAATTTCAAGATGGATGTTATATGTACATGATGCGTCTATATTTTGTGTCACTAGGAGATAATTCTCCTCTTAATAACATGTGTTTGTTGAGAAAGAGCGGTGCAAGTCCCAGATATCACATGTTGCTGCAAAATAACTCTCATTTCAATTTTTCTTTCTTTCATAATTTATTTTTAGTTTTTTGAGAATTATACAGTGCCTTCAGGCGCGGGTTATCGATACTAAATAGCTCGATGATTGAGTTTGTATTAATTGTTGTGGTAGTATGTGTTTTTAGTAAATATAATATTTTTCAAATTTTAATTTAATTTTTCGTTACGCCGTGCCTTTAGGCACGGGTTATAGCTAGTATATATATAAAATAGCAATAATAATTTTTCATAATAATAATATTTTTTCGTTTTAAAATTAAATATAAAATTTAATTTTTTAAGTCAAACGATCACGTATTAAATTTTAAAATTAATTTGCCTCGTTAAAGTTTAAAAGTTTTGAATGAAATAAATTTTATAATTAATAATTTTAATTATATATTATATAATTATATTAATTAAAATTAAATATATTCACGTCAATTTAAAATTTAATATATCGTCGTTTAATTTTAAAAATTAAATTATCTCTAATTTTAGAACGAAAAAAATAATATGTAGCAAAATGAGTAGGATGTCAATTTCTTGTTTCCTTTCGAAATAAAATAATATAAGAAAGAGTTTCAATTTTTCATTTGCTGGTTTCTTTCATCGGTTATTTATTTATTTTTAAAGTTGCTTTATTTTAATTGTGTATTGCCATCACACATGACAGATTTATAGAAGCTTATGCTGCAGGCTTTTGAATGATCATTCGGTTATAATTGAATAGGTTATTCGGTTATAATTAAAAATTAAAATTTGTATAATTTTAATATCCGAACAAGTAATCGAATTATTCATTAACCGAATTACCAAATTTACTATTCGATTGTTCGGATAATAATCGAAATTAAGAAATAGAGTGTGACGCCCTCAAAATTAGGTATACATCACTCATCTTGGGTCGTCAGATACATGGTACAGAATACAAATATAACTTACTAATACAACTGTCGTGTACAATACGACAAAACATAACTGTGAGTTTGAATACAATTGTTGTCTACTAGAGACTATACAAACTCAAAAGGAGTCCTCATTACAATTATTGTCACACTATTTAATAGAATAGTGAGGACTACTAATGTAAGACCCCAACTTTTATAAATAAAGATGAATTTTCTATAAATATCATTTTTGAATATTATGGAGTTAATTTGATATAATGTTATAGTTGTGGGTAATATTTATAAATTTTGCAAAGTAAGCAAGTTGTTATAAAATATTCGTTTGGTCGGAGAATATTCTTTTTATCGGGGAATATTCGTACGACGGCACAATCATTGGTGGACCCCACAACGGAATTATTGTCGGATTGAGAAAACGACAGAATTATCTTTCTATAAAAATAACGGCTGAGGTGTTACCGTTAAAACCGTTAAAACTGTTGAACTACTCGGTAGTAAAAGTACAGTAATACGCGTGGTTGCATAGTAGCACACGGTATTGATTATTGATGCTTACGTGAGAAGTCACTCAGCTATACTCAATTATTGCTACAGTAATTGCTGCATCATATCTCTTAAATTATTGTCATAGTATCATCTGTATAATATGTTATATTATTGAGACGTTGTGGTAAGTTTGGTTATTTTATGGGGGGCCATATGTCATCATCTAAGAGTCTCTTCGTCAATAGTAATTACCGTCGTCAATAGTAATTACCGTCGTCAATAGTATTTATCTTGGTCAATAGTAATTACCTTCGTCAATAGTATTTACCTTGGTCAATAGTAATTACCTTCGTCAATAGTATTTACCTTGGTCAATAGTAATTACCTTCGTCAATAGTATTTACCTTGGTCAATAGTAATTACTTTCGTCAATAGTAGTTGTCCCTTCAATATTACCAAGAGTCATTTGACCCTTCGTTAAGACCAAGAGCCACCCTCAGTTTTTCTATAAATAGAGGCCTAGGGCTTCATTATTTTTCACGAATTCATTCAAGCTATAGAGAGAGAAAGTATAGAGAGAATAAGAGAGAGAGAGACTAAAAGTATTCTGCTACATCACTTTTCCAATATCCAGTTCTTTTAAGGTAGGGAATATTATTTCTTTTATATTCATGAAGAGAACTTCTGTTATTCCATTTGTTATTATTCTGTTGGAATAACCAGTATACGCGGTCTACCCTATACTTGGTGACATTCTTCTATTATTCTGTTGGAACATCCTGTCTGTGTGTTTTACACCGGACCTGGTTCCGTTTATTATTCTGTTGGAACATCCTGTCTGTGTGTTTTACACCGGACCTGGTTCCGTTTTATTATTATTCTGTTGGAATATCCTGTCTGTGTGTTTTACACCGGACCTGGTTCCATTATTTATTATTCTGTCGGAATATCCTGTCTGTGCGTTTACGCCGGACCTGGTTCCATTATTTATTATTCTATTGGAATAACCTGTCTGTGCGGTCTATCGCATGCATGGTGATTTCTTTTGTTATTCCATTCTTTATTGTACTCAGTTGGTTAAGTTTTGACTTCTATACTCCATGAAATTTGTGGAATATCCTTGATAGTTGCGTTTCATCCAGTATCTTTTCAAGAAAATATTCTTCTAAGCGTTCTTGAATTTTACTCCACAATGCAGTATCATGTTGACAATTTGGACGTTGTTAATTCCTGGATAAATTAATTCTTGAACTTGTTTTATTGAATTCTTATATCATTGTCATCATCCTCATGTTTATAAAATGTTGAAAGTCATCTGTGGCATGTAGTGCATAGATGGACTTGGTATGATTATGACCAGGGATTATTCGGTATAATCATGACCGTAATGTTACAAATGATGTGGTAAAAGTCCTCATTGGCCCGTAGTGCATTGATGGACAGTTGTTGGCATGATCATGACCATTAATGAATACACGAATATCCTTGGCCGTAGTGCAGGGGTGATTCGATGATGTGGATTATTTTATTAAGCTGAGTCTCAGCGATCGCAGTGTTGAAAAACCTTTTAAATCATAAAAGATAGTAGAGTTTATTTTCTACTTGACTCTTTTAATGGATTGCTTGTTCCGCTGCAGTTAAACTTGATGTCTATTATATTTTATCAGTTTAACATTGTTGAAGGCTAATGATAATTTATTCTGCATTATCTTAGTCATAATATTTCTTACTGGGCTAGTTGAGCTCACCCTTTCTTTCACTGTTCTCTTCAGGAAATGAGAACGTAGCTGGGACAAGTCGGGGTACGGAGTGATGGTCCGAATGATAGTATTAGTTAGTAGTCCTCACTATTCTATGTAATGGTGTGTTAATAAATGTAATGAGGACTCCTTTTGAGTATGAATACTCTCTAGAAGATAATATTTGTATTCAAACTCACAGTTTATGTTTTGTCGTATTGTACACGACAGTTGTATTATTAAGTTGTATTTGTATTCTGTACTATGTATCTGACGACCCAAGATGGGTGATGTATACCTAATTTTGGGGGCGTCACATTTGGTATCAGAGCTTAGGGATATGATCCCTGGCTAAGATGTGAGAATAGAACTAGGAGGGGAGAGACGGGGAATTCCTTCGCTAGTATGGCATACCTAAGTTTATTTGCATGGTATTTAATTGGTCGGTCATAATATAAGGATAATATATGACATATCAATTAATTTTTATTTTGTGGCAGTATCTGAAAATGGCATCCGAGAATGTTGAGAATAGCAATGGAGCACAGACGACTGTTGATTCACCACACATCAATAATCATGATAATGTGCATCAGGAAGGTGTCAATCCTCATGCAAACAACAACACTGACCAAATGATGAATGATCAAATGTTCAGAGGCTTTATGCAATTCATGCAACAACAGGTGAAAGCGGCTCCTGTCCACAACGTAGGTGGAAATACTGGAAACTCTCAGGCGGTCACCGCTAAACAGTTTAAGGAGCTGGGACCACCGGAGTTTAAGGGAGAACCCAAACCACTTGTAGCTGAAACATGGATAAAGCAGATCACCAAGATATTTGATGTCTTGGGTTGCTCCGAGGAGCAAAAGGTTCCCTTTGCCGCCTTTATGTTGCGAGGAGAGGCAGATTACTGGTGGGAATCGATAAAGCGTACTCAACCTGCCGCACTGAAGATGTCTTGGGAGAAGTTCCAAGAGCTGTTTAACGACAAATACTTTCCCGAGAGTATTCGTCACATGAAGGAGGTGGAGTTCATCAAATTGGAGCAGAATAATATGACCGTGTCGCAGTACGAGGCAAAATTTGCGGAGTTATCCCGGTTTGCGTCCCACCTGGTGGATAATGAAGAAAGAATGACGCGGATGTTTTTAAGAGGTTTGAAGCCGGAGATACGTCAACATCTTGTTTCTCATAAACTGTGTTTGTATTCAGATGTTGTAAATAGGGCTCAGTTGGTGGAGCGCGATAACGAGACAACGCAACCAAAAGAGAGCAGCCGGCAAAATGATAATACCAGTGAGAGCAGTCATCGAAGCGGTGACAACAAGCGTGGAGGGAATCAACAGGCCAGAAATGGTAACCACTTCGGTGGTAATCAGGGCCAAAACAATAAGAATGGACATTTCAAGAAGAGGAGATTCAACAATGATGGAAAGACGTCAGCACCAGCACCTGTCGTTAAGGAAGGAGAACGACCACCTATCATATGTTTCAAATGCGGAGGGGAGGGGCACATCAGTCCAAACTGCGCGATGCCGTCCAAAGCATGTTATAATTGTGGAAGAGAAGGTCATTTAGCCCGATTTTGTCGTTTACCGAAGACAAATTCAGCTAGGATGGAGGCACCAAAGCCGTCCCAGAAAAGTCAAAACCGGTTGTGCAAGGGAGAGCGTTTGTTGTGAACTCCCAGAAGCAAGGAACCCGAATGAGGTCATCACGGGTAAGCTTATCATAAACTCTAACGAAGTTTATACTTTATTTGATACCGGTTCAACCCATTCTTTTATTTCTCCTACTTGCGCTCATCGATTAAATTTGATTCCGGAGAAATTAGACTTTGACTTAGCAGTTGAAACTCCATTGGGAGAAACCTTCATTACATCCACGGTTTATAAGTCTTGTTTGGTTCAAGTTGGTACCCACACATTACCTGTCGATCTTATTTCATTAAAAATACTTGCATTTGACGTGATTCTAGGGATTGATTGGTTAACTACTCATCATGCAAAAATTGATTGTTTTCGTAAGGTTGTTAGCTTTCATATTCCTAATCGACCTATTATGCGAATTCAAGCAACCAAACCATTAAAATCAATCGCTGTCATCTCAAGCCATAAAGCTATTCGTTTATTGAAAAACGGATGTCAAGCTTTCTTAGCTCATGTCACAGATCTAAACAAAAATACGTCAGCTTTGAATGATATTTCTGTTGTTAATAAATTTCCTGACGTATTTCCCGAAGAACTTCCTGGCCTACCCCCAGAGCGTGAAATTGAATTTTGTATCGACCTTGAACCTGGTACAAAACCCATTTCCAAATCCCCATATCGAATGGCTCCTATTGAACTTCAGGAGTTAAAGACCCAACTGCAGGAATTGTTAGACATTGGTTTTATTCGTCCTAGTACTTCTCCTTGGGGTACTCCTGTTCTGTTCGTGAAGAAGAAAGATGGGAGTATGCGACTTTGTATTGATTATCGGGAGTTGAATCATGTCACCATCAAAAATAGGTACCCATTGCCACGTATTGATGACCTGTTTGACCAGTTGCAAGGAGCACAATTCTTTTCAAAGATCGATCTTCGTTCTGGATATCATCAGCTGAAGGTTAGAACTGAGGATATTCCAAAGACGGCTTTTAGAACTCGGTACGGGCATTATGAATTCTTAGTTATGTCTTTTGGATTGACTAATGCTCCTGCTGCCTTCATGGATATGATGAACAGGGTATTTAAGGAATATTTGGATCACTTTGTGGTCGTCTTTATCGATGACATCCTTGTTTATTCCAAAAGCCGTGAAGATCATGAGCAACACTTGAGGCTGGTACTCCAAAAGCTTCGTGAATACAAACTTTATGCCAAGTTGAAGAAATGCGAGTTCTGGCTGGAAGAGGTAGCATTCCTTGGGCACGTAGTATCAAGTCGTGGAATATCTGTTGACCCGGCAAAGATTGAAGCTATTCAAAGCTGGGAGCAACCTAAATCAGTGACCGAGGTACGTAGCTTTCTTGGTTTAGCTGGTTATTATCGAAGATTCGTGGAAGGATTTTCTCGAATCGCTACTCCATTAACTCAGCTGACTCGGAAAGATACAAAGTTTGGTTGGAGCGAAGAATGTGAGCAGAGTTTTCAAGAACTCAAGAGGAGACTCATTTCAGCACCTGTTCTAACAATACCATCTGGCTCGGAGGGATTTGTCATCTACAGTGATGCTTCGAGCAAAGGGTTGGGATGCGTTCTCATGCAACATGGAAAAGTCATAGCCTATGCATCAAGACAACTCAAGGAATATGAGAGGAATTATCCTACTCATGATCTAGAGTTGGCAGCTGTTGTCTTTGCACTTAAAATTTGGAGGCATTACTTGTATGGGGAGAAAGTGGAGATCTTTACGGATCATAAAAGTCTCAAATATTTCTTCACTCAAAAGGAACTCAACATGCGACAACGACGTTGGCTTGAACTGTTGAAAGATTATGATCATACCATTCAATACCATCCTGGAAAAGCGAACGTGGTAGCTGACGCATTGAGTAGAAGATCATATGCGGGTACAAATGCAATATTAACAACGCAAAGGCCCATTTTGTGTGACTTGCAAAGGATGGAGATAGAGTTGAAGACTCCAGGGACCCATGTGATGATGGCGAATATACGAGTAGAACCGACTTTAATCGATAAAGTTAAAGCTGCTCAAGCTACAGACCTGGAGCTGATGCGTATGAGGAAGAAAGTGCAAGAAGGTTCTATGCCGGAAGCAAGAATCGATGAAGAAGGAATACTTCGAGTCAACTCCAGACTCTGTGTTCCTAACAACCCTGATTTAAAGTATGAAATCATGATGGAGGCGCACAACACACCGTTTGCAATCCATCCTGGAAGTACCAAAATGTATCATGATCTTCGTCATACATTTTGGTGGAGCAATATGAAGAGAGAGATAGCGTTGTTTATCTCAAGGTGTCTAACTTGTCAACGAGTCAAAGCGGAGCATCAAGTACCAAAAGGTCCATTGCAACCACTTGAAATTCCAGAATGGAAGTGGGAGCACATCACCATGGATTTCGTTACCGGTCTTCCTAGGGTTTCTCAAGGTATTGATGCGATTTGGGTCATTGTTGATAGATTGACCAAGTCTGCTCATTTCTTACCGATACGAGAAACTTATACACTTGAACGTCTTGCTCGTATACATAAACGAGATTGTAAGACTGCATGGTATGCCAGTATCCATAGTTTCTGATCGAGACCCAAGATTCACTTCACGATTTTGGGTTAGTTTACAAAAAGCTATGGGCACGGAGTTACGATTTAGTTCAGCATATCATCCTCAGACGGACGGACAATCAGAGAGGACTATTCAAACTCTTGAAGATCTATTAAGACTCTGTGTCTTTGACTTCAAGGGAAGTTGGGACAAGTTCTTACCATTGGTGGAGTTTTCCTACAACAACAGTTATCAAGCAAGTATTGGCATGGCTCCATTCGAAGCATTGTATGGAAGAAAATGTCGTTCTCCAGTATGCTGGGATGAGGTGGGCGAAGCAACGTTGTTGGGACCGGAGTTGGTACGTATGACTACAGAAAAGATTCAAACGATCCGACAACGTATAAAAACCTCACAAGATCGACAAAAGAGTTATGCTGATCTTCATCGAAAGGACGTGGAATTTGATGTAGGAGATCATGTGTTCTTACGTGTTGCTCCATGGAAAGGTGTTACGAGATTTGGAAAGAGAGGAAAGCTAAATCCTCGATTCATCGGTCCATTTTTAATCCTCGATCGAGTAGGAACTGTGGCTTATAGACTCGCTTTACCGCCAAGTATGTCTCGTGTTCATAACGTTTTCCACATATCCATGTTACGCAAATATGTGGAAGACCCGAACCACATTATTGAGTTAGAACCGGACGAAATAGCGGAGGATTTGACGTATGAAGAAGTTCCTGTTCAAATCTTGGATAAGAAGGAACATATTCTACGCTCCAAGGTTATACCTCAAGTCAAAGTTTTGTGGAGAAACCACGATGTTGAGGAAATGACTTGGGAGTTAGAATCAGAAATGAAATCAAGGTATCCTTACCTCTTCGACATACCAGGTACGTACCCTAATTTCGAGGGCGAAATTTCATAAGAAGGGGAGGTTGTAAGACCCCAACTTTTATAAATAAAGATGAATTTTCTATAAATATCATTTTTGAATATTATGGAGTTAATTTGATATAATGTTATAGTTGTGGGTAATATTTATAAATTTTGCAAAGTAAGCAAGTTGTTATAAAATATTCGTTTGGTCGGAGAATATTCTTTTTATCGGGGAATATTCGTACGACGGCACAATCATTGGTGGACCCCACAACGGAATTATTGTCGGATTGAGAAAACGACAGAATTATCTTTCTATAAAAATAACGGCTGAGGTGTTACCGTTAAAACCGTTAAAACTGTTGAACTACTCGGTAGTAAAAGTACAGTAATACGCGTGGTTGCATAGTAGCACACGGTATTGATTATTGATGCTTACGTGAGAAGTCACTCAGCTATACTCAATTATTGCTACAGTAATTGCTGCATCATATCTCTTAAATTATTTTCATAGTATCATCTGTATAATATGTTATATTATTGAGACGTTGTGGTAAGTTTGGTTATTTTATGGGGGGCCATATGTCATCATCTAAGAGTCTCTTCGTCAATAGTAATTACCGTCGTCAATAGTAATTACCGTCGTCAATAGTAATTTCTTGGTCAATAGTAATTACCTTCGTCAATAGTATTTACCTTGGTCAATAGTAATTACCTTCGTCAATAGTATTTACCTTGGTCAATAGTAATTACCTTCGTCAATAGTATTTACCTTGGTCAATAGTAATTACTTTCGTCAATAGTAGTTGTCCCTTCAATATTACCAAGAGTCATTTGACCCTTCGTTAAGACCAAGAGCCACCCTCAGTTTTTCTATAAATAGAGGCCTAGGGCTTCATTATTTTTCACGAATTCATTCAAGCTATAGAGAGAGAAAGTATAGAGAGAATAAGAGAGAGAGAGACTAAAAGTATTCTGCTACATCACTTTTCCAATATCCAGTTCTTTTAAGGTAGGGAATATTATTTCTTTTATATTCATGAAGAGAACTTCTGTTATTCCATTTGTTATTATTCTGTTGGAATAACCAGTATACGCGGTCTACCCTATACTTGGTGACATTCTTCTATTATTCTGTTGGAACATCCTGTCTGTGTGTTTTACACCGGACCTGGTTCCGTTTATTATTCTGTTGGAACATCCTGTCTGTGTGTTTTACACCGGACCTGGTTCCGTTTTATTATTATTCTGTTGGAATATCCTGTCTGTGTGTTTTACACCGGACCTGGTTCCATTATTTATTATTCTGTCGGAATATCCTGTCTGTGCGTTTACGCCGGACCTGGTTCCATTATTTATTATTCTATTGGAATAACCTGTCTGTGCGGTCTATCGCATGCATGGTGATTTCTTTTGTTATTCCATTCTTTATTGTACTCAGTTGGTTAAGTTTTGACTTCTATACTCCATGAAATTTGTGGAATATCCTTGATAGTTGCGTTTCATCCAGTATCTTTTCAAGAAAATATTCTTCTAAGCATTCTTGAATTTTACTCCACAATGCAGTATCATGTTGACAATTTGGACGTTGTTAATTCCTGGATAAATTAATTCTTGAACTTGTTTTATTGAATTCTTATATCATTGTCATCATCCTCATGTTTATAAAATATTGAAAGTCATCTGTGGCATGTAGTGCATAGATGGACTTGGTATGATTATGACCAGGGATTATTCGGTATAATCATGACCGTAATGTTACAAATGATGTGGTAAAAGTCCTCATTGGCCCGTAGTGCATTGATGGACAGTTGTTGGCATGATCATGACCATTAATGAATACACGAATATCCTTGGCCGTAGTGCAGGGGTGATTCGATGATGTGGATTATTTTATTAAGCTGAGTCTCAGCGATCGCAGTGTTGAAAACCTTTTAAATCATAAAAGATAGTAGAGTTTATTTTCTACTTGACTCTTTTAATGGATTGCTTGTTCCGCTGCAGTTAAACTTGATGTCTATTATTATTTATCAGTTTAACATTGTTGAAGGCTAATGATAATTTATTCTGCATTATCTTAGTCATAATATTTCTTACTGGGCTAGTTGAGCTCACCCTTTCTTTCACTGTTCTCTTCAGGAAATGAGAACGTAGCTGGGACAAGTCGGGGTACGGAGTGATGGTCCGAATGATAGTATTAGTTAGTAGTCCTCACTATTCTATGTAATGGTGTGTTAATAAATGTAATGAGGACTCCTTTTGAGTATGAATACTCTCTAGAAGATAATATTTGTATTCAAACTCACAGTTTATGTTTTGTCGTATTGTACACGACAGTTGTATTATTAAGTTGTATTTGTATTCTGTACTATGTATCTGACGACCCAAGATGGGTGATGTATACCTAATTTTGGGGGCGTCACATTTGGTATCAGAGCTTAGGGATATGATCCCTGGCTAAGATGTGAGAATAGAACTAGGAGGGGAGAGACGGGGAATTCCTTCGCTAGTATGGCATACCTAAGTTTATTTGCATGGTATTTAATTGGTCGGTCATAATATAAGGATAAATATGACATATCAATTAATTTTTATTTTGTGGCAGTATCTGAAAATGGCATCCGAGAATGTTGAGAATAGCAATGGAGCACAGACGACTGTTGATTCACCACACATCAATAATCATGATAATGTGCATCAGGAAGGTGTCAATCCTCATGCAAACAACAACACTGACCAAATGATGAATGATCAAATGTTCAGAGGCTTTATGCAATTCATGCAACAACAGGTGAAAGCGGCTCCTGTCCACAACGTAGGTGGAAATACTGGAAACTCTCAGGCGTCACCGCTAAACAGTTTAAGGAGCTGGGACCACCGAGTTTAAGGGAGAACCCAAACCACTTGTAGCTGAAACATGGATAAAGCAGATCACCAAGATATTTGATGTCTTGGGTTGCTCCGAGGAGCAAAAGGTTCCCTTTGCCGCCTTTATGTTGCGAGGAGAGGCAGATTACTGGTGGGAATCGATAAAGCGTACTCAACCTGCCGCACTGAAGATGTCTTGGGAGAAGTTCCAAGAGCTGTTTAACGACAAATACTTTCCCGAGAGTATTCGTCACATGAAGGAGGTGGAGTTCATCAAATTGGAGCAGAATAATATGACCGTGTCGCAGTACGAGGCAAAATTTGCGGAGTTATCCCGGTTTGCGTCCCACCTGGTGGATAATGAAGAAAGAATGACGCGGATGTTTTTAAGAGGTTTGAAGCCGGAGATACGTCAACATCTTGTTTCTCATAAACTGTGTTTGTATTCAGATGTTGTAAATAGGGCTCAGTTGGTGGAGCGCGATAACGAGATAACGCAACCAAAAGAGAGCAGCCGGCAAAATGATAATACCAGTGAGAGCAGTCATCGAAGCGGTGACAACAAGCGTGGAGGGAATCAACAGGCCAGAAATGGTAACCACTTCGGTGGTAATCAGGGCCAAAACAATAAGAATGGACATTTTAAGAAGAGGAGATTCAACAATGATGGAAAAGATGTCAGCACCAGCACCTGTCGTTAAGGAAGGAGAACGACCACCTATCATATGTTTCAAATGCGGAGGGGAGGGGCACATCAGTCCAAACTGCGCGATGCCGTCCAAAGCATGTTATAATTGTGGAAGAGAAGGTCATTTAGCCCGATTTTGTCGTTTACCGAAGACAAATTCAGCTAGGATGGAGGCACCAAAGGCCGTCCCAGAAAAGTCAAAACCGGTTGTGCAAGGAGAGCGTTTGTTGTGACCTCCCAGAACGCAAGGAACCCGAATGAGGTCATCACGGGTAAGCTTATCATAAACTCTAACGAAGTCTATACTTTATTTGATACCGGTTCAACCCATTCTTTTATTTCTCCTACTTGCGCTCATCGATTAAATTTGATTCCGGAGAAATTAGACTTTGACTTAGCAGTTGAAACTCCATTGGGAGAAACCTTCATTACATCCACGGTTTATAAGTCTTGTTTGGTTCAAGTTGGTACCCACACATTACCTGTCGATCTTATTTCATTAAAAATACTTGCATTTGACGTGATTCTAGGGATTGATTGGTTAACTACTCATCATGCAAAAATTGATTGTTTTCGTAAGGTTGTTAGCTTTCATATTCCTAATCGACCTATTATGCGAATTCAAGCAACCAAACCATTAAAATCAATCGCTGTCATCTCAAGCCATAAAGCTATTCGTTTATTGAAAAACGGATGTCAAGCTTTCTTAGCTCATGTCACAGATCTAAACAAAAATACGTCAGCTTTGAATGATATTTCTGTTGTTAATAAATTTCCTGACGTATTTCCCGAAGAACTTCCTGGCCTACCCCCAGAGCGTGAAATTGAATTTTGTATCGACCTTGAACCTGGTACAAAACCCATTTCCAAAGCCCCATATCGAATGGCTCCTATTGAACTTCAGGAGTTAAAGACCCAACTGCAGGAATTGTTAGACATTGGTTTTATTCGTCCTAGTACTTCTCCTTGGGGTGCTCCTGTTCTGTTCGTGAAGAAGAAAGATGGGAGTATGCGACTTTGTATTGATTATCGGGAGTTGAATCATGTCACCATCAAAAAAGGTACCCATTGCCACGTATTGATGACCTGTTTGACCAGTTGCAAGGAGCACAATTCTTTTCAAAGATCGATCTTCGTTCTGGATATCATCAGCTGAAGGTTAGAACTGAGGATATTCCAAAGACGGCTTTTAGAACTCGGTACGGGCATTATGAATTCTTAGTTATGTCTTTTGGATTGACTAATGCTCCTGCTGCCTTCATGGATATGATGAACAGGGTATTTAAGGAATATTTGGATCACTTTGTGGTCGTCTTTATCGATGACATCCTTGTTTATTCCAAAAGCCGTGAAGATCATGAGCAACACTTGAGGCTGGTACTCCAAAAGCTTCGTGAATACAAACTTTATGCCAAGTTGAAGAAATGCGAGTTCTGGCTGGAAGAGGTAGCATTCCTTGGGCACGTAGTATCAAGTCGTGGAATATCTGTTGACCCGGCAAAGATTGAAGCTATTCAAAGCTGGGAGCAACCTAAATCAGTGACCGAGGTACGTAGCTTTCTTGGTTTAGCTGGTTATTATCGAAGATTCGTGGAAGGATTTTCTCGAATCGCTACTCCATTAACTCAGCTGACTCGGAAAGATACAAAGTTTGGTTGGAGCGAAGAATGTGAGCAGAGTTTTCAAGAACTCAAGAGGAGACTCATTTCAGCACCTGTTCTAACAATACCATCTGGCTCGGAGGGATTTGTCATCTACAGTGATGCTTCGAGCAAAGGGTTGGGATGCGTTCTCATGCAACATGGAAAAGTCATAGCCTATGCATCAAGACAACTCAAGGAATATGAGAGGAATTATCCTACTCATGATCTAGAGTTGGCAGCTGTTGTCTTTGCACTTAAAATTTGGAGGCATTACTTGTATGGGGAGAAAGTGGAGATCTTTACGGATCATAAAAGTCTCAAATATTTCTTCACTCAAAAGGAACTCAACATGCGACAACGACGTTGGCTTGAACTGTTGAAAGATTATGATCATACCATTCAATACCATCCTGGAAAGCGAACGTGGTAGCTGACGCATTGAGTAGAAGATCATATGCGGGTACAAGTGCAATATTAACAACGCAAAGGCCCATTTTGTGTGACTTGCAAAGGATGGAGATAGAGTTGAAAGACTCCAGGGACCCATGTGATGATGGCGAATATACGAGTAGAACCGACTTTAATCGATAAAGTTAAAGCTGCTCAAGCTACAGACCTGGAGCTGATGCGTATGAGGAAGAAAGTGCAAGAAGGTTCTATGCCGGAAGCAAAGAATCGATGAAGAAGGAATACTTCGAGTCAACTCCAGACTTTGTGTTCCTAACAACCCTGATTTAAAGTATGAAATCATGATGGAGGCGCACAACACACCGTTTGCAATCCATCCTGGAAGTACCAAAATGTATCATGATCTTCGTCATACATTTTGGTGGAGCAATATGAAGAGAGAGATAGCGTTGTTTATCTCAAGGTGTCTAACTTGTCAACGAGTCAAAGCGGAGCATCAAGTACCAAAAGGTCCATTGCAACCACTTGAAATTCCAGAATGGAAGTGGGAGCACATCACCATGGATTTCGTTACCGGTCTTCCTAGGGTTTCTCAAGGTATTGATGCGATTTGGGTCATTGTTGATAGATTGACCAAGTCTGCTCATTTCTTACCGATACGAGAAACTTATACACTTGAACGTCTTGCTCGTATGTACATAAACGAGATTGTAAGACTGCATGGTATGCCAGTATCCATAGTTTCTGATCGAGACCCAAGATTCACTTCACGATTTTGGGTTAGTTTACAAAAAGCTATGGGCACGGAGTTACGATTTAGTTCAGCATATCATCCTCAGACGGACGGACAATCAGAGAGGACTATTCAAACTCTTGAAGATCTATTAAGACTCTGTGTCTTTGACTTCAAGGGAAGTTGGGACAAGTTCTTACCATTGGTGGAGTTTTCCTACAACAACAGTTATCAAGCAAGTATTGGCATGGCTCCATTCGAAGCATTGTATGGAAGAAAATGTCGTTCTCCAGTATGCTGGGATGAGGAGTGCGAAGCAACGTTGTTGGGACCGGAGTTGGTACGTATGACTACAGAAAAGATTCAAACGATCCGACAACGTATAAAAACCTCACAAGATCGACAAAAGAGTTATGCTGATCTTCATCGAAAGGACGTGGAATTTGATGTAGGAGATCATGTGTTCTTACGTGTTGCTCCATGGAAAGGAGTTACGAGATTTGGAAAGAGAGGAAAGCTAAATCCTCGATTCATCGGTCCATTTTTAATCCTCGATCGAGTAGGAACTGTGGCTTATAGACTCGCTTTACCGCCAAGTATGTCTCGTGTTCATAACGTTTTCCACATATCCATGTTACGCAAATATGTGGAAGACCCGAACCACATTATTGAGTTAGAACCGGACGAAATAGCGGAGGATTTGACGTATGAAGAAGTTCCTGTTCAAATCTTGGATAAGAAGGAACATATTCTACGCTCCAAGGTTATACCTCAAGTCAAAGTTTTGTGGAGAAACCACGATGTTGAGGAAATGACTTGGGAGTTAGAATCAGAAATGAAATCAAGGTATCCTTACCTCTTCGACATACCAGGTACGTACCCTAATTTCGAGGGCGAAATTTCATAAGAAGGGGAGGTTGTAAGACCCCAACTTTTATAAATAAAGATGAATTTTCTATAAATATCATTTTTGAATATTATGGAGTTAATTTGATATAATGTTATAGTTGTGGGTAATATTTATAAATTTTGCAAAGTAAGCAAGTTGTTATAAAATATTCGTTTGGTCGGAGAATATTCTTTTTATCGGGGAATATTCGTACGACGGCACAATCATTGGTGGACCCCACAACGGAATTATTGTCGGATTGAGAAAACGACAGAATTATCTTCTATAAAAAAAAACGGCTGAGGTGTTCCGTTAAAACCGTTAAAACTGTTGAACTACTCGGTAGTAAAAGTACAGTAATACGCGTGGTTGCATAGTAGCACACGGTATTGATTATTGATGCTTACGTGAGAAGTCACTCAGCTATTACTCATTATTGCTACAGTAATTGCTGCATCATATCTCTTAAATTATTGTCATAGTATCATCTGTATAATATGTTATATTAATGAGACGTTGTGGTAAGTTTGGTTATTTTATGGGGGGCCATATGTCATCATCTAAGAGTCTCTTCGTCAATAGTAATTACCGTCGTCAATAGTAATTACCGTCGTCAATAGTATTTATCTTGGTCAATAATAATTAAATTACCTTCGTCAATAGTATTTACCTTGGTCAATAGTAATTACCTTCGTCAATAGTATTTACCTTGGTCAATAGTAATTACCTTCGTCAATAGTATTTACCTTGGTCAATAGTAATTACTTCGTCAATAGTAGTGTCCCTTCAATATTACCAAGAGTCATTTGACCCTTCGTTAAGACCAAGAGCCACCCTCAGTTTTTCTATAAATAGAGGCCTAGGGCTTCATTATTTTTCACGAATTCATTCAAGCTATAGAGAGAGAAAGTATAGAGAGAATAAGAGAGAGAGAGACTAAAAGTATTCTGCTACATCACTTTTCCAATATCCAGTTCTTTTAAGGTAGGGAATATTATTTCTTTTATATTCATGAAGAGAACTTCTGTTATTCCATTTGTTATTATTCTGTTGGAATAACCAGTATACGCGGTCTACCCTATACTTGGTGACATTCTTCTATTATTCTGTTGGAACATCCTGTCTGTGTGTTTTACACCCGGACCTGGTTCCGTTTATTATTCTGTTGGAACATCCTGTCTGTGTGTTTTACACCGGACCTGGTTCCGTTTTATATTATATCTGTTGGAATATCCTGTCTGTGTGTTTTACACCGGACCTGGTTCCATTATTTATATTATTCTGTCGGAATATCCTGTCTGTGCGTTTACGCCGGACCTGGTTCCATTATTTATTATTCTATTGGAATAACCTGTCTGTGCGGTCTATCGCATGCATGGTGATTTCTTTTGTTATTCCATTCTTTATTGTACTCAGTTGGTTAAGTTTTGACTTCTATACTCCATAAAATTTGTGGAATATCCTTGATAGTTGCGTTTCATCCAGTATCTTTTCAAGAAAATATTCTTCTAAGCGTTCTTGAATTTTACTCCACAATGCAGTATCATGTTGACAATTTGGACGTTGTTAATTCCTGGATAAATTAATTCTTGAACTTGTTTTATTGAATTCTTATATCATTGTCATCATCCTCATGTTTATAAAATATTGAAAGTCATCTGTGGCATGTAGTGCATAGATGGACTTGGTATGATTATGACCAGGGATTATTCGGTATAATCATGACCGTAATGTTACAAATGATGTGGTAAAAGTCCTCATTGGCCCTGTAGTGCATTGATGGACAGTTGTTGGCATGATCATGACCATTAATGAATACACGAATATCCTTGGCCGTAGTGCAGGGGTGATTCGATGATGTGGATTATTTTATTAAGCTGAGTCTCAGCGATCGCAGTGTTGAAAAACCTTTTAAATCATAAAAGATAGTAGAGTTTATTTTCTACTTGACTCTTTTAATGGATTGCTTGTTCCGCTGCAGTTAAACTTGATGTCTATTATATTTTTTATCAGTTTAACATTGTTGAAGGCTAATGATAATTTATTCTGCATTATCTTAGTCATAATATTTCTTATTGGGCTAGTTGAGCTCACCCTTTCTTTCACTGTTCTCTTCAGGAAATGAGAACGTAGCTGGGACAAGTCGGGGTACGGAGTGATGGTCCGAATGATAGTAATTAGTTAGTAGTCCTCACTATTCTATGTAATGGTATGTTTAATAAATGTAATGAGGACTCCTTTTGAGTATGAATACTCTCTAGAAGATAATATTTGTATTCAAACTCACAGTTTATGTTTTGTCGTATTGTACACGACAGTTTGTATTATTAAGTTGTATTTGTATTCTGTACTATGTATCTGACGACCAAGATGGGTGATGTATACCTAATTTTGGGGGCGTCACAACTAATACTATCATCTGGTCCCATCACTCCTTCCCCGACTCCGTCCCAGCTATATTCTCATTTCCTAAAGAGAACAGTGAAAGAAAGGGTGAGCTCAACTAGCCCAGTAAGAAATAATATGACTAAGATAATACAGAAAAAGATTATCATTAGCCATCAACAGTGTTAAACTGATAAAATATAACGAACAACAAAGTTTAACTGCAGGGAACAAGCAATCCATTAAAAGAGTCAAGTAGAGAATAAATCTACTCTACCTCCATCCCATAATAATTGTCGTTTTAGAAGGAAATTTTTTTCCCAATTTATTTGTCGTTTATAACTTTCTAGGAGAATAAAATATTTTACTTTTCTATATCACCCCTACCTTCTCTCATTGTCCCAAGAAATTTTTCCTTGTATTAATAGTTTTTCAACTTCCCCATAAAGGGGTAGTGATAAAATTTCACACCAATTTTAATTAATAAATGATAGCACTAAATGACTTTCTTAATCCATATGCATCAAGCAAAAACGACAGTTATTAAGGGATGGAGGGAGTATCTTCTATGATTTAAAAAAATTTTTAACACTGTTATCGCTGGGACTCAGCTAAAAAAATAATCCACATCATCGAATCACCCCTGTACTACGGCCAAGGATTTCGTGTATCATTAATGGTCATTATCATGCCAACAACTGTCAATCAATGCACAACGGGTCAATGAAGACTTATACCACATCATTTGTAACATTACGGTCATGATTAAACCGAATAATCTCTGGTCATAATCATACCAAGTCCATCTATGCACTACAGGCCGCAGATGACTTTCAACATTTATAAACATGAGGATGATGACAATGATATAAGAATTCAATAAAACAAGTTCATGAATTAATTTATCCAAGAATTAACAACGTCCAAATTGTCAACATGAAACTGCATTGTGAGTAAAATTTAAGAATGTTTAGAAGAATATTTTCATGAAAAGATACTGGATGAAAACCAATTATCAAGATATTCCACAAATTTCATGAAGTATAGAAGTCATAACTTAACCAACTGAGTATAATAAAGAATGGAAAAACAAAAGAAATCACCATGCATGCGATAGACCGCACAGACAGGTTTTCCCAACAGAATAATAAATAATGGAACCAGGTCTGGCGTAAAACGCACAGACAGGATATTCCAACAAAAAAATAAAAAAGACGGAACCAGGTCCGGTGTAAAACACACAGACAGGATTGTTCCAACAGAATAATAATAAAGACGGAACCAGGTCCTGTTGTAAAACACACAGACAGGATGTTCCAACAGAATAATAGAAGAATGTCACCAAGTATAGGGTAGACCGCGTATACATTTATTCCAACAGAATAATAAGAAATGGAATAACAACAGTTCTCTTCATGAAATAAGAAAGATAACACCCCTTACCGTTTTAAAGAAGAACTGAAATAAGGAAGTAGTTAAGTAGCAGAATACTTTTCTTCTTCTTTCTCTCTATAGTTTCTCTCTCTAGAGTTCAGTGAATTCGTAAGAAATAAAGAAGGAATGAGCTGCTATTTATAGAAAAGTAGAATGCATAGTAACTAATCCATGACGGTTCAGATTGATTTACTTTAATCTGACGGTCCATATTTAAAAAAAATCTTTTAAATAAAATATAATATATATTATATATATAAACTCACGGGTCATTACCCCCGTGACTACTCTTTTAAACACATACTGACTCTTTGTCATTCTTCCACCAAAAGCAATATTATATCATATATATATATATATATATAATATATATATATATATATATAAACAAATAATAGCACTCCTTTATGCGACAAACCAAATCCCTCTCTCCCTACCAAAAACTGACTACAGGTTTATATACATATAAATATACAATACATATCTATATATAAAATATACATAATAATACTCCTTTTCAGACCCCTTTTTTTTTTTTCTTTTCCTAACCCCCCGTGACAAAAATGTCTTCAACAAAGACTTTGCCTAACACATGGCTCCCACTCGTGGGCCCCCCACCTTTTATTATATAAAATAACCTTCTACCGATTATTTAAAAAAATTGGAAATGGGGGTCTATAAAATAAGCAAAATTGAGTAACTTCTCACATAAGCATTAATAATCAATACCGTGTGCTACTATTCACCACACGTATTACTGTACTTTTACTACCGAGTAGTTCAACAGTATCAATGGTAAAACTTCCGCCGTTATTTTAATAAAAAATATTTTTGTCGTTTTCTCAATCCGATAATAATTTCAGTTGTGGGGTCCACCAATGATTGTGCCGTTGTACATAATCCCTGTTAAAACGAATATTTCCCGACCAATCGAATATTATATAACAACTTGCGTACTTTGTAAAATTTATAAATATTACCTACAACTATAACATTATCACAAATTAACTCCATAATATTTAAAAAATGAGGTTAAATGCTTATTTAGTCACAGTACTATACGTCAACTTACAAGTGAGTCACTAAACCGATTTTTTTAACAGTCAACTCACTGAACTACATTTTACTTACAAAACGTTAGAAATTTTGTTAAGTCTGTTGACTTTAGACAGAATTAAACAAATAAGCTGCTTACGTGGTACAAAATTTCTAATGTGGCACATATCAGTCCCATGTGGCTTTTAATTATGTGGAAATGGAGGAAAATTGACAAATGTAATAATATAAATTAAAAGTTAGTAAAAAAGAAGAAGAAATTAAATGAAAAATATGTTTAATTATTTTGTAATTAATATCAAAAAATTTTTATTTAATTCTTTACAAAATTAATAATATAAATAGAAAAATTTGTCAAAAAATAAGAAAATAAATGAAATATATATTCAATTATTTTGTAATTAAATATCAAATAAATTTTTATTTAATTCTTTATAAATATAATAATATAAATTAAAAAAGTTTGCCAAAAAAATAAAAAAAAATAAATGAAATATATATTTAATTATTTTTTAATTAATATCAAATGAATTTTATTAATTCTTTATAAATAAAATAATATAAATTAAAAAAAATTGCCAAAAAATAAAAAAATAAATGAAATATAATATTAAATTATTTTTTAATTAATATCAAATGAATTTTCATTAATTCTTTTACAAATGACATGATTTTTTTTTATTTAATTCTTCATTAATTCGTTCTTGATCTTTCATTTGCAGGTATTGTTCTCCGACTCCATAATGCAGACCACAAACAACAACCGAGATCACCATGATAACGGCAAGATCTCCGACAAACACAGCCAAAATCAGAGAACCCAAAATCGGTCAAGATCAAATCTAAAAAGATTAAATTCGGTCAAGGTCTGAAACTCCAAAATCGAACCCAGATTCCGGCAAACAGATCCATCATCCAAAAAAACCCAAACACATGCATCCATCAAGATCTGAAACTCCAAACCAGAGACCCCGAGCATATTCTCCTCTCCAGATCATAACCCACAAATTCAGAACATACAAAATCCGTGCCCCCTGCTAATCGAACAAAGAAAGCCCACAATCTATTAACTCTCAGACTTGACTCACAATAGATTTATAAAGAGATGTTCAGGCAGGCCTCATCCGAAATATTTTTGATGGTGCAGAACAAATTTGGGCAATTAGTAGATCTAGGCTTTGGAGGTTTCATGGAGGTTAAACAAAGAAGGAGATGAACAGTACCAACATTTAGCTAATTTAAATGTTAAAATAATCATTTTTACTACATTTAAATTATTAATTTTCCAAGTAAAAAATGCATGCATATAAATGTCAAAATAAATTTGTAAGACCCCAACTTTTATAAATAAAGATAAATTTCTATAAATATCATTTTTGAATATTATGAAGTTAATTTGATATAATGTTATAGATTGTGGGTAATATTTATAAATTTTGCAGAGTACGCAAGTTGTTATATAATATTTGATTGTCGGGGAATATTCGTTTAAACAGGGAATATTCGTACAACGACACAATCATTGGTGGAACCCCACAACAGAATTATTGTCGGATAGAGAAAACGACAAAGATAGTTTATTAAAAATAACGGCGGAAGTTTTACCATTGTTACTGTTGAACTACTCGGTAGTAAAAGTACAATAATACGTGTGGTTGCATAGTAGCACACGGAATGAATTATTAATGCAAATGTGAGAATGTCACTCAGTTTGATTCCATTATTGTCAGTAAATAATATGAATTAATTAGCGATAATGACGTTTTATTTATTCGTAATTATTAACGAAATAAAACAGAAACATCATTTTTATATAAAACAAAATACTTTATTAAAGTTATTCTATAAATAGAATATATTTATATTTATTTAAAAGATTTTACTTTAAATATGGACCGTCAGATTAAAGTAATCAATCTGGACCGTTCATGTAAGACCCCGAATTTAATGAAATAAAAGTATTCAATTTTTTCTTATAATTACAATTAGTAAAATGGTTAAATTGATAAAAAAATAAAGTTATGGGTGAAATGTGAAAATTGTTCCAAATAAACAAGTGGTTATAAAATCATATTGTTGTCGGGGAATATTCGTTTGGTCGTGGAATATTCTTTCTGTCGGGGAATATTCGTACGACGGCGCAGCTAATTGTGGGCCCCATAACGAATAATTGTCGGGTGAAGGAAAACGACAACTTTGAGTATTTACAAATAACGGCGTAGTTGTTACCGTTAACACTGTTGAAATACCCGTGTTAAAAATATAGTAATACGCGTTATTGCACAGTAGCACACGTTATTGCATAGTATTTTTGAAATTATTGATTCTTGCGTAAGAAGGCACTACTCAATAATTGTTACAGTAATTACTGTTCAATATTTTTATTTTATTGATTCAATAATTGCTACGTTGATTTTTGTATTATTGTTGTTCAATAATTGTTGCTGCACAGTATTTTCTATTATCAGATCAATAATTCATATTATTTGATTAATATTATTAGATAGCATTATTGGCAATGTCTAGAAAGTTCTGTCTAAGGAGAGGTTTGGTCATCTAATTGCGCGCTAGTAAGGAGAAATCCTTATTGGAAAGCCCCCTCTTTCCTGGGAACGGCCTGGTTGTCATAAATGTGATTCTGTAATATTATTTGTGAATAATTAATTATTGATTCATATGATAAGGAAATATTTATATTATGTGAGAAAAATGAGGGATATATTTTTTGTGGTTTAAAAATGAAGGAGTTAATGTTGAGGTTTATATCAGTATTTTTGTCGGAATGGAGGTATTAAAAATCAGGGTTTTGAGAATTTTTGCGGGGGTTATAATTTTTAATCCGACCGTTGGATCGTGTTAATTTTTGGATATGTTATACATATATAAGATGAGTATAATGTCCATAAAATTTGACCGTTAAAAATGAACGTATGATTTGTTATGAATTTTAAGAGGTGGCTGATTCGGAAATCAGGTTATAAAACATTAATTGGTGGAAAATTCTAGAATTGGTGGGCCCCACTTGTGATTGATGAAGAAATGTGCTGAATTATATTTTAAATGTGGTGGTGGGAAAAGTGCAGGTAAAGCCATCAGGTTTGCAGGTCAAACCTACCAAAATTTTCCTATAAATAGAGGGCTAAGTTAGAATTGAAAAGCACACCAAAAACATAAGCTTTCTCTCTTTCTCTCTACTATAATAAGCAGCATATTTTGTGAGATTTTAGATACTTGGTGAGTTGCAATCATTAGTGCAAGTTTCCTTCACATCATATCCGATATCCAGTCAGAAGTACTGCTCTTTTGAGGTGATGAAAATTATCTTTGTTCGGAATGAGAAGAGGAATTAAGAACAACAGTTATGATTATGAGTTATTCATATGATTGTGGACCATAATTGTGTTGATTGATGTTACAGGGATAAAACATTGATTGATGGATTTTTAACATGGAGAAGATAATAGATTTTATAGTCTATTTGACTCTTCTAATGATTGCTCGTTCCGCTGCAACTATGGTTGAATTTTTATCATTTTACCATATGTACTAAATCTCTGATTTATTATTGATGAAGGCTATTGATAATTTAATTAACTTTAGTCATGATAATCTTTACTGAGCTAGTTGTGCTCACCCTTTTGCTTCACAATTCCTTTCAGGTAATAAGAGTGTAGCTGGGTCGAGCGAGGGTAACGGGGAAATAGAACGTGTGGTCTCTAGCTGTGGATGTTCTCCCGAAGCAGTATAGAAAAGTTCATTTAGTAGTTATATTTGGTGAATCCAATAGGGTAAGGTGTACCCCAACGTTGGAAGGGTGGTTAGCCACTATCATACAAGATGTCTAACGACATACGACCTCGTGTCAACATAAGACAGGGATGTGCTCATCCACCTGCTGAGTATATATACGAGCACTACCTATATAATCTTGGTGTTTGTTTGAAGTATAATTCTCAATTAAGACAGTGGAGATAATGATCGTCAAGAAAGACTCACCATTGGGAAGAATATGATAGTAATCTTCTCGTTTTTCTTTGGGGTCTATTGGGTAAACCAAGGATAATTCTGTGGCCATATGATATCTAACACAACCTAGAAGCATGGCCTCCCATGTACGAAGGTTTCCTTAAGCACTTCCCAAAGATTCTAATTTCCAAACCAGTTTTGACTATACCTTTATGTAAGTGACATTGTGAGGTGATGTCCACGAATGAAACATGAGTCACATTTGTATATATTTGTATCCAAACTCACAGCATATGTGTTGTTGTATTTTGCACGACAATTGTTGTAATAAAGTTGTAGTTATTTTCTGTACCATATATTTGGCGACTCAGAATAGGTGGATGGAATGGACCTATTTTGGGGTCGTTACAGTTCATGGATTAGTTACTATGCATTCTATTTTTCTATAAATAGCAGCTCATTCCCTTCATTATTTCTTACGAATCACATGAACTCTAGAGAGAGAAACTATAGAGAGAAACTATAGAGAAAGAGAAGAAGAGATATTCTGCTACTTAACTACTTCCTTACTTCAGCTCTTCTTTAAAACGGTAAGGGGTGTTATTCTTTCTTATTCATGA
>CM029014.1:335891-397403 GCA_016801055.1 Panax notoginseng | reverse complement strand
GTTATTGCCACAGTAGCACACGGTATTGCATTGTATTTTTGAAATTATTGATTTTTTACGTAAGAAGGCACTACTCAATAATTGTTACAGTAATTACTGTTCAATATTTTATTTTATTGATTCAAATAATTGCTACGTTGAAATTTTATATTATTGCTGTTCATTAATTGTCACTGCACAGTATTTTCATTATCAGATTCAATAATTCATTTATTTGAATAATTTTATTAGATAACATTATTGGCAATGACTAGAAAGTTCTGTCTAAGGAGAGGTTTGGTCACCTAATTGCGCGCCAGTAAGGAGAAATTCTTATTGGAAAGCCCCCTCTTTCCTGGGAACGGGCCTGGTTGTCATAAATGTGATTCTGTAATATTATTTGTGAATAATTAATTATTGTTAATATGATAAGAAAATATTTATTTTATGTGGATATAAATGTGGGATATATTTTTGTGGTTTAAAAAATGAAGGAGTTAATGTTGAGATTTTATCCGTATTTTTGTCGGAATGGAGGTATTAAAAATCAGGGTTTTTGAGATATTTTGCGGGGGTTATAATTTTTAATCCGACCGTTGGATCGTGGTAATTTTTGGATATGTTATACATATATAAGTTGAGTATATGTCCACAAATTTTGAACCGTTTAAAATGAACGTATGATTTGTTATGAATTTTACGAGATGGCTGGTTCAGAAATTGTTGAATTTTCGGAGTTTATCATTTTGGTGAAAAATTCTAGAATTGGTGGGCCCACTTGTGGTTGGTGAAGAAATGTGCTGAATTATATTTCAAATGTGGTGGGTGGGAATAGTAGCAGTAAAGCCATCAGGTTGCAGGTCAAACCTACCAAAATTTTCCTATAAATAGAGGGCTAAGTTAGAATTGAAAATCACACCAAAAACATAAGCTTTCTCTCTTTCTCTCTCTATATTATGAAGCATATTTTGTGAGTTTTTAGATACTTGGTGAGTTGCTATTCATCAGTGCAAGTTTCCTTCAGCATCATATCTGATATCCAGTCAGAAGTACTGCTCTTTTGAGGTAAGGGATAGTAAGGGTTATTAAGGGGGATTTTAAGGGTTGTTATGATTTTCAGTTTCGTAATTTTTCTGATCTTCAAAATTCTGGAAAAATTTGAAATGATATTTTGATGAGTTTTCTTGATTGTGTCCAAAATGGTGATTTTTGGATGTATAGATTGAGAGTTATGAATTTTATGAGAAAAGACTATTTTAAAAGTAACAGCTTATAATTCCTTGTGGTTAACTCCAAAATTGATGAAATTTTTTATTGAGAGTACATGTTTATGATAGAAGTATACTCTGTAAATTTCAGAATTTTTAGACAAAAGTACAATTTTTGATAAATGTCTAAATATTCGGCTATTTTGGCCATATGAAAAATAGTAAATGACTTTTAAAAATTCTGAGAAAAATATATGTTCACTATGGGACTATATTAAGCTAAATCCCAGAAAGAAATATTTTTGGAACTGATTTGGTATTTTTCATGAAAATGGTCTAGTTATGAGTAAATGAATTAAATATGTTTTGTGAAGAAAGAAAATTGGAAAATAGGATTTTATGGCTTGAGAATCCTATATGAGGTATATGCAGATTTTTGATGAGGGTTTTGGTTATTGATGATGAAATTGTAAGAGTTGACATTTTATGATGATTAAATGCATTAATTAGTAAAGTGTAAACAATTAAAATAAATTATTTATAAATTTAAGTAATGTTAATTCTTTAAAAATCATTATACCGAAATATTGGTATGGATTTTATTGTGGAATTTCTATCTTTTGGGTCGGGGTTACTATTCATGAGTTACTATTCACGATTTACTATTCATGAGTTACGAATATTACTCTTGAGATTAAAACTATATGTTGATCATATTATTTTTTATCATCATATATCATTTTTATAACCCTGATGTTGAAATTCTCTTTCACTGGAGTGTAAAGAGGGGTAGATTATTGGTATGATCATGACTAGGGTTCTCTTTGGCCTGTAGTGCAAAGTTGAATTGTGACTGGTATGATCATGACCATTGAATTTATAATTGAATATCTTAAGCTTAAGTGCAAAGGTGAATTGATCAACATGGTTATATTATTGTTTATATAAATTCTGAAATGATTATATATTTCTTTGAGATATGAATATATTTGGCCTGTAGTGCAAATATGAATTGTTGATGAATATCTTTGGCATGTAGTGCAAAGATGGCCTGTTGATGAATATCTTTGGCCTGTAGTGCAAAGATGAACTGTTGTTGAATATCTTTGGCCCGTAGTGCAAAGATGGTTTGTTGATGAATATCTTTGGTCCGTAGTGCAAAGATGGATTTGTTAGTATGATTATAAACAGGAACTGTGATTTGGTATAACCATGATCTTTGATGTTTCAGGTAAAGACAGGTGATGAAAATATTCTTCGTCCTGGGTGCGAAGAAAAATTTATAGTCACAATTATGATTATGAGTTATTCATATGATTGTGGAAAGGAACTGTTGAGTGATGTTACATGGATAAAACATTGTTGGTGGATTTTTAACATGGAGAAGATAATAGACTTTATAGTCTATTTGACTCTTCTAATGAATTGCTCGTTCGCTGCAACTATGGTTGAAATTTTTATCATTTACCATATGTTCTAAATCTCTGATTTTTTTGATGAGGCTATGATAATTTAATTATCTTTAGTCATGATATTCTTTACTGAGCTAGTTGTGCTCACCTTTTGCTTCACAATTCCTTTCAGGTAATAAGAGTGTAGCTGGTCGAGCAGGGGTAACAAGGGAATAGAACGGTGGTCATCATGTAGTAGTTATATTTGGTGAAGAAAATTGGGTGAGGCGAACCCAACGTTGGAAGGTGTTTTGCCACTATCATACAAGATGTCTAACGACATACAACCTCGTGTCATCATAAGACAGGGATGTGCTCATCCACTTGCTGAGTATATATACGAGCACTACCTATATAATCTTGGTGTTTGTTTGAAGTTATAATTCTCATTAGAGACAGTGGAGATAATGATAAGTCAAGAGAAGACTCACCATTGGAAAGAATATGATAGTAATCTTCTCGTTTTTCTTTGGGGTCTATTGGGTCAATAAGGATAATTATGTGGCCATATGATATCTATCATAACCTAGACGCGTGGCCTCCCATGTACGAAGGTTTCCTTGAGCACTTCCCAAAGATTCTAATTTCTAAAACAGTTTTTGACTATACCTTTATGTAAGGTGTTATTGTGAGGTGATGTCACGGTTGGAACATGAGTCACATTTGGTATATATTTGTATCCAAACTCACAGCATATGTGTTGTTGTATTTTGCACGACAATTGTTGTAATAAAGTTGTAGTTGTTTTCTGTACCATGTATTTGACGACTCAGAATGGGTTGGGTGGAATGAACCTATTTTGGGGTTGTCACAGTGGATGTTCTCCCGAAGCAGTATAGAAAAGTTCATTTAGTAGTTATATTTGGTGAATCCAATAGGGTAAGGTGTACCCAACGTTGGAAGGGTGGTTTGCCACTATCATACAAGATGTCTAACGACATACAACCTCGTGTCATCATAAGACAGGGATGTGCTCATCCACTTGCTGAGTATATATACGAGCACTACCTATATAATCTTGGTGTTTGTTTGAAGTATAATTCTCAATTAGAGACAGTAGAGATAATGATAAGTCAAGAGAAGACTCACCATTGGGAAGAATATGATAGTAATCTCTCGTTTTTCTTTGGGGTCTATTGGGTAACCAAGGATAATTCTGTGGCCATATGATATCTATCATAACCTAGACGCATGGCCTCCCATGTACGAAGGTTTCCTTAAGCACTTCCCAAAGATTCTAATTTCTAAAACAGTTTTTGACTATACCTTTATGTAAGGTGTCATTGTGAGGCGATGTCCACGATTGGAACATGAGTCACATTTGGTATATATTTGTATCCAAACTCACAGCATATGTGTTGTTGTATTTTGCACGACAATTGTTGTAATAAAGTTACAATTATTTTCTGTACCATGTATTTGGCGACTCAGAATAGGTTGGATGGAATGGACCTATTTTTGGGGTTGTCACAGGTGGTATCAGAGCTTAGGGATATGATCTCTGGCGGAGAGATCGGGAATACAACTAGGAGGGGAGAGATGAGTAAACCCTTCGCTAGTGTGTCCTACCTAGCTTATTTGTTGGTCAGTCATAATATTGGGATATTATGTGATATGTTAATTTGTTTACTTAACCCTTGTTTTATGGCAGTATTTGAGAATGGCAGCTGAGAATGCTAATAATGGAGTGAATGAGACTGTGGGGATACCTCTAATCACTAACCGTGATAATGTGATGTCAGACGAAGAAAGAATTAGAGATATCCATGTGGTGAGTGAAGAATTGATAGTTACACCCGAGATAGTCGCAGAGGTAACAGCTGAGACTGAGGGAAGAAGAATAGAAGAAGTACCAGAGGAGAGTTTATTAGAGGTATTATATGATCAAAATGTAGAATTTCAAAATCGTATTCATGAGTTAGAAGAGCAGGCAGAAGAACGACAGGCGGTCGTGGAACAAAAGGATGCAACAATTCAAGCTTGTGTTACCCGATATGTGATGCTTGAACAGAAGCATTCTTTGGCAGAGTATAAGATGATAAAAATAGAATCTGAGCTGAGAGAAGAAAAAACTGAACGAGTGAGAATAAGTGATGCATGGGCAAAAGCCGCACGACACGTGGATATTGTGGAAAGAGATGTTCGATCTAAGAAGGCTAAAATAGATGATATGAATTTCTCTTTTTGGAAAGCAATTGGGAGAACCCAACATCGAGTTTTGAATTACCCTGTACATAGCGGTCAACCTGAATCCGATATGGATCGAAGATTGATGATTCAGATCATGAATGAGGAGTACGAAGAGGCAGTTGAGGGAGGAATATGTCCTATAGAAAGGTATATTCCAACGGTAATGATGACGCCAAATGCTACTCCAGACAAGTCAAAGCCGAGTAGTTCGAGGGATGGCGGTTGTCATGACTTCCCAACAAATGAGGAACCCAAATGAAGTTATCATGGGAGATGAGTAATGGAGAAATCATGATGATCTGAGAGATAGAATCTGAAATAGAAGCAAGGTATTCTCAACTATTCGAAATACCAGGTACGTAAATTTCGGGGACGAAATTTCATAAGGAGGGGAGATTGTAAGACCCCGAATTTTATGAAATAAAAGTATTCAATTTTTCTTATAATTACTATTCAGTAAATGGTTAAATTGATAAAAGTTTAAAGTTATGGGTGAAATATGATTTTTTTTTCAAAATAAGCAAGTGGTTATAAAATAATCATTGTTGTCGGGGAATATTCGTTTGGTCGTGGAATATTCTTTCTGTCGGGGAATATTCGTACGACGGCGCAGCTATTTGTGGGACCCATAACGAATAACTGTCGGGTGAAGAAAACGACAAATTTGAGTTTTTACAAATAACGGCGTAGTTGTTACCGTTAACACTGTTGGAATACCCGGTGGTTAAAATACAGTAATACGCGTTATTGCACAGTAGCACACGGTATTGCACAGTATTTTTAAAATTATTGATTCTTACGTAAGAAGACACTACTCAATAATTGTTACAGTAATTACTGTTCAATATTTTATTTTATTGATTCAATAATTGCTACGTTAAAATTTTATATTATTGTTGTTCAATAATTGTTGATGCACAGTATTTTACTTTATCAGATCAATAATTCATATTATTTGAATAATATTATTAGATAACATTATTGGCAATGTCTAGAAAGTTCTGTCTAAGGAGAGGTTTGGTCATCTAATTGTGCGCTAGTAAGGAGAAATCCTTATTGGAAAGCCCCCTCTTTCCTGGGAACGGCCTGGTTGTCATAAATGTGATTCTGTAATATTATTTGTGAATAATTAATTATTGATTCATATGATAAGGAAATATTTATTTTATGTGGATATAAACGAGGGATATATTTTTGTGGTTAAAAATGAAGGAGTTAATGTTGAGGTTTTTATCCGTATTTTTGTCGGAATGGAGGTATTAAAAATCAGGGTTTTTGAGATATTTTGCGGGGGTTATAATTTTTAATCCGACCGTTGGATCGTGGTAATTTTTGGATATGTTATACATATATAAGTTGAGTATATGCCACAAATTTTGAACCGTTAAAAATGAACGTATGATTTATTATGAATTTTACAAGATGACTGGTTCAGAAATTGTTGAATTTTTGGAGTTTATCATTTTGGTGGAAAATTCTAGAATTGGTGGGCCCCACTTGTGGTTGGTGAAGAAATGTG
Organism: Panax notoginseng; assembly: GCA_016801055.1. Classification (NCBI taxonomy): domain Eukaryota; kingdom Viridiplantae; phylum Streptophyta; class Magnoliopsida; order Apiales; family Araliaceae; genus Panax; species Panax notoginseng. The sequence goes on along the minus strand of CM029014.1, from coordinate 391,056 downwards.
CTGAATTATATTTCAAATGTGGTGGGTGGGAATAGTAGCAGGTAAAGCCATCAGGTTGCAGGTCAAACCTACTAAAATTTTCCTATAAATAGAGGGCTAAGTTAGAATTGAAAATCACACCAGAAACATAAGCTTTCTCTCTTTCTCTCTCTAGATTATTGAGTGTATTTTGTGAGTATTTAGATACTTGGTGAGTTGCTATTCATCAGTACAAGTTTCTTTCAGCCTTATACCGATCAGAAGTACTGCTCTTTTGAGGTAAAGGATAGTAAGGGATAGTAAGGGATTTTAAGGGTTGTTATGTTTTTCAGTTTCATAATTTTTCTGAACTTCAAAAATTTTGGAAAAATTTGAAATGATATTTTGATGAGTTTTATTGATTGTGTCCAAAAATGGTGATTTTTGGATGTATAGATTGAGAGTTATGAATTTTATGAGAAAAGACTATTTTAAAAGTAACTGCTTATAATTTCTTGTGGTTAACTCCAAAATTGATGAAATTTTTATTGGGAGTACATGTATATGATGGAAGTATACTCTGTTAATTTCAGAATTTTTGGACAAAAGTACAATTTTTGATAAATATCTAAATATTCGGCTGTTTTGACCATATGAAAAATAGTAACTGACTTTTAAAAATTCTGAGAAAAATATATGTTCAATATGGGACTATATTCTGATAAATCCCAGAAAAGAAATATTTTTGGAACTGATTTGGTATTTTTCATGAAAATGGACAAGTTATGAGAAATGAATTAAATATGTTATGTGAAGTAAGAAAATTGGAAAATAGGATTTTATGGCTTGAGAATCCTATATGAGGTATATGCAGATTTTTGATGAGGGTTTTGGCTATTGATGATGAAATCTTAAGAGTTGACATTTTATGATGATTAAATACATTAATTAGTAAAGTGTAAACAATTTAAATAAATTGTTTATAAGCTTAAGAAATGTTATTCTTTCAATATCATTATATCAAAATATTGGTATAGATTTTATTGTGGAATTTTTACCTTTTTGAGTCGAGGTTACTATTCACGAGTTACTATTTACGAGTTACTATTCATGAGTTACTATTCACGAGTTACTATTCACGACAAAATTGGTTTCTTTTTTCTAACCAAATTATAGTTGATTTATGAATATTACTCTTGAGATTAAATCTATATGTTGATTATATTGATTTTATTATCATATATAACATTTTTATAACCCTAATGATGATATTTCTCTTTGACTTGAGTGTAAAGATGGGTAGATTTTTGGTATGATCATGACTATGGGTTCTCTTTGGCCAGTAGTGTAAAGTTGAATTGTTGACTGGTATGATCATGACCATTGAATTTATAATTGAATATCTTTAGCTTAAGTGCAAAGGTGAAATGATCAACATGGTTATAATTATTGTTTATATAAATTCTTAAATGATTATATATTTCTTTGAGATATTAATATCTTTGGCCTGTAGTGCAAAGATGAATTGTTGATGAATATCTTTGGCCCGTAGTGCAAAGATGATATGTTGTTGAATATCTTTGGCCAGTAGTGCAAAGATGAACAGATGTTGAGATAAACATGACCAACTGGTGATACAAATGAATATCTTTGGCCGTAGTGCAAAGATGAAGTTATTAGTATGATTATGAATAGGAAATGTGATTTGGTGTAACCATGATCTTTGATGTTTCAGGTAAAGATAGGTGATGAAAATTATCTTCGTCCTGGATGAGAAGAGGAATTTAGAACTACAGTTATGATTATGAGTTATTCATATGATTGTGGACCAGAATTGTTGATTGATGTTACAGGGATAAAATATTGTTGATGGATTTTTAACATGGAGAAGATAATAGACTTTATAGTCTATTTGACTCTTCTAATGGATTGCTCGTTCCGCTACAACTATGGTTGAAATTTTTATCATTTACCATATGTTCTAAATCTCTGATTTATTATTGATGAAGGCTATTGATAATTTAATTATCTTTAGTCATGATATTCTTTACTGAGCTAGTTGTGCTCACCCTTTTGCTTCACAATTCCTTTCAGGTAATAAGAGTGTAGCTGGGTCGAGCGAGGGTAACGGGGAAATAGAACGGTGGTCTCTAGCTGTGGATGTTCTCCCGAAGCAGTATAGAAAAGTTCATTTAGTAGTTATATTTTGTGAATCCAATAGGGTAAGGTGTACCCAACGTTGGAAGGGTGGTTTGCCACTATCATACAAGATGTCTAACGACATACAACCTCGTGTCATCATAAGACAGGGATGTGCTCATCCACTTGCTGAGTATATATACGAGCACTACCTATATAATCTTGGTGTTTGTTTGAAGTATAATTCTCAATTAGAGACAGTAGAGATAATGATAAGTCAAGAGAAGACTCACCATTGGGAAGAATATGATAGCAATCTTCTCGTTTTTCTTTGGGGTCTATTGGGTAAACCAAGGATAATTCTGTGGCCATATGATATCTATCATAACCTAGACGCATGGCCTCCCATGTACGAAGGTTTCCTTAAGCACTTCCCAAAGATTCTAATTTCTAAAACAGTTTTTGACTATACCTTTATGTAAGGTGTCATTGTGAGGCGATGTCCACGATTGGAACATGAGTCACATTTGGTATATATTTGTATCCAAACTCACAGCATATGTGTTGTTGTATTTTGCACGACAATTGTTGTAATAAAGTTACAGTTGTTTTCTGTACCATGTATTTGGCGACTCAGAATAGGTTGGATGGAATGGACCTATTTTTGGGGTTGTCACAGCATAGTAGCACACGGTATTGATTATTAATGCTTATGTGAGAAGTCACTCAGTTTGATTTCATTATTGTCAGTTAATAATATGAATTATTTAGCGATAATGACGTTTTGTTTTATTCGTATTATTAACGTAATAAAACAGAAACATCTTTTTATATAAAACAGAATACTTTATTAAAGTTATTCTATAAATATAATATATTTTATTTTATTTAAAAGATTTTTTTTTAAATATGGACCGTCAGATTAATGTAATCAATCTGGACCGGTCATGGATTAGTTACTATGCATTCTATTTTTCTATAAATAGCAGCTCATTCCATCATTATTTCTTACGAATTCACTGAACTCTAGAGAGAGAAACTATAGCGAGAAACTATAGAGAGAGAGAAGAAGAGTATTCTGCTATTTAACTACTTCCTTATTTCAGCTATTCTTTAAAACGGTAAAGGGTGTTATTCTTTCTTATTCATGAAGAGAACTGTTGTTATTCCATTTCTTATTATTCTGTTGGAATAACCTGTATACGCGGTCTATCCTATACTTGGTGACATTCTTCTATTATTCTGTTGGAACATCCTGTCTGTGTGTTTTACACCGGACCTGGTTCCGTTTTTATTATTATTCTGTTGGAACATCCTGTCTGTGTGTTTTACACCGGACCTGGTTCCGTCTTGTTATTATTCTGTTGGAACATCCTGTCTGTGTGTTTTACACCGGACCTGGTTCCATTATTTATTATTCTGTCGGAATATCCTGTCTGTGCGTTTACGCCGGACCTGGTTCCATTATTTATTATTCTGTTGAAATAACATGTCTGTGCGGTCTATCGCATGCCGGGTGATTTCTTTTGTTATTCCATTCTTTATTATACTCAGTTGGTTAAGTTTTGACTTCTATACTCTATGAAATTAGTAGAATATCCTTGATAATTGCAGTTCATCCAGTATCTTTTCATGAAAATATTCTTCTAAGTATTCTTGAATTTTACTCCACGAAGCAGTATCATGTTGACAATTTGGACGTTGTTAATTCTTGGATAAATTAATTCTTGAACTTGTTTTATTGAATTCTTATATCATTGTTATCATCCTCATGTTTATAAAATGTTGAAAGTCATCTGTGGCCTGTAGTGCATAGATGAACTTGGTATGATTATGACCAGGGATTATTCGGTATAATCATGACCGTAATGTTACAAATGATGTGGTAAAAGTCCTCATTGGCCCGTAGTGCATTGATGGACAGTTGTTGGCATGATCATGACCATTAATGAATACACGAATATCCTTGGCCGTAGTGCAGGGGTGATTCGATGATGTGAATTATTTTATTAAGCTGAGTCCCAGCGTTCACAGTGTTGAAAAACCTTTTAAATCATAAAAGATAGTAGAGTTTATTTTCTACTGGACTCTTTTAATGGATTGCTTGTTCCGCAACAGTTAAACTTGATGTCTATTATATTTTATCAGTTTAACATTGTTGAAGGCTAATGATAATTTATTCTGCATTATCTTAGTCATAAAATTTCTTACTAGGCTAGTTGAGCTCACCCTTTCTTTCACTGTTCTCTTCAGGAAATGAGAACGTAGCTGGAGCAAATCGGGGAACGGAGTGATGGTCCGAATGATAGTATTAGTTAGTAGTCCTCACTATTCTATGTAATAGTGTGTTAATAAATGTAATGAGGACTCCTTTTGAGTATGAATACTCTCTAGAAGATAATATTTGTATTCAAACTCACAGTTTATGTTTTGTCGTATTGTACACGACAGTTGTATTAGTAAGTTGTATTTGTATTCTGTACTATGTATCTGACGACCCAAGATGGGTGATGTATACCTAATTTTGGGGGCGTCACAATGATTCTAGAAGTTATTTTAGTAGTCCTCACCATTTTTGTGAAATAATGTATCAATAATTGTAATGAGGACTTATTTGAGTGTGAATATTGTCTAGATGACAATATTTATATTTAAACTCACAGTTCTTATGTTGCAATAGTAAAGATGTAGTTATTTCTGTACCATGTATTTTGGCGACTCAGAATGGGTGTTGTATACCTATTTTGGGGGCGTCACAAATAGCCTTCAACAGAATTAAATCAGAGATTTAGAACATATGGTAGATGATAAAAATTTCAACCATAGTTGCAGCGGAACGAGCAATCCATTAGAAGAGTCAAATAGACTATAAAGTCTATTATCTTCTCCATGTTAAAAATCCACCAACAATGTTTTATCTCTGTAACATCAATCAACAATTCTGGTCCACAATCATATGAATAACTCATGATCATAGTTGTAGTTCTACATTCCTCTTCTGATCCAGGACGAAGATAATTTTCATCACCTATCTTTACCTGAAACATCAAAGATCATGGTTACACCAAATCACATTTTCTGTTCATAATCGTACTAATAACTTCATCTTTGCACTACGGCCAAAGATATTTATTTGTATCACCAGTTGGTTATGTTCATCTCAACACCTGTTCATCTTTGCACTACTGGCCAAAGATATTCAACAACATGTCATCTTTGCACTACGGGCCAAAGATATTCATCAACAGACCATCTTTGCACTACAGGCCAAAGATATTGCTCAACAATTCATCTTTGCACTACAGGCCAAAAATATTCCTCAACAGTTCATATTTGCACTATAGGCCAAATATATTCCTCAACAGTGCATATTTGCAGTACAGACCAAATATATTAATATCTCAAAAAATATATAATCATTTCAGAATTTATATAAACAATAATTATAACCATGTTGATTATTTCACCTTTGCACTTAAGCTAAAGATATTCAATTATAAATTTAATGGTCATGATCATACCAGTCAATAATTCAACTTTGTATTACTGGCTAAAGAGAACCCATAGTCATGATCATACCAATAATCTACCCATCTTTACACTCAAGTCAAAGAAAAATATCATCATTAAAGTTATAAAAATGTTATATATGATAATAAAAATAATATGATCAACATATAGTTTTAATCTCAAGAGTAATATTTATAAATCAACTATAATTTGGTCTGAAAAAGAAACCAATTTTGTCATGAATAGTACTCGTGAATAGTAACTCGTGAATAGTAACTCGTGAATAGTAATTAATGAATAGTAACCCCGACACAAAAAGATAAAAATTCTACAATAAAATACATAACAATATTTCGGTATAATAATATTGAAAGAATAACATTTCTTAAATTTATAAACAATTTATTTTAATTGTTTACACTTTACTAAATAATGCATTTAATCATCCTAAAATGTCAAACTCATAAGATTTCATTACCAATAACCAAAATCCTCATCAAAAATCTGCATATACCTCATATAGGATTCTCAAGCCATAAAATCCTATTTTTCAATTTTCTTACTTCACATAACATATTTAATTCATTTACTCATAACTAGTCTATTTTTATTAAAAATAACAAATCAGTTCCAAAAATATTTTTTTTCTGAGATTTTGCAGAATATAGTCCCATATTGAACATATATTTTTCTCAGAATTTTTAAAACTCATTTACTATTTTTCAAATGGCCAAAACTGCCGAATATTTTGACATTTATCATAAATTGTAATTTTATCCAAAAATTCCGAAATTCACAGAGTACACTGATATTATATAGATATACTTCCAATAAAAATTTTATCAATTTTGGAGTTAACCACAAGGAGTTATAAGCGGTTACTTTTAAAATAGTCTTTTCCCGTAAAATTCATAACTCTTAATCTATACACATAAAAATCACCATTTTTGGACACAATCAATAAAACTCATCAAAATATCATTTCAAATTTTTTTAGAATTTTCTGAAGGTCAGAAGAAGTACGAACTGAAAAACATAATAACCTTTAAAATCCCTTACAATCCCTTATTATCCCTTACCTCAAAAGAGCAGCACTTTTGACTGGATATCGGATATGACGCTGAAAGAAATTTGCATTGATGAATAGCAACTCACCAAGTATCTAAATACTCACAGAATACACTCGATAATCTAGATAGAAAAAGAGAAAAAACTTATGAATTCTGGTGTGATTTTCAATTCTAACTTAGCCCTCTATTTATAGAAAAATGTTAGCACGCCGAAGTAGACTTAACTTGTAACCTGATGACTTTACCTGCTACTATTCCCACCCACAATATTTGAATAAAAATCTCAGCACATTTCTTCACCAACCAAGAGTGGGGCCCACCAATTCTAGAATTTTCCACCAAAATGATTAACTCCGAAAATTCAACAATTTTTAAACCAGTCATCTCGTAAAATTCATAACAAATCATACGTTCATTTTTAACGGTTCAAAATTTATGGACATATACTCAACTTATATATGTATAACATATCCAAATATTATCACGATCCAACGGTCGGATTAAAAATTATAACCCTCACAAAATATCTCAAAAATTCTAATTTGATTTCCAATACCTCCGTTCCGACAAAAATACAGATAAAACACCTCAACATTAACTCCTTCATTTTTAACCACAAAAATATATCCCTCATTTATATTCACATAAAATAAATATTTCTTTATCATATGAATCAATAATTAATTATTCACAAATAATATTACAGAATCACATTTATGACAACCAGGCCGTTCCCAGGAAAGAAGGGGCTTTCCAATAAGGATTTCTTCTTACTAGCGCGCAATTAGATGACCAAACCTCTCCTTAGACAGAACTTTCTAGACATTGCCAATAATGTTATCTAATAATATTATTCAAATAATATGAATTATTGATCTGATAATAAGAAATACTATGCAGTGACAATTATTGAAACAACAATAATATAAAATATCCATGCAACAATTATGGAATCAATAAAATAAAATATTGAACAGTAATTACTGTAACAATTATTGAGTAGTGCCTTCTTACGTAAGAATCAATAATTTTAAAAATACTGTGCAATACCGTGTGCTACTGTGCAATAACGCGTATTACTGTATTTTAACCACCGGGTATTCCAACAGTGTTAACGGTAACAACTACGTCGTTATTTGTAAAAACTCAAATTTGTCATTTTCTTCATACGACAGTTATTCTGTTATGGGGCCCACAAATGGCTGCGCCGTCGTACGAATATTCCCCGACAGAAAGAATATTTCACGACCAAACGAATATTCCCCGACAACAATGAATATTTTATAACCACTTGTATATTTTAAAAAAAAATTCATATATCACCTTTAACTTTAACATTTATCAATTTAACCATTTACTGAATAGTAATTATAAGAAAAATTGAATACTTTTATTTCATAAAATTTGGGGTCTTACATGTAGTGCAAAGATGACTATTTGATTCAAGATATATATTGATTGATGTTACAGGGACAAAATATCGATGATGGACATTTAAATTCATAGATGATAGTAGATTTCATTCTCTACTTAACTCTTCTAATGAATTGTTATATCCGCTGCAGTTGTTGATCAAAAATTTGTTGTCTATTGTATTCTATCAGATTTTTTTCTGTTAAAGATTAAGGATAATTTGTTCTACATTATCTTAGTCATAATATTTTTTACTGGGCTAGTTGAGCTCACTCATCTTTTTCTTTTTTGTTCTATTTTTCTTCTCAGGAGGCGAGATATAGCGGGAACTAGTCGGGGTGTGAAATGATGGTTCAAGATAGTTGTTTTAGTAGTCCTCACTATTTTGTAAAATAGTGTAAGACCCCGAATTTTATGAAATAAAAGTATTCAATTTTTCTATTCAGTAAATGGTTAAATTGATAAATGTTAAAGTTAAGGGTGATATATAATTTTTTTTTTCAAAATACACAAGTGGTTATAAAATATTCATTGTTGTCGGGGAATATTCGTTTGGTCGTGGAATATTCTTTCTGTCGGGGAATATTCGTACGACGGAGCAGCTATTTGTGGGCCCCATAACGAATAACTGTCGGATGAAGAAAACGATAAATTTGAGTTTTTACAAATAACGACGTAGTTGTTACCGTTAACACTGTTGGAATACCCGGTGGTTAAAATACAGTAATACGCGTTATTGCACAGTAGCACACGGTATTGCACAGTATTTTTGAAATTATTGATTCTTACGTAAGAAGGCACTACTCAATAATTGTTACAGTAATTACTGTTCAATATTTTATTTTATTGATTCAATAATTGCTGCGTTGATATTTTATATTATTATTGTTTCAATAATTGTTGTTGCACAGTATTTTCTATTATCAGATCAATAATTCATATTATTTGAAAAATATTATTAGATAACATTATTGGCAATATCTAGAAAGTTCTGTCTAAGGAGAGGTTTGGTCATCTAATTGCGCGCTAGTAAGGAGAAATCCTTATTGGAAAGCCCCCTCTTTCCTGGGAACGGCCTGGTTGTCATAAATGTGATTCTATAATATTATTTATGAATAATTAATTATTGATTCATATGATAAGGAAATATTTATTTTATGTGGATATAAACGAGGGATATATTTTTGTGGTTAAAAATGAAAGAGTTAATGTTGAGGATTTTATCCGTATTTTTGTCGGAATGGAGGTATTAAAAATCAGGGTTTTTGAGATATTTTACGGGGGCTATAATTTTTTATCCGACCGTTGGATCGTGGTAATTTTTGGATATGTTATACATATATAAGTTGAGTATATGCCCACAAATTTTGAACCATTAAAAATGAACGTATGATTTATTATGAATTTTACGAGATGACTGGTTCAGAAATTGTTGAATTTTCGGAGTTTATCATTTTGGTGGAAAATTCTAGAATTGGTGGGCTCCACTTGTGGTTGGTGAAGAAATGTGCTGAATTATATTTCAAATGTGGTAGGTGGGAATAGTAGCAGGTAAAGCCATCAGGTTGCAGGTCAAACCTACCAAAATTTTTCTATAAATAGAGGGCTAAGTTAGAATTGAAAATCACACCAGAAACATAAGCTTTCTCTCTTTCTCTCTCTATATTATGAAGCATATTTTGTGAGTTTTTAGATACTTGGTGAGTTGTTATTTATCAGTGCAAGTTTTCTTCAGCATCATATCCGATATCCAGTCAGAAGTACTGCTCTTTTGAGGTAAGGGATAGTAAGGGATTTTAAAGGTTGTTATATTTTCCAGTTTCGTAATTTTTCTGAACTTCAAAAATTCTGGAAAAATTTAAAATGATATTTTGATGAGTTTTATTGATTGTGCCCAAAAATGGTAATTTTTGGATGTATAGATTGAGAGTTATGAATTTTATGAGAAAAGACTATTTTAAAAGTAACAGCTTATAATTCCTTGTGGTTAACTCTAAAATTGGTAAAATTTTTATTGGGAGTACATGTATGTGATAGGAGTATACTCTGTGAATTTCAGAATTTTTAGATAAAAGTACAATTTTTGATAAATGTCTAAATATTCGACTGTTTTGGCCATATGAAAAATAGTAAATGACTTTTAAAAATTCTGAGAAAAATATATGTTCAATATGGGACTATATTCTGCTAAATCCCAGAAAAGAAATATTTTTAGAACTGAATTGGTATTTTTTATGAAAATGGTCTAGTTATGAGTAAATGAATTAAATATGTTTTGTGAAGTAAGAAAATTGAAAAATAGGATTTTATGGCTTGAGAATCCTATATATGAGGTATATGCAGATTTTTGATGAGGGTTTTGGTTATTGATGATGAAATCTTAAGAGTTGGCGTTTTATGATGATTAAATGCATTAATTAGTAAAGTGTAAACAATTTAAATAAATTGTTTATAAGCTTAAGAATATTATTCTTTCAATATCATTATACCGAAATATTGGTATGTATTTTATTGTGAAATTTCTACCTTTTTGTGTTGAGTTTACTATTCATGAGTTACTATTCATGAGTTACTATTCACGAGTTACTATTCTCCTTTTTTGACCAAATTATAGTTGGTTTATGAATATTACTCTTGAGATTAAATCTATATGTTGATTATATTGATTTTATTATCTTATATAATATTTTTATAACCCTGATGTTGAAATTCTCTTTCACTGGAGTGTAAAGATGGGTAGATTATTGGTATGATCATGACTAGGGTTCTCTTTGGCCTGTAGTGCAAAGTTGAATTGTGACTGGTGTGATCATGACCATTGAATTTATAATTGAATATTTTAAGCTTAAGTGCAAAGGTGAATTGATCAACATGGTTATAATTATTGTTTATATAAATTCTGAAATGATTATATATTTCTTTGAGATATGAATATATTTGGCCTGTAGTGCAAATATGAACTGTTGATGAATATCTTTGGCCTGTAGTGCAAAGATGAATTGTAGATGAATATCTTTGGCCTGTAGTGCAAAGATGACATGTTGTAGAATATCTTTGGCCTGTAGTGCAAAGATGAATTATTGATGAATATCTTTGGCATGTAGTGCGAAGATGAACTGTTGATGAATATCTTTGGCCCGTAGTGCAAAGATAGTTTGTTGATGAATATCTTTGGCCATAGTGCAAAGATGGATTTGTTAGTATGATTATAAACAGGAATTGTGATTTGGTATAACCATGATCTTTGATGTTTCAGGTAAAGACAGGTGATAAAAATATTCTTCGTCCTGGGTGCGAAGAAAAATTTATAGTCACAATTATGATTATGAGTTATTCATATGATTGTGGAAAGGAATTGTTGAGTGATGTTACATGGATAAAATATTGTTGGTAGATTTTTAACATGGAGAAGATAATAGACTTTATAGTCTATTTGACTCTTCTAATGGATTACTCGTTCCGCTGCAACTATGGTTGAAATTTTTATCATTTACCATATGTTCTAAATCTCTGATTTATTGTTGATGAAGGCTATTGATAATTGAATTATCTTTAGTCATGATATTCTTTACTGAGCTAGTTGTGCTCACCCTTTTGCTTCACAATTCCTTTCAGGTAATAAGAGTGTAGCTGGGTCGAGCGGGGGTAACAAGGGAATAGAACGGTGGTCATCATTTAGTAGTTATATTTGGTGAAGAAAATAGGGTGAGGCGAACCCAACGTTGGAAGGGTGTTTTGTTACTATCATACAAGATGTCTAATGACATATAACCTCGTGTCATCATAAGACAGGGTTGTGCTCATCCACTTGCTGAGTATATCTATGGGCACTACCTATATAATCTTGGTGTTTGTTTGAAGTATAATTCTCAATTAGAGACAGTGGAGATAATGATAAGTCAAGAGAAGACTCACCATTGGGAAGAATATGATAGTAATCTTCTCGTTTTTCTTTGGGGTTTATTGGGTCAACCAAGGATAATTCTGTGGCCATATGATATCTATCATAACCTAGATGCGTGGCCTCCCATGTACGAAGGTTTCTTTGAGCACTTCCCAAAGATTCTAATTTCTAAAATAGTTTTTGACTATACCTTTATGTAAGGTGTTATTGTGAGGTGATGTCCACGGTTGGAACATGAATCACATTTGGTATATATTTGTATCCAAACTCACAGCATATGTGTTGTTGTATTTTGCACGACAATTGTTGTAATAAAGTTGTAGTTGTTTTCTGTACCATGTATTTGACGACTCAGAATGGGTTGGGTGGAATGGACCTATTTTGGGGTTGTCACAAATAGTGTATCAAAAATTTTAATGAGGACTTATTTGAGTGTGAATATTGTCTAGAAGATAATATTTGTATTTAAGCTTACAGTACATGTGTTGTCGTATTTTGCACGACAATTGTGTTAATGAAGTTGTAGTTATTTTTGTACTATGTATTTTCTGACTCAGAATAGATTGGGTATTGTATACCTATTTTGAGGGCGTCACAAAATAATATTTATATTATATGCTCTAAATTAAATTTGAAAGTGAATTACACATGAAAATTAAATAACACACGCAAACGCCTAAACGACCATGTTTGTTTGGAAGGATTATACTATTTGGATTATAATACTTCGTTAAACATGGTATTAAATAGTCCATCATATTATATCATTTTTTTAATTTTTTGACTAATAGTCTCAAATTTAAATTTAAAAACAAACAAAACACTTAAAATTAATAATTATATCATAAGTATAATTTTTACAAACAAATATAATTCTAGATCTTATATTTGATGTAAGACGGGAGGGAGTAAAATATTTGTAAGAAGTAGAGCCTCACAAACAACTATTTTGTGTTTGAGCACGATGACTACAACAAGAAATTTAGTCCTATTATGTATTGTAATTTTTTTTAAAATTATATTTATGACGTATATCAATAAATTAAATAAAATTATAAGATTCATCCACTATATCATATCATGTATCATTAGCACATTACAAACGAGATATTCACATAATATACAACAAAATAATCTAACATAAAAGTTATAAGATAAATTATTTTCTCAAAAAAGTGTCAAAAGGATTTTAAATTTTAATATAAAAAAATAAAACAATTTGTGCTCATGCATTACGACTACAAAAAATAAAACAAAACAAACTGTGTCAGCAGTAATAATAATAATATATATAATTTTTTTTATTTAATTCAGTGGAGCCGGGTCGACTCGTGCGAGTACAATTAAATATCATGAAGCGAAATCAAATTTGGATGCAATCGAAAAATAATACTAATATTAGGGGTGAGCATGGTGCAGTTTGGTGCGGTTTGAAATTCAAATCGCACCCGAAACCGCTTAGGTGCGGTTTGAAAAATTTAAAATCGCACCCGAAACCGCTTGTGATTGGTGCGGTTCGATTTTAAAGTGTGTGGTGCGATTTTAATTTGTGCGGTTTCGGTTCCAAAACTAATTGAAACAACAAAAAAGTTTAAGCCTTCAATAAAATTTAATATAAAACTTACATCGAGCAATTAACTTAGTGACAAAGTCGACAATGAGAATTATATCAAGCATACTTTAAAACTAAAATATGCGCTATATAAAACAACGGAGACTATTCGATAACAAGCAAGAATGTTTATCTAGTTCTCCAAAAATTAAAAGTATATACTGAAGATAGAATAAAATATTTTGCAGGGAGGACTAAAAATAATCTATTAGACTATTACAATTATAGCATTGACATTAACCAATGCATCAAGTGCTCGAGCCCCTCAACTATAAGCCCCTCCAATATCGCATCAAACAAATTCAAAATTTCAAAACTCAATTGCTTAATTTTTGACTCTATAACCTCTAACATCTTCTTTCAATTGGTGAAAAAATGACAATGCAAGACTGAGGTTTTCTCTGAGCGTGTTCAAGTGAAAAGTAACTTTAGAATTTATTAGAGATAATACATACATACACATACATGGTGCGGTTTCGGTTTTATGCGGTTTGGTTTTGGCTAGTAACCAAACCGGAACCGTAAATTTGGTAATTCAACCCACCTAAAACCGCCACATACGCCGGAACCGTTGGTGCAGTTTTAATTGGTGCGGTTCGTGCGATTTTTGGTACGATTTCGGTTCCAATTTAATTACTTGCTCAGCCCTAACTAATAACTAATAACTAATATGTTGAGCTGATTGGTATATGCCAAGCCAAGCCAAGCCAAGCCATATACATCCAAACAAGCTACTTTTTTTTTTGCATGATTCCGATAGACATTCTAATCTTCTACTAGTGGCTATTAAATTCTCTTCCTTTCATCTATAAATGCTCAATTTATTCATAAACGCTATTGACTTTGACAACTCCAGCAAGTAGCAAAATGGGGATTGTACGGACGGATGAGAGCCAGAGGACTGAGATCGATCAATTCCGCCGATTGTTGCTGTCATCCGCCGGTGCGTGGAGAAGTAAAGACGAAGAGGAGCTCCGGAACAGACGTCTGACGGCCGGTGACACAAACGACCAGCCACAGGAGAAGTTGGTGTGCGTCACCAGCGGCGTTTCTTTCTTAGGCCTCGCTATTGTGAAGCAACTTCTAGTACGTGGCTATTTCGTCCGGATCATCGTGGATAACGAAGGTGAGGAGTTTTTTTTACTGGTGTTCTTTTGTTTTATTTCGTTTTTTTTTTTTTTTTTTGGCTGTCGATAAATTGGAGGAAAGGCATTAAAGGAAATTTTAAGATTCGCCAACAAATTGTTTGCATTATTTTTTTTTCTGCTACTGTGTTCTTATTGGTTGGTCCAAAATAAGTTATAACCTTTTGTTTCGCCTCACATTTGTCCATTCCTTGTGATAGATTTTAATTTCTATATAATAGAAACATTTGTGTTTGAAAATTGTTAGACTAGACAAATCCATTTCATTTTAAAATTTTAACTAGACTTGTTAGACTTTGACATTAACAGAGTTTTTGTTTAGAAATAATTCGATCTGAGATGTTACTTTCTGAATTCACTTATTTAGATTTATGAAATCTCAAATCAAAACTCTGCCTATTGCATCTAACTTATTCATCTTATCATTTATGACCTGATTCACGAGTGATTTTCATTTTAAAGATAAATTTTTACACTGGGCAGACATGAAAATTGGACCGGAATATTGGACAGTTTCAGTTTTTTTTTTTTTTTTGCATGACTCTAAAAAAATGTATAATATTTATTTTAACAGAATTTTAAAATATAGTGTTTTAGGTGTAATTTAGATACATATACAAGAACATAGTTGTACAGTCTGTATAACCCTATTTTTGTATATGTATTTAAAGTACACCTAAAACACTATAGTTTGTAAAAATTCCTGTTGAAATAAATACTATACATTTTTTTGGAGTCGCAAACAGAAAAAAAAAAAGAGACCGAAAATGTCCAATATTCATGTCCAATAAAAATGTCCATGTAGAAGGACTCAAATTTTTATGGCAAATCAACTTATCACAGCAGTTTATGTGGTGTCCCAGTTGGTGTCATGATCTACTCATAACTTTGTCTAGTCCCCGTTTACTTTGTTATCTGACTCTGTCACGCCTATGTGTTAGTGGATAAGCGAGCACCTTATCAATATTTATATGTATGCTTATGTCACTAGAACTTTTCTTAAGAAAACTGGACTGTTTTAACTATTTGTTTTTTTGGTTCTTATAAAGTATGCCCTGACAACAATCATATGTTTAAGTGGATATGTCAAGTTCTCTTATACCACTAATACTGCTTTCCAGAAATTAGTTTCTAGTTAATATTCGGTGAGATTATTATATTATTGACAATTCTTTGTAGCAGTCTGTTTAAATTATTTTAAGGATTTAGATCATTGATTACTCATCATCTCTTTTTTACAGAGATTTATTTTTATGGAGTTTCTTTTAGTACCTAATCGAATCTTTTAAGTGATGGGCAAAATCTAGAGTGTGTTTACTTTGTCTATTCATGTCATCACATGTTTACATATGGAGATTAGCTCTCCCCTACCCTCTCTCTCTCTCTCTCTCTATATATATATATATATATATATACATATAATTTTCCAATTTTCCAACAAAAGTATAAATGTATCCTTAATAGTTTTTGTTTTATGATTCTTAATATCATTTGAGCTTGTTTGGTCTAATATTTATGGGATAATTTGATATTGCAGAAGATATAGAGAATTTGAGGGAGATGGAAATGTCTGGTGAGATAAGGGGAACCAACAACAGGATTGCAATTGTTATGGCCAAGTTATTTGAAGCTGAGAGTTTATCAGAAGTATTTAATGGTTGCTGTGGAGTATTTCACACTGCTGCGTTTATTGACCCTGCTGGGCTTTCTGGCTATTCTGTGAGTCTGTGACTCATTCTGCAGTTCTGCTTATCTTTAATTTTTGCCAATATTTTTTCAAACTTTCAAATTTTGTTAATAAATAATTTTTGAAGTAGGACCGTTCCATATAATGCTGCACTGGTAGTTGTAATAGAAAGTTAAATTTGTCTTATATATTCAATTGTTTGTCTGAGGTTAGGACTGATATAGATACCGTCCTGTATACACCATAAAAATAAAAGACAATGAGGCGCCGCTAATCGACTTTTCATTACGTATGATACCTAATTCGCCCATTACTAGAAGATTTTTGACTTCTTACAATTGACTTGGCTGACAAATCTTGCTATTTTGGTGTATCTCCTTGTCCCATTCTTTCATCAAAACCGAAATGACCAAACCATCCTGTAGACACCATAAAAATAAAAGAGTCAATTATTATGTTAAATTTGCTTGGCTTAATAAGTAATCTTGTAGGCAATTAGTCTTGAATATGTTGGATGGTCAGTGGCAGCAATTGCTGCACTTACCTATAAACCATTCCTACCCCATCTTTCTTTATCCGTCAAGCACCAGTTAAATAAGATGGTTGTTGGTCCCAATTCCCAAATGCTCACGCTCATAGAAAAGAGATTGAAAAGAAAGGAAACAGGGAAAATTTTGAAATAGATGAGCTATCAACAACGTGAATCATTGTTATTTCCATTTTGAGTTAACATCAATCATCCTGTCAAAACAATCATTTTACTATGCAATAACGTACAAGTGAGAGTAAGCATAAGAATATCTTTTTTTATTAACCACTGCTCCATCATTTTTTATGCTTCTTTTGTGTGAAAATGCCAAAGAAAGAGAGGTGCAAATTATGCTTCAGTCCTCTACCAACAGTGAACAAGCGTTCTTGTGTAACTGCACTTTTAGGTCTCTATATCACAACTTCCTAATTTTCATAAATTTGCTGATAATTAATTGGGTAAAAAAAGAAAATTGTATAGTTTATATTGGAATTATGTGTGTGTGTGTGTGTGTGTGTATATATGTATACTATATTGAATGGTTAGATGTCTCAACTCGAGGCCAACCTCAAATGTAGCCATGTTTAATTATCTATTGATCATTTATTATTTTTCGTCCTTGTTAACATAAATAAAGCTACGTTTAATATGTAGCTCAATTTAAATCATCTTACTACATTCTTATGAAGTTCTTTATCTCTTTTATTAGAAATTCATGGCTGATTTAGAAGTGAAGGCAGCAGAGAATGTAATCGAGGCTTGTGCTGTGACACCATCAGTTAGAAACTGTGTGCTCACATCTTCACTTTTGGCTTGTACATGGAAAGATCACTTACTTGACAGAGCCTCTCCTGTAATTAATCATGACTGCTGGAGTGATGAATCCTTTTGCATAGAGAAAAAGGTATTTCCCTTTAATCTACTCAGGCTGATAGAAAAGTATCCATAAAGCAGCCTTGACCCTGAGCTTTTGGCTTCTTGATTTACTTTAATACGAGATTAGGATTTTCTTGGAAAAATCAGTCTGTGAGTCTATTAAAATACACCTACACAGCTACCTATTTGTTTGTTCTTGAACTGCAAAGTTTAGCTTATTAACCTCTCTAGTATTTGAAAAATGGCAGCTCTGGTATGCGTTGGGAAAGTTAAGGGCAGAAAAGGCTGCCTGGAGAGTAGCTGATGAGAGGGGGCTTAGGCTGGCCACCATCTGCCCAGGACTCATTACAGGTCCTGAATTAGTAAGTAGGAATCCGACATCAACAATTGCTTATTTGAAAGGTAAAATTGTCTTCATCATCCATGCAATAAATTACTCCCTTCGTCCCCCACAAAGAGTTTCATTGCGAATTTACAAATATTAAGGTTTTAAATTTGAAGTAATAAGTTAGTTTAATCGTGGTGATATTATAATGATAAACTTGAAAACATCCTGTTATTGAGAACTCTTTTTCTGGAACTGTTTTTTTTATTATTAATTTTTTGTTAATGGACGGAGGAGGGAATATTTCTTATAGCAAGAACTGGATTAAAAGTATACTGGTTGTTGACGATGATTGATGGAATGAATGTGCAGGTGCTCAAGAAATGTATGAAAAAGGATTGTTGGCAAGTGTTGATGTAAATAGATTAGCCGAAGCACATGTATGTGTATTCGAGGCAATGAACCATACGGCATTTGGTAGGTACATCTGCTTTGATCAAGTAATTAAGGGTGAGGAAGAGGTAGGGAAACTGGCACAAGAGACTGGGATACAAGTAAATTTGATATCAGGCAATAATACCCAGTTTGAACTGTCAAATTTGAAGCTTTCCAGGTTAATGTCAAGAGCACTGAGCTGTAATAACACGTTACCAGCTTAATTTTGCTGGCTGTCGATGAATTCAATTTTCTTGTCTGTCTATTTTTTGGGGAAAAACTAATTCAGGAGGAGTTGTTCACCATCATTTTAATCACTCCAGCGGAGGTTCTATAGAATGTTATACGAATAATTAATTTTTAGGTTACAATTTATGTTTAGAAGCAATAATAAAATCAGAGAAGACGAATAATAAAATTAGTTTTTCTTTCTTTTTGTTGTCTGTTGATAACAAATTAATTAGAGGATGCGTTGAAATTTGAAAATTAACTTTGCCAATTTAGTCTTCTAATTTTAAATTTAATTGCATTGTTTGATGTGAGAAAGTTATAGGCGACTAAAAAAGTGTTTGTTTAGAGTTAAATGAAATTGAATCTAAATAGTTGAATCGGTCAGTGCGTTTATTTTGATTTAAATGACTGAAGTTGAATTGCTAAGTTAAATTTTTTGAACTGAATGAACAACTAAATGAAATAAAAAATTTAAATTTTTTTAAAAAAAATATTAACTATTATATTAGGTTATATTAAATAAATTTACAATAATTTTAAATTTTTTCAGCGCAATAAAATAATAAAATTTTGTCAATTAGATATTTCAAATATGTCAATTATCAAACAATTTTTTTCATTCAAATTCAAATTTATTCAATTTTTATTAAACACCCCCTAAGATGACTCTTCAAATTTCTTTATCAAAAGAAAAAATAATAAAAAAGAGAGCCCAATCAAAAGGAACTTTAAAATATAGAGTTTGGTAAAAAAAAAATTTACTTATTATTGTTTATTACTCCCTCCATCCTAAATAACTGTCGTTTTAACTTGAAACACATAGATTAAAAAAGTCATTTAGTACTATCATTTATTAATTAAAATTGGTATGAAATTTCATCACTATCCCTTTATGGAAAGTTAAAAACTATTAATACAAAGAAAAAATTTCTTAGGACAATGAGAGAAAGTAGGAGTGATATAAAAAAATAAATAATTTATTCTCCTAAAAAGTTGTAAACGACGAATAAATTAAAAAAAAAATTTCTTTATTATGGGATGGAGGTAGTAATCTCCAAGAAAAAAATATAAATTTAAATCATGAAATGTTGTTTTTTAATAAAAAATTTAAATGTATAAAACTCTTATCAATATTGTACTCTATTAATATTATTATTAATTTTTAAAAAATCAATTTGAAATATTTTTTAATTTACAATTAATATTTAGATGTATTATACTTATCAAACACCACCTAAATTATCATATGATTTCTTATGTGTATCAAACAACTTGTTTTTTTGAAAACCATACTTTGAAAAATACAATAAAATTAAATAAAAGTATATTATCACTATTACAATATCAAGAACTAATCAAATCTCATTAAAGAAGGAAAAAATAAACTCATCCCAAATTAATTGCTCAATTTTGACTTTTTAAGTCAAATTGACTCTTTTTAAAATTAATAATTAAGCATATATAATTATATTTCTAAAATTATAAAAATTAAGATTAGTAATAAATTGTATATATTTTCTTTTGGTTATAATCTCTCCACCTATATTTTAACAAAAATAGTAAAAAGATTAGTTTTAAAGATGGTCAAATTAACTTTAAAATATCAAAACTGAACAATTAATTTGGGACGAAAGGAATATTTTCATAATCAAAATATCAAGAACCAATCAGCCCTTGCTAAAATGAGAAAGAAATTTTGAATAATACAATATACTTTCATAATTAAGTATATATCACTATTACAATTTCAATAATCAATCAAAAATAAGCTCAAAAGGTCCATTTTAAGAAATATAATATAATTCCATAATTAAATACCCCATCACTATTACAATATTAAAAACTAACAAAGTCTTATTAAAGAAATAAGAAATTAACTCAAAAGACTCATAAGAAAGAAATAAACATCCTATAATAAAAGTGAGAATCAAATATGAAACACAAATGTCACAACAAGTCAAACACAAAATCTGATGTTCTACTACATAAATTGGATTCACACTGACCGCCAGTAGATTCTACTAGCGGCTACATAAATGGAATTCTCACTGACCGCAGATCCTAACAGCATCACACTGGTCGCAACGGCTACATAAATGAGATTCACACCGGCCGCAAATCCAACTAGCGGCCATGCATTCTCAAATGTATGTTGTGGAATAAAACCAAGTTGAACCAAAATCCATTTATAATCCTTACAACCTAAATGAACTTTAACAAATAACACTACACAATTTACAAAGATTGACGAGTGTTAATAAAATGTGTTCTATGAAAATTTTCCAAAAGACATAAATGAGTATTTTATTTAACCCAAAAAAAATCTTATTATAAAATAATTTACCAAGGCTTACTAGACCAGCTTCAAAGACTATTAAATCTCAGCAAATCTGAAGAGCCATGGCTGATATTTAGTTTCCGAGCAGATTAACACCTCCCTTCTCATCAATTTTATAAACAAAAGGGGGCTGCCTGAATTTCTACTCATATCCATAATACATAAATCATTATTACATATAAATCACAGATTTAACAGAGTTTATTGCTATAAATAATGCTCTAGAATCAGATCCTAACGAATAGACAAAAAATAAAAAATAGAGAGTAAAATTGGAAAATCGAATTAGAGAGGAAGGCTCAGAGAGTTGCTTTATGTGCTCAAAGAAAAGCCTTCACAGGCTTTTCTCATACAAGAGGTGTCAGAATTATCAAAGCTATAGTCATCTTTGCCCGTCTCTCTTCTGTTAATAATAACTAAATAATAGTTATAAAATTTCTCAAATAAATAAAAATTCTGCATATAGATGACGAAGAAATAGAACAGAGAACGGTGATGAAAGGAGAGGGGCGGCTGCCGCCTCTAGATTTCATTAGGGTTTCATTAATCCATCCCGGCGAGATTTGTCGAATTTTTAGTTCCCGTTCCCTTCGGAATTTATAGCTTTTTTCATGGGCTTTCTTTTAAACTACTTGCAAGCCTGCTACTTTGCCACAACGGAGAAAATGGCACAGAGATACTAGTACTTTTGATTTGATATTTGGGCCTGAGGCCCATTAGATTTTCCAATATTCATGATCCATCTGAAAGTTATGACTTTCTAATAACTAGTAACCGAACCCGTTCGAGGCACTAGTCTGTTTAGATATTACTAGTATGTTAAATTTATTTAAATATTATAATTGTAAATTTTAAAATATGTGTCATATATGTATTGTTAATTAATTCATCTAGGTATTGACTATGAAAATTTTGAAATGTCTTGCTACATATTAATTTATCTGGACAGCATTAGACTGAAGTAAAGTCGGAAATCATTATGAATATTATAATGTCAAAATTGTATATTTGGGATGGGCGGATCAAGAATATTATAATACCAAAATTGTATATTTGGGCTGGCGTGGCCTGGCCAAGATTATTCCAACTTATTTACTACGGGCTGCATAATTATATAGTAGATCTAGTAAAAAAAAAAAAGTGGGCCAGGTTACAGTCCCAAAAGGCTCCGCCCTGGATTTTGTGGTGTTGAATATGTATAAATAGTACTGTATAAATTAAAAAATGATTCAATTACGTGAGTTTGAAAATATGAATGGTTATATTTTCTTTATTAAATGTATACAATTAAAGCTGTGAATGTATGTGGTGATGAAGCTAAATGTGTTAGACTCTTGAATTTTCCCATCTAATTGACTTTTTCTGGTAATTCGTGTTCTATTTTCTTATTTACCATATATATGTACAAGGTTTAGGTTAAAAATGAAGAAAAAATCAAATATCATTAAATAAATTGAGACCATCATTCTCCTCCACAAAATTTCCCATTAAAGTATTTTGAGAGAGTTGAGATTTTGAATTGCCACCTCATGAGTTTATTTTTTATTTTTTCTTCCCTAATATATGCAGAAGATGGATGGATGTCTTCATCCTCAAGCAAATCCAAAAATAAATAAATAATGGATACACATTATTTTATACTACTATATATTAGGAAAAGGTCAAGTGCTCCAAACTCAGTTGGTGGGGCTTTTAGTCATGACAAAAAAGCTAGTTCAACTAGTTAAGTTCACCCTTGATAGAGACTAGTATTGATTTACGGGCTCCCACTGTCCCACATAAGTTATCAGGATAATTGTCAAGGGCTGACGGTCTGGACTGCCGGGAAGATAATTCTGATGTCTACATATATATATAATTGGGAAAATAATACTTTGGACCAATTAATATGTATATAATTGGGAAATTAATACTTGGGATCAAAAAAGAAATTATAAGAAAATAATCCAAGGGCCAGATTCCATCAGCACAACAAGCAAGTGTCCGTTAGATAGGGAGAGAGTAATAGGAGAGAGAGGGGCAAGGGGCCGGGGAATTGGTATAAATTGAAAAGAAAGCTTAGATAGGGAGGAGACATGAAAGGATAATTGTATCTACCAAATGCCATTGCCGGATTATGTTTCACCAAATTAATTGGCTTCTGTCTGAGGTGTTCTTGTCCCCACTACTCTCTCCCTTTCCCTATCTCTATATCTATAATCTATAATCTATAATCTATATAATACCTTTGGTTCTAAAATTAATTAATGATATAATTTTGTTTTTTAAAATTAAATGACCGCACATTAAATTTCAAATAGATGTTAATTTTTTTAAATTTACTAGATACAATTATTATAATTGTGTATTATCTCTGTTTTTTTTACTTGTCGTTTTAGATGGTGAAATTTGTTCATTTTTACTTGTCGTATGTAGATTTCAAGAAAACACTATAGACTGAATTTCTCATATTATCCCTATATTAAATATCAACTTGTTTCTCTTTCATCTTCTTCAATTAATTTTAGAAGGGTAATATTTATATTTTATAATTATTTTGGTCAATCAGACAAAACATTTATTATATATCTTAATCTTTATTTTTTTTTCTAAAAAAAAAAGTAAATAGGAACGAGGTAGGATGCGGAAGTGTGTTCAAATTAATAAAAAAATAAAATTATTAATCGACAAAATTATTTTAAACTTTTATGAGTCATATTATTTTTAATGTTTAATAAGTTATTGTTTGAATTTAAAAGTTAAATTATATCTCTAATTTTGAAACAGATGTAGTATTATATAACGGGGGAGGGGATGGTGACATCAAACTGTGTCTCAAATTCTCTTCTCCTTCTGCCCTTGCAAGTTCGATCGTTTAATATTCCCTCCGTCCTAGAATAAAAGTCCTTGTTATTATTTTGAATAGTCCCATGTTAAATGTTCATTTTTCTTTAATAACCAAATTTTTATACAATTTTTTCTATTATACCCTTAGCGTTAAATATCTCGTATTTTTCTTATTCTAATTCTCTTTCCATATTCAACAAGTATAATTAGTTATGTGCTGAAAATATTTTAAATTAAAAAGCTAGAAAGTTACTCTCTCACCTACATTATAAATGATTAATGTCGTATTATTATGAGCAATTTTGTCATAACTTTTATCCAAAAATAGAGGGAGTAATTTTTTTCTTTTAATTTTATTCTCTAAAATTTAAAAATTACTATTATGTTATTAAAATAATTATACACACAATGTGTGTCACGGTAAATTAAATAAGATTCTCGTATTGTTCATTACAAAATTTTATGGTTAAACATTTAATAAGTGAAGTCTGTCTTGCCCACAACATATAAAAAATATTTTTACATGTGTGTGATACTCCACATAAAAGTGGAGTAACTTTCAGTTTCAAGTACCAAAATATCAAACACACTTATGACAGAATATATGTACATACAGTCACCACGGTAACTTTATTTACTATACTACTACTCTAACGGTTAAAATGCAATTGCAGTTGCACTGTTTTGTTCACACGCGGACGAAATAAAGGACGTACTTTGAAATTTTAAAGTCCCAGTTTCAGGTTACCCTGTGAAATTCTACTGCAGATATTAGATACCTAAACACCCCAAAATGAAGTCGCCTCAGTTTTTAGGTAATTCCATTTCCCTCCATTTTGACTTCATATAAAGTACAAGTTTTTCTTATAAATATACTAATATAATATTATTAGTATGAGATTGAGACCCCATCATTATTAGTTACTCCTTCCATTTTTTTTTAGAAAACATATTCGTGGTTTGTAGATTTCAAATAATGACTTAATTTCTCACGCTACTCCTATATTAAATATCAATTTGTTTTTTTTTCATCTTTTTCTTTGAGTTTTAAAATGATAATATTGAGATTTTATAATTATTTTAGTTAATTGGACAAATTATTACTAATTATGTTTCGTAATTTTTGTATTTTTTTCTAAAACAAATGAAAAGAGTATTTATTTATGTTTTGGGAAACTTAAACGAACATCTTGAGTCTTGACCATTTAGGAAGGAATTTACGATTACAGGTTCAAATACCTTATTAGTATTTCATTGGGAAGAAAAAATCAGTGTACGTGCGTCCCATCAAGACCCTAGTTCTAGATCTATACACATATATGTTTGCTTATTACTACTATAATAGGGAGAGATGGAGAGAGAGAGAAAGGTCATGCGATGAAATTTGAAGAATTAATTGCAGGTTGAAACAATCACCGCCATTAGCATCCACAGTTCCTACATCAAACAAATTATATGGGGGAAAACCCATGTAAAGGTGGGGTTCAACAAGCCTCAAGAAACGGACCCAGCAGAAAGAAACAACGGCGCCCGGATGTCGGCCAGGAGTCCGCCGGAGATAAAGTGAAGTGCTCCGGCAAGTCCTGCGCCGCCGGGATCATTGCCGACTGCGTGGCCTTATGTTGCTGTCCATGCGCGGTGGTGAATATTTTAACTCTTGCTTTTGTAAAAGTCCCTTATATGATGGGAAGGAAGTACTGTTTGGGGGAGAAGAAGAAGAAGAAGAGAAAATCATCGTGTGAGAGGAAACAAAATGAGGAGGAAATGGATTTGGATTTGGATTTGGAGAGAGAAAGAGGTGGAATATTTTCTATGAGGGTGGAAAAGGGAAGATCGGAAAATGGGGATGAAATAGAGATGACCAACAACAACAACTACAGTGCGAGGATTGATGTTGATCATGAAGCTGAAAAGGTTTGGTTGGAGTTGAACCAGGTTGGTCATTTGGGTTTTGGAAGGGTTTCTTAATTTTAAGGAAGATTAATTAATTAAGACTATATATATATATATATATATATATATATATATATATATATATATATATATATATAGTCAATGATCAAGTACTTTTTATAAATTAAAAATGTATGTATACTATATTTATCGTTTAATATAATAACTAATGATTGAGATTAGAACGGAAAAATTTATGTCCGTTACTATTATTAGTGGATAAGGGTTACGTCCACTACTAATATTAATTATCCGATCACAGTAACAAACGACACTCGTTATTCGCTATTATTAGTATCAGACGTAATCCGTCATCTCTGCATACGTGAATTTTTGAGTTCTAATCTTAATCGTTAATTCTTTTATCATATATTAATCATAGTGTTTACTTGTATATATAATAAATACTTGTTATGGATTATTGTCTATTTATCCCTCTCTCTCTCTCTCTCTATATATATATATATAGTAATATTTCAACTGGAAAAAATTGAACTAAAAATAATTAATTAAATTGATCTCTATTTTTTACACTCGTTAATTATGGTTTGGAAATTGGGAGACGGCGTAAGTATCCTTAAATTTAAATCTCTCAAAAATTTTCACACTTTGGTTTGGGCCAACCATCACGGGCGGAACTGGGAGTGGGGGAAGGGGCGAAGGGGATAGTAGGGTCATATCATCCCTAACCCTGAAATCTAAAGTATGTTAATATTAATTAAATTAATTTTTATAATAAATTAATTAACAATATTATTATAAGATAAAGTAATATTAAATAAATTTGATAATTAATTAATTAATATTACATTCATTTGTCTTATTGATTTAATTATACTTTGATATAATTTTTTTGTAAATGAGAATAACTTCATTCATTTTTTTACTTCGAATGGCTCCTCTCAGCTGTTTCCAAGAAAAATAACCAGAATCACAATATAAGGTTTTGAATATATAATATTATAATTTGTAATTTATCCATAAAAGTAGCTAATCAGTTGATTAAAAATTTTAAAATCTAATTAATAGACCCATAGTTTTTAATTCGCTCCCTCCAGTTCGTTGGAGAAAGTCGAGCTATATATATATATATATATATATATATATATATATATATATATATATATATATATATATATATATATAGCTCGACTTTCTCCAACGAACTGGAGGGAGCGAATTAAAAACGAACCGGGTATAGTGACGTTTTTTTGTCGCTATAGCATAAAAAATCGGCTTTCTATATTATACCAACAGAAAAAATCATCACTATAGTCGGTTTGTTCTTAGTTCGCTCCTTCCAATTTACTGAAGAAGAGGACTATAGATATATATACACTGCATACATAGAGAGGGGGAAAAGAGAGCCGTATAGTCAATAATCAATGCCTCAAGGTAAAGGAGAAGAAAATAGGCAAATTTGGGCTTCTTTAGCTTTGGCTCTATTTACAATTTTGGTGCCCTTCTGGCGACTCACTCGCCGAAGGAGGGACTTAATATAATTGTACAAATATTATTTATTTTATAAATATAATATAATTGTACAAGTTTTTATTTTTTATTTCTTTTAAATGGGTTCATTTGAATTATAATACGTATTGTTGGATCAAGTGATTAATGGATTCATTGCGTAATAAATCAGATCATTGATCCATTATTATCACATTTGGTGGAATATATTGGATCAAAGCATATTTGCTCTAATCTAACCCATTGGCATATCTAATTTCAATTGCCTTAAAATCATCTTTAATTATAATTAAATAGATGAATAATTAGTAATTTTAAGCCGCCATGCTTAATCTTACAAATAAAGTTGTCACTGAAGACTCTTAACTTGGATTTATTGATTGTAAATTGATATTTTCATAATATTTTTTGATATTTTTACATAAAAAGTATCGTTATAAATGTATAGCGACGGTAAAAACTGTAGTTATAGAAAATCGTCGCTATAAAATCTATAACGATGACTTTCATATAAAAATATCAAGAATTATCAGTTTCATTACTGATAAAAGAATGTCCAACTCTTAAAGCTAGGTTTGAATCTTGTAACTTTTTTTCATGTGCGCAAGGGGAAATTTTTGTACATCATGGGCTTAAGCTGATTTAGCTCAGAATTCTTATTTTAATTATACATCCCTTCTTTTTAGATGAAATATATATATATAAGTTTATTAATATTTCTTTTCATTTGACTGTTTCGAAAATAATAATAAAAAGAATTAATTTATCAAAAAAATTATGATATAACAACACTCCCATTGTTCTACAAGTCTCATTTGTTATTTTTTTTTTATTTCAAAAAATGAGTTCACTTTTATGAATAATAATATAAAATTATAAATGTCCTAATGTTTCTTATCACAGTTTTATTATAAGAACAGAAATCTTATATTAATAAATTTATATTTGTAAGAATATAGGATAAAAAATATATATATTTAGTATTTATAAATAGAAAGAACTCAATAGAGTAATACAAGGTTATTTGGGTATTTAACAGCAAAGTCGTATCAGATAAGATAAAATTGAGATCAGACGGAAGGACAAAAAAACAGGATGTCCCGCCAGTTTTGGGAGGTAAAATGGGGGGTAAAAAGAGGGTTAAAAACAATTACCCCTAGTTACGTTACACACTTGTACAAATAGAAGTTTAATTGCGGTAAAATGGTTGTTGCTTCGTGGATGTATGTGTACAGTATCTGGGCAAGTTAAAGGCTTCAAGCATCATCTTCTGCTAGTAGAGGGAATTTGAGTTAAGGGTATAATAATAGACGCCGATTCACAAGTTAACGACAGCTGTTTGTCCTTATAAACAAACTGGTAATTGTCCGTGCCTAAAGGTACGGCGTAACGAAATCCTCCTTTTATCTCCGTTTCAACAATCTCACTTTCATTTTCTCTCTCTCCTCCTTCCTCTCCCATCACCCTTTCCTTAATCGTTTTTGTGCTTTCTGCCCAAATTAAAAATAGATTCTATTTTATTAATATAGATACAATAAAGAGAGAATTTATTTTCCTTGTTAGGATGGGAGTAGTTGATGCGATGTCATTGGCCATTTAGACTACCTTCAGTAAATAAATAAATAGGCTGACAATTTGATTTAAGTCAGGGTGACCTTGCTATTTTATTGTGAAAAATGTAATTATAGTTATACAAGTATAAAAATAAAAGTATATATCTAAATTCAAAGAATTAAGATAAAGAGAATATTTAGTAAAATAAATAAATAAATAAAGAGAATAATAAGAAAAAGAAAATTGTATAAATGACCACCAAAGTATTATTATTGTAATTATTTTGGTAATTTTTCTAACATAATTAACTTTCTCTTGATTCAAGAGAAATTATTTGCGACATATTCTAAGATGAGACGTATTGTAAAGAATGCTTAAAAATATCTATTGTTGTATAAGTTATCTTTGATTATTGTTTTATAAAAATATTTATAATTTTTATCATTAACAATTTACGGTTTTAATAATTTACAGTTTTAATTAATGCATGTCAGTCTTAAACCCATTAATTCTTTCTTGCTTACGAACAACATCGTATGAACGCTTGAAACGTCCTAGCTAGTACATATAAATTATATAAACTAGATGAATAGATGATTTTGTAATTCAATTATACTTATCTAAAATCACTTAATAAACTTTCTAATTTTTTTTTCAAAAGACATTCAAACAGATTGATCAGAAGAACATGTTATAACCTTAACTATATAATTTTATAATTAATATATGCATACAGTTTGTCTCTTTTTATGTTATAAAAACAGAAAAATTACCGTTACAACCGATTCGTTTTTATTTTGCTCCCTATAATTTGTTAGAAAGAGCACAACTATATCCAATGACGAATATAATGATTTATATATATATATATATATATATATATATATATATATATATATATATATATATATATTATATATGCTTGTAACAAGCATATTATTCAGTACCACGATCCCCTTCCACAGCCTAGATCCTATTCTTTTCCATGACTAAATAATTAATTAAAATTTTCCTATTTAATTGAATAAATTAAGAGGAAAAATTAATTCATGAAATTGAAATTATTTTAGGCTTATTTTTATATATATCCCAACACATTTGCATATATGTGTTGGACGTAATGGGGTGGCAAGTAGTAGTTGCAAGTTATCATTTCTTTTATAATATGTTAAATCATGCACAAACAAAATCAATATCAAAACATATTGTTAAACAAACCTTACTTTAATAAATCCACCTCTCTTTTTTGAAACATACCAAATCCACTAGTAACTAGTTAAACACAATTAAGGCTCTAATCTTTTCAGGACATTCTCCCCCTGACGTACACACGGTGGGAAAAATGAGTCGGGAATGGAAGGAAGAGTACTTGGATCAAATATTGGTACCAATCGGTTTGTTCATCATGGTCAGCTATCATCTCTTTCTTCTGTACAGATACCGAAAATTTCCTTTGATGACAACGATGGGCTGTGAGGATCATTACAAGCGAACCTGGGTTGAGAAAACTATGCAGGTTAATTAGAAACCAACTTTTATTCAACTCTCTGAATCTAGCTAGCTTTTTACGTACCTTTCTCAAACATGCATTTCCATCTGTATGTAAATCTCAGCTTGAAGCCAAGGACGAAGGACCAACCGTAGCTGTGATTAACAGCAACATAATAGCAGCAACCTCCATGTCTTCGATTTCTCTAGTGTTGAGCTCTCTGATCGGAGCATGGATAGGTAGCAGTTCATCGGAAAGAAACGTGCTTTCGAGCAGTGTGATTTATGGAGACACCAGGCAAGCCATCACTTCCATAAAGTACATTGCTTTGCTCTTTTGCTTCCTAGTTGCTTTTGCTTCTTTCGTGCAAACAATAAGGAACTATGCCCTTGCAGCATTTCTCATTAGCATGCCAAACTCTGGAATTCCTGTAAGCTTTGTACAGACCCCGGTTATAAGGGGAAGTAACTTCTGGGCAGTTGGCATGCGCGCACTTTACTTCGCCGCAACATTGATACCGTGGATTTTCGGACCAATCCCAATGTTTGTTTCCTCCGTCACTATGGTAGCAGTTTTGCATAATCTAGACACCAATTCAACTCCCCCATATCAATTTCAACCACAGTTGAGGCATAACCATTCCCCCAAGTCACCAAGGCTTTTGGGCACCAAAAAAGATCAAGTGTAAATTGAAGCAGCAAGCTCAGAGAAGTAGCCTGATCAATATAAACAGACAATTTTCACTCAATTCACAAACTAAAAGCTTGTAAAGTTAATCACTTTCCATTAAAATTTCTCTTACGTACCTAGAATCTTTAATCTTTATGCTAGGCAGTTTCCACACCCACATGAGAGGGCCGGGGGAATGCCGTAGAACTACTAAACTACTACCATAATGCTTTTGCAATAGGCAAATTCCAAATACTAAACAATCACAGTTTGGTGCCATATTTAGGAGCAGTCTGTATTCTTTGACAGGCTCGTATGTTGTCATTCTGCAATGACTATGGTTCCAGGCACACCACCCTGTGATTGCTCCACAAATTTTACGTTAACCCGCTAGAGATGTTCGAATGATGTGAAAAATACATAGTTTCATAAAATTCTTCCAGCCTCAAAACATATATTCAATTCAATCAGAATCAACAAATATATTCAAACACCTTTCTTGTATCGAGTATACTCGATATTGTATACGAATAATTAGGATTAACAAACTTGTATCGGATACGTAAGGAAAATTCGATACTTTAAATGAGCTAACAGTAGAAGACTCGTATATAACTCGTATAAGTGTATTGCGTATTAAAATTAATTCGAATTCAACTCTTTTAAGCATGGTCGCTCGAATTTTTCGAGTTGATCCCGAATCGGGTTTCGAATCACTCGGATTCATTTGCAGCCCAAATAATGATTTATCATATTATTAATAAGATAATAAATTAAATATATAGGTGTAGTTATTAAAATATTCAATATCTATTTATACAATAAATTGTTGAATTATATTGTAGGTTATTTGGGTCACTATTAAATTAAATATTTGAATGGAGGATTTTCTCAGCCATATTTATGAAAAAATACTTATTTTAATTTTATTTAAGTTTGTAATTGATATATATTAGTGTTTATGTTGATAAATATTTTTTGCAACTACTCTAATTCGAAAAAAACAACTATAAACATTGCATCTTGAAAAGCTAGCTACTTAAGGGAAGTAGTTAAGGCCTATATCAACTCAAACAAAATTGTATTTGCAATCGATGTGAGACTATTCCTTACGGTCTACTATAGAGTTCGCATTAGTTTCTTAACTTTCTTAGTCAATTTTACAAATAATATTGTGATTTCATTATTCTTACTTTAGCTAAAATTTATGTATTTGTAAATTAAGATAGTGCATATATATATATATATATTAATTTTAATCATCAGAGGCAACTAAAAGAAGAATACTAAAAATGAATTTCATCCGTTCAAAAAGAAAGTAGGAACCAAGTGAAACTTCAAAGATTAAGAATATGTACGGACTAACTTCTATGCGTGTTGAAATCTTTGGGTTCCGACAGAGTCTGGGTTTGGGTTTGAGTTTGGGTTTGGATCGGAAAGGCTATCAGCTCGGCCCAATTATTGTAACTTGGGATAATTCGTAATAATTGATTTTGGGTACTAATTTTAGTCCATCTCCCGACTGATTGATTGGTGTATAGAATTGAGTAGGTTACTGGGTTATATGAGTAGTCCATCTCTATTTATTTGATCTCATTATCAAGAAATTAATTTTATTATAAATTGGTCAATTGATCAATACAGTGCTAACACGTAGACAGAGATATCACATCCAAGTCTGTGTGTCGACATTGTATTTATCAATTGACCAAAATTAATTTTATACTAACTGTTTCTCTATTTATACACGAACTCTTCTAAACGAACACAAATACTTTATAATTTTACTTATTTATATTTTAACCCTTAACGCATAAGAGTTTTTATTTATACACAAGTCTTTGTGTACATAGAGAATTACTCATTTTAAACGTTCACGAGACACCTAATTAAATACTCATTTTCTTGTGAAATTGAATATCAGATTTAAAATTAAATTATTTTCAACAGCTCAATTTCTTCAAGTCTTTTAATTAAATACATTGACGCATGCATTCTTCTACTTGCATTAAATTTATTTGGTGAGATGACTGATCGATCATTCACTGTTTAACGCAAGTGACAAATAGTCATACATCAAGCTGCCTCAAGCAAGCTGCCAATATTTTATTTCTGTGTTAACTCACAATCGAATTGATCACCACCATTTCTAAATATGTAGTGGTGCCTATATATAGCTATCTAGCCAACGGCCTTTCAATTTATCCCTATGATTTAATTATTCGTCCTTATCGATGCAAACAAAATGGCTGTTGGACATTGTTTTTTCCAATCACCAAGTTGCAAGTTTTAAATTTTTTAATAAATAAAATATGTGTATGTCAAGCTCATCAGTATACATACCTTAAGTATTTTACCAAGTTGACAATTCTTATAATGTAATATTTGTATTTATTTATTCTGAATATATATATATATATATATATATATATATATATATATATATATATATATATATGGGAATTCATTCGTGACAAACAGTTGCTAAAAATACTGTGCATCAACCTAGTTGATAACCGTTGATCTATATAATAGAAGGTTGTAATTAAAATTAAAAAAAGCCCTGCCGCTATAGGCTGTAGCGGCAGTCAATTAATTCCAAAATACGTGTTAATTTACCTTACTGCCCCTGCTTTATACACATGAAAAGTTGCTAATATTTCACCCCCTACCGCATGAGCTTGTGGTGGCGGGCTTCACCATTTCTTACAATTATTATTACACCATTAGTTATTCACCATTACAATTATTGCATTACAATTATTATTATAATATTCACATAATATTATTATTATTATTATTATTATTATTAACAGGTCTAATAATAATAATAATATTAATATTAAACATAATGGTGAAAAAATATAAATATTAAACATAATAATAAAAACATAATATTAAACATATTAATATTTTTATTATTATTAAACATATTAATATTACATAACATTAAACATATTAATATTTTTATTATTATTAAACATATTAATATTATTATTATTATTAAACATAATAATAAAAACATAATATTAAACATATTAATATTACAATTATTATTGTAAAAATATTAAACATATTAATATTTTTTTATTGAAATATTAGTTTTTATTATTGTAAACATATTAAACATATTAATATTTTAATTAATATTAAACATATTAATATTGAGCTCGTTGTTTTGAACTTCACTTTATGTTTATGGTTTGTTATTCTCTTTATTGTGCACACTTCAGAACTTGTGAGCAAACAATTATGTTTTGGACCATATGAATGAGTTTAATCTATTACCACTTATGTAAACTCTATTCATAGCTATTATGTTTAATGTTAATCTTTGTTATAATAAAAGTACTAATTGTGTAAGTAATGAGGATCTTGTGTTAATAGTGACAAAAAGATTGTATTAATTCGCATTGGTATTTTTATTTGAACAAGATGTAGATATTAAATTAATACTTGACCAAATTAATGATTGTAAGCGTTATGTTTTGTATATAAATAGTATTTCGACAAATAGGAGAATGTTATAATTTTTTTTCTTATATAGCCTCTACTATTTATGTAATTATTGGGCCTACATATTGCATTAATTTAATCATTTTATTTATGGGTTTGATAATTAATTATATGACCTATAAATAATATTACTTATATATAGTACTTGGCATAATAGGCCATAGGGTTTTATTATCTTGATGGACAATTTTGACCCTTAGTTATTCTTTAAATAAAACAGTTAGAGTTTTGTCCCAATTGTCGTCTCAAGAATTTTATACACACCTATACATCCATCATAAGATCGAGAGACTTTCAACCTTAAGCGCATCGGAAGCGTGATATATACAAGATGTCTTCTCTCAGTAAATGTAAGTACTTAATATTATGATGATTAATTTTATTTTATTCTATGCAATAGCACGTTCTGATATAATTATTTAACATATATTTGTTATGGACTATATACTATTGAAAACGAGAAGAAAAAGTCAGGATAGGGGCGTATCCAGCCGCGGAGTTTAGTGGGGTCAAATTCGAAAAAATAATAAATTTTTTATAAAATGAATTACAAAACTAAATAATCATTAAATATTATTATAATTGTAAGACCCCAACTTATTAATAAATAAAATTAAATTTCTTCTATTTATTATTTTGAAATAGAAAGGGTTGATTTGATTAATGTGGTTAGTTATGGATAAAATGCGCAAATATTTCAAATAAGCAAGTGGTTGTAAAATATTCATTTTTGGTCGGTGAATATTCGTTTGGTCTTGGAATACTCTTGCAGTCGGGAAATATTCGTACGACGGCGCAGCCTTGTGTGGGCCCCATAACGGAAAGCGATTGGATGAAGAAAATGACAAGTATAAGTTGTTTATAATTAACGGCGTAGTTGTTACCGTTAATACTGTTGAAATACCTGGTGGTTAAAATACAGTAGCACACGGTATTGCACCAATTATTGATTCTTACGAAGGAAGGCACTACTCAATAATTGTTACTGTAAGACCCCAACTTATTAATGAATAAAATCAAATTTTCTCTAAATATTATTGTGAATAATAAGGGGGTTAATTTGATATAATACTTTGGTTATGGGTGAAATGTGCAAATTTTGCAAAATAAGCAAGTGGTTATAAAATATTTATTTTTGGTCGGTGAATATTCGGTTGGTCGTGGAATATTCTTGCTGTCGGGGAATATTCGTACGACGACGCAGCCTTGTGTGGGCCCCATAACGGAAAGCGATTGGATGAAGAAAACGACAAGTATAAGTTGTTTATTAATAATGGCGTAGTTGTTACCGTTAACACTGTTTAAATACCCGGTGGTTAAAAATACAGTAATAACGCGTGGTTGCATAGTAGCACACGGTTTGCACAGTATAGTTGAATTATTGATTCGTACGTAAGAAGGCACTACTCAATAATTGTTACAGTGATTACTGTTCAATATTTTATTTTATTGGTTCAATAATTGCTGCATTGATATTTCATATTATTGTTGTTTCAATAATTGTTACTGCACAGTATTTCCCATTATCAGATCAATAATTCATATTATTTGAATAATATTATTAGATAATATTATTGACAATGTCTAGAAAGTTCTGTCTAAGGAGAGGTTTGGTCATCTAATTGCGCGCCAATAAGGAGAAATCCTTATTGGAAAGCCCCCTCTTTCCTGGGAACGGCCTGGTTGTCATAAATGTGATTCTGTAATATTATTTATGAATAATTAATTATTGATTCATATGATAAGGAAATATTTATTTTATGTGGATATAAATGAGGGATATATTTTTGTGGTTAAAAATGAAGGAGTTAATGTTGAGGTTTTTATCCATATTTTTGTCGGAATGGAGGTATTAAAAATCAGGGTTTTTGAGATATTTTGCGGGGGTTATAATTTTTAATCCGACCGTTGGATCGTGGTAATTTTTGGATATGTTATACATATATAAGTTGAGTATATGCCCACAAATTTTGAACCGTTAAAAATGAACGTATGATTTATTATGAATTTTACAAGATGACTGGTTCAGAAATTGTTGAATTTTCGGAGTTTATCATTTTGATGGAAAATTCTAGAATTGGTGGGCCCCACTTGTGGTTGGTGAAGAAATGTGCTGAATTATATTTCAAATGTGGTAGGTGGAAATAGTAGCAGGTAAAGCCATCAGGTTGCAGGTCAAACCTACCAAAATTTTCCTATAAATAGAGGGCTAAGTTAGAATTGAAAATCACACCAGAAACAAGTTTTCTCTCTTTCTCTCTCTAGATTATTGAGTGTATTTTGTGAGTATTTAGATACTTTGAGAGTTTCTATACATCAGAGCAAGTTTCTTTCAGCCTTATACCGGTATTCCGACCAGAAGTACTGATATTTTGAGGTAAGGGATATTATTTTCTTCTTAATGATATTATTTTCTTCAATATCATTATGCTGAAATATTGATATGAGTTTTTATCAAATTTGGAACTTTTTGTGTCGGGGGTTACTATTCACGTATACGGCACTATTCACGTATACGGCACTATTCACGAATACGGCACTATTCATCGAAAAATAAAATTTTTCCTTTTTGTCCAAGATGTCTATTATGGTTACTATCTTTGATTGTATCCATGTTTTGATCTTTATTTTTGAATTCTGCTTCACAATTGATTATTATGAAGTATTATTGATCTTGGATAAACTGTTATACGAATCCCTACTATTTGTCCTTCTGTCTCATTGGATTCGTTCTCTTTAAGATATTTTTCATCATCCTCAGTCCTAAATGATGATATTACTGAATATCTTTGGCCTGTAGTGCAAAGATGTATAATTACTTGATGAATATCTTTGGCCTGTAGTGCAAAGATGAACAGGTGTTGAGATGAACATGACCGACTGATGATACAAATGAATATCTTTGGCCTGTAGTGCAAAGATGAATATTTGGTTAAAGATGATTATTAATTGATGTTACAGGGATAAAATATTGATGATGGACTTTTAAATCTTAGAAGATAGTAGAATTCTTTCTCTACTTGACTCTTCTAATGGTTTGTTGTTTCCGCTGCAGTTGTTGATCTAAAACTTGTTGTCGATTATATTTTATCAGATTTCTCCCTGTTGAAGACTAACGATAATTTGTTTGTATATTATCTTAGTCATAATATTCTTTACTGGGCTAGTTGAGCTCACCCTTTTCCTTTTTGTTCCATTTTTCTTCTCAGGAGGTGAGAACATAGCAGGAACTAGTCGGGGTATGGAGTGATGGTTCTAGAAAGATGTTTTAGCAGTCCTCACTATTTCTGTAAAATAGTGTTTGAATAATTGTAATGAGGATTTATTTGAGTGTGGATATTGTCTAGAAGACAATATTTGTATTTAAACTCACAGTATGTGTTGTCGTATTTTGCAAGACAATTGTATTATTGAAGTTGTAGTTTGTTTTCTGTACCATGTATTTGGCGACTCAGAATGGGTGTTGTATACCTATTTTGGGGGCGTCACAGGTGGTATCAGAGCCATAAGTAAAGAGCCCCGAGCCTCTCGCTGGTGACTTCCCTGTTGATGGGGGATGCATCGAAGCCAGACTCTCCGTAGGGGGACGCCGTTCTGCGGTGGCAAACTGATAGGTACCACTGTGAGGTGCTGTCCACTGATGGGACATTTGTCACAGTTGGTATCAGAGCTTAGGGATATGATCCCTGGCTGAGATGTGAGACAAGAACTAGGAGGGGAGAGACGGGGAATTCCTTCGCTAGTATGACCTGACTAAGTTTATTTGGTGTTTATTTGGTCGGTCAGAGTATAGGGATAATATATGACATGACTATTAACCCTTGTTTTATGGCAGTATTTAAGAATGGCAACTGAGAACGTTAATAATGGAGTAAATCAGACCGTGGAGACACCTTTGATCACTACCCAGGGGAACGTGCAACAGGAAGGCAATATTCCTCCTGTAAACAACGTTACCGAGCAAACGATGAATGATGGAATGTTTAGGAGCTTTTTGCAGTTCATGCAAAATCAGACGAGGGAGACTCGTGTGCAGAATACGGGTGGAAATGATAACAACGCGCGGTTTGTCACAGCAAAGCAGTTCAAAGAATTGGGACCACCAGAATTTAAGGGAAAGCCGGATCCGATCATGGCGGAAACGTGGGTCAAGCAAATTACCAAGATATTCGATGTCTTGGGATGCACGGAGGAACAAAAGGTTCCATTCGCCACCTTTATGTTCCGCGGTGAGGCAGACTACTGGTGGGAGTCTGTGAAGCGTACCCAGCCTGACGCACTCAACATGTCCTGGGAAACATTTCAAAAACTGTTCAATGACAAGTACTTTCCTGAAAGTATTCGTCATATGAAGGAGGTAGAGTTTATCAGACTGGAACAAAACAACATGACGGTGTCCCAGTACGAGGCGAAGTTTGCAGAGTTATCCAGGTTTGCACCTCATTTGGTCGAAAATGAGGAACGAATGACAAGGATGTTTCTGAGAGGTCTAAAACCCGAGATTCGGCAATATCTTATCTCTCATAAATTTTTTTTATATTCAGATGTTGTAAACAGGGCTCAATTATTAGAGCGAGATAATGAGTATGTGCAACCGAGGGACCACAACCAGGGTCATACCGGTGGCGGCAGTCATCGAAGCAATGAAAACCAGCAGGGAGGAAAACATTCGGACAAAAGCGGTAACCACTCTGGTGGTAATCGTGGTCGTGATAATAGAAGGAGCGAGTCGGGAGGAGATTTCAAGAAGAGAAGGTACAACAATGATAACGTGAAGACGTCAGCACAAACATCAACTGTTTCTAGGGGAGGAGAACGACCACCGGTCGTATGTTACAAATGTGGGAAAGAGGGACATATCAGCCCAAACTGCCCACAACAATCCAAGGTATGTTATAACTGTGGAAAGGAAGGTCATATAGCTCGAGAGTGTTCTGTAGCAAAACCAAGTTCAGCGGGGATGGTGACTCCAAAAGCTGTCCCGGATAAGTCGAAATCAGCGGTTCCTGGAAGGGCGTTTGTCGTTACTGGCCAAAACGCGAGAAACCCGAACGAGGTGATCACGGGTAAGCTAATCTTGAATTCTTGCGAAGTTTATACTTTACTAGATACCGGTTCTACCCATTCTTTTATCTCTCCTGCTTGTGCTCAACGTTTAAACTTGACTCCGGAGAAATTGGACTTTAACTTATCTGTTGAAACTCCGTTGGGTGAAACCTTCGTTACATCTACAGTTTATAAATCTTGCATGATCCAAGTTGGCACTATCACATTACCTGTTGATCTTATCTCTTTAAAGATACTTGCTTTTGATGTGATTTTAGAAATTGATTGGTTAACTACTCATCATGCCAAAATTGATTACTTTCGTAAGGTTGTTAGTTTTCATATTCCTAAGCAACCTGTTATTCGAATTCAAGCAACCAAACCATTGAAGTCAAACTCTTTCATATCAAGCCGTAAAGTCATTCGTTTATTGAAAAACGGATGTCAAGCTTTCTTAGCCATGTCATGGACTTGAACAAAAATACGTCAGAATTGAATGATATTTCTGTTGTTAGTAAAATCCCTGACGTATTTCCTGAAGAATTTCTTGGCCTACGCGTGATATTGAATTTTGTATCATCTTTGAATCTGGTACAAAACCCATTTCTAAAATCTCATATCGAATGGCTCCTATTGAACTTCAGGAGTTAAAAACCCAACTATAGAAGTTGATAACCGAGCCTCTATCTGGTGACTTCCTTTGTGGAATGCACTGAATCCAGACTCTCCATAGGGGACGCCATATTCGTGCGGTAGTAAACTGATAGGTGTCATTGTGACGTGCTATCCAAGATTGGGATATGAGTCACAGTTGAGAGCAACCTAAGTCAGTAATCGAAGTACGTAGCTTTCTGGGCTTAGCTGGTTATTATCGGAGATTTGTGGAAGGATTTTCTCGAATCGCTACTCCGTTAACTCAGCTGACTCGGAAAGATACAAAATTCGTATGGAGTGAGGAATGCGAGAAGAGTTTCCAAGAACTCAAGAGGAGACTCATTTCGGCACCTGTTTTGACAATACCATCTGGTTCGGATGGATTTGTTATCTACAGCGATGCTTCAGGCAAAGGGTTAGGATGTGTTCTCATGCAACATGGGAAAGTCATAGCCTATGCCTCACGACAACTCAAAGAATATGAGAGGAATTATCCTACTCATGATTTGGAGTTGGCAGCAGTCGGTTTTGCGTTGAAGATCTGGAGACACTACCTATATGGGGAGAAAGTGGAGATCTATACAGATCATAAAAGCCTCAAATATTTCTTCACCCAAAAGGAACTCAACATGCGGCAACGACGTTGGCTTGAGCTGTTGAAAGATTACGATCATACCATCCAATACCATCCTGGAAAAGCAAACGTAGTAGCTGACGCATTGAGTAGAAGATCATATGCGGGTACGAGTGCAATGTTTTTAACACAAAGGCCCATTTTGTATGACTTGCAAAGGATGGAGATAGAGATGAAGGCTCCAAGTACCCACATGATGATATCAAATATACGAGTAGAACCGACTTTAATCGATAAAGTTAAAGCTGCTCAAGCTACGGATATAGAGCTGATGCGTATGAAGAAGAAAGTGCAAGAAGGTGCTATTCCAGAAGCAAGAATCGATGAAGAAGGAATACTTCGAGTCAACTCCAGACTTTGTGTTCCTAACGATTTTGACTTGAAGCATAGAATAATGATGGAGGCACACAACACACCGTTTGCAATCCATCTTGGGAGTACCAAAATGTATCACGATCTTCGACATACATTTTGGTGGAGCAATATGAAAAGAGAGATCGCGGAGTTTATCTCGAGGTGTTTAACTTGTCAACGTGTAAAGGCGGAGCATCAAGTGCCAAAGGGTCCATTGCAACCACTTGAGATCCCGAAATGGAAGTGGGAACACATTACTATGGATTTTGTTACGGGTCTTCCAAGGTTTCTCAAGGTATAGATGCGATTTGGGTTATTGTTGATAGATTAACCAAGTCCGCTCATTTCTTACCGATACGTGAGACTTATTCCCTTGAACGTCTTGCTAGTATGTATGTGAACGAGATTGTGAGATTGCATGGCATGCCAGTATCCATAGTTTCGGATCGTGACCCAAGATTCACTTCACGATTTTGGGTTAACTTGCAGAAAGCTATGGGCACGGATTTACGATTCAGTTCAGCATACCATCCTCAAACGGACGGACAATCAGAGAGGACTATTCAAACTCTTGAAGATCTATTAAGACTTTGTGTCTTAGATCTCAAAGGGAGTTGGGATAAGTACCTACCATTGGTGGAATTCTCCTACAACAACAGTTATCAGGCGAGCATAGGTATGGCTCCATTTGAGGCGTTGTATGGAAGAAAATGTCGTTCTCCAGTATGCTGGGACGAGGTGGGTGAAGCAACATTGTTGGGACCAGAATTGGTACGCATTACTACAGAGAAGATCCAAACGATTCGATAACGTATACAAACGGCACAGGATCGACAAAAGAGTTATGCGGATCTTCATCGGAAGGACGTGGAATTTAATATTGGGGATCATGTATTGTTACGTGTTGCACCATGGAAGGGAGTTACAAGATTTGGGAAGAGAGGAAAGCTCAATCCAAGATTTGTTGGTCCATTTGAGATTCTTGAGCGAATAGGAAATGTGGCATATAGACTCGCATTACCTCCAAGCATGTCTCGTGTTCATAATGTTTTTCACATATCTATGCTTCGTAAATATGTTAAAGACCCGAACCACATTATTGAGTTAGAACCAGACGAGATAGCTGAAGATTTAACGTACGAGGAGGTACCTGTTAAGATCTTGGATAGGAAAGAGCATGTCCTACGCACGAAGGTTATACCACAAGTTAAGGTTTTGTGGAGAAACCATGCTATTGAAGAAATGACCTGGGAGTTGGAATCAGAAATGAAAGCGAGGTATCCTCACCTTTTTGAAACATCAGGTACGTACGTCAATTTCGAGGACGAAATTTCATAAGGAGGGGAGGTTGTAAGACCCCAACTTATTAATGAATAAAATCAAATTTTCTCTAAATATTATTGTGAATAATAAGGGGTTAATTTGATATAATACTTTGGTTATGGGTGAAATGTGCAAATTTTGCAAAATAAGCAAGTGGTTATAAAATATTTATTTTTGGTCGGTGAATATTCGGTTGGTCGTGGAATATTCTTGCTGTCGGGGAATATTCGTACGACGACGCAGCCTTGTGTGGGCCCCATAACGGAAAGCGATTGGATGAAGAAAACGACAAGTATAAGTTGTTTATTAATAACGGCGTAGTTGTTACCGTTAACACTGTTTAAATACCCGGTGGTTAAAAATACAGTAATAACGCGTGGTTGCATAGTAGCACACGGTTTGCACAGTATAGTTGAATTATTGATTCGTACGTAAGAAGGCACTACTCAATAATTGTTACAGTAATTACTGTTCAATATTTTATTTTATTGGTTCAATAATTGCTGCATTGATATTTCATATTATTGTTGTTTCAATAATTGTTACTGCACAGTATTTCCATTATCAGATCAATAATTCATATTATTTGAATAATATTATTAGATAATATTATTGACAATGTCTAGAAAGTTCTGTCTAAGGAGAGGTTTGGTCATCTAATTGCGCGCCAGTAAGGATAAATCCTTATTGGAAAGCCCCCTCTTTCCTGGGAACGGCCTGGTTGTCATAAATGTGATTCTGTAATATTATTTATGAATAATTAATTATTGATTCATATGATAAGGAAATATTTATTTTATGTGGATATAAATGAGGGATATATTTTTGTGGTTAAAAATGAAGGAGTTAATGTTGAGGTTTTTATCCATATTTTTGTCGGAATGGAGGTATTAAAAATCAGGGTTTTTGAGATATTTTGCGGGGGTTATAATTTTTAATCCGACCGTTGGATCGTGGTAATTTTTGGATATGTTATACATATATAAGTTGAGTATATGCCCACAAATTTTGAACCGTTAAAAATGAACGTATGATTTATTATGAATTTTACAAGATGACTGGTTCAGAAATTGTTGAATTTTCGGAGTTTATCATTTTGATGGAAAATTCTAGAATTGGTGGGCCCCACTTGTGGTTGGTGAAGAAATGTGCTGAATTATATTTCAAATGTGGTAGGTGGGAATAGTAGCAGGTAAAGCCATCAGGTTGCAGGTCAAACCTACCAAAATTTTCCTATAAATAGAGGGCTAAGTTAGAATTGAAAATTACACCAGAAACAAGTTTTCTCTCTTTCTCTCTCTAGATTATTGAGTGTATTTTGTGAGTATTTAGATACTTTGAGAGTTTCTATTCATCAGAGCAAGTTTCTTTCAGCCTTATACCGGTATTCCGACCAGAAGTACTGATATTTTGAGGTAAGGGATATTATTTTCTTCTTAATGATATTATTTTCTTCAATATCATTATGCTGAAATATTGATATGAGTTTTTATCAAATTTGGAACTTTTTGTGTCGGGGGTTATTATTCACGTATACGGCACTATTCACGTATACGGCACTATTCACGAATACGGCACTATTCATCGAAAAATAAAATTTTTCCTTTTTGTCCAAGATGTCTATTATGGTTACTATCTTTGATTGTATCCATGTTTTGATCTTTATTTTTGAATTCTGCTTCACAATTGATTATTATGAAGTATTATTGATCTTGGATAAACTGTTATACGAATCCTACTATTTGTCCTTCTGTCTCATTGGATTCGTTCTCTTTAAGATATTTTTCATCATCCTCAGTCCTAAATGATGATATTACTGAATATCTTTGGCCTGTAGTGCAAAGATGTATAATTACTTGATGAATATCTTTGGCCTGTAGTGCAAAGATGAACAGGTGTTGAGATGAACATGACCGACTGATGATACAAATGAATATCTTTGGCCTGTAGTGCAAAGATGAATATTTGGTTAAAGATGATTATTAATTGATGTTACAGGGATAAAATATTGATGATGGACTTTTAAATCTTAGAAGATAGTAGAATTCTTTCTCTACTTGACTCTTCTAATGGTTTGTTGTTTCCGCTGCAGTTGTTGATCTAAAACTTGTTGTCGATTATATTTTATCAGATTTTTCCCTGTTGAAGACTAACGATAATTTGTTGTATATTATCTTAGTCATAATATTCTTTACTGGGCTAGTTGAGCTCACCCTTTCCCTTTTTGTTCCATTTTTCTTCTCAAGAGGTGAGAACATAGCAGGATCTAGTCGGGTATGGAGTGATGGTTCTAGAAAGA
Organism: Panax notoginseng; assembly: GCA_016801055.1. Classification (NCBI taxonomy): domain Eukaryota; kingdom Viridiplantae; phylum Streptophyta; class Magnoliopsida; order Apiales; family Araliaceae; genus Panax; species Panax notoginseng. The sequence goes on along the minus strand of CM029014.1, from coordinate 346,097 downwards.
TGTTTTAGCAGTCCTCACTATTTCTGTAAAATAGTGTTTGAATAATTGTAATGAGGATTTATTTGAGTGTGGATATTGTCTAGAAGACAATATTTGTATTTAAACTCACAGTATGTGTTGTCGTATTTTGCAAGACAATTGTATTATTGAAGTTGTAGTTTGTTTTCTGTACCATGTATTTGGCGACTCAGAATGGGTGTTGTATACCTATTTTAGGGGCGTCACAGTTACAGTAGTAACTGTTCAATATTTTATTTTATTGATTCAATAATTGCTGCATTGAAATTTTAATGTTAATTGTTGTTTCAATAATTGTCCTTGCAACCGTATTTCCATAATCAGAATCAAAAATTAATAATATTTGAATAATATTATTAGATAACATATTGGCAATGTCTAGAATGTTCTGTCTAAGGAGAATGTTTTGTAAGACCCCAACTTATTAATGAATAAAATCAAATTTTCTCTATATTATTGTAATAATAAGGGGTTAATTTGATATAATACTTGGTTATGGGTGAAATGTGTAAATTTTGCAAAATAAGCAAGTGGTTATAAAATATTCATTTTGTCGGGGAATATTCGTGGAATATTCTTGCTGTCGGGGAATATTCGTACGACGGCGCAGCCTTGTGTGGGCCCCATAACGGAAAGCGATTGGATGAAGAAAACGACAAGTATAAGTTGTTTATAAATAACGGCGTAGTTATTACCGTTAATACTATTGGAATACCCGGTGGTTAAAATACAGTAGCACACGGTATTGCACCAATTATTGATTCTTACGTAAGAAGGCACTACTCAATAATTGTTACAGTTAGTTATTAAATATAGTTATTATTCATTTTATTTTATTGATTCAATAATTGTTGCGTTGATATTTTATATTATTGTTGTTTTAATAATTGTTGCTGCACAGTATTTTCCATTATCAGATCAATAATTCATATTATTTGAATAATATTATTAGATAACATTATTGATAATGTCTAGAAAGTTCTGCCTAAGGAGAGGTTTGGTCATCTAATTGCGCGCCAGTAAGGAGAAATCCTTATTGGAAAGCCCCCTCTTTCTTGGGAACGGTCTGGTTGTCATAAATGTGATTCTGTAATATTATTTGTGAATAATTAATTATTGATTCATATGATAAGGAAATATTTATTTTATGTGGATATAAATGAGGGATATATTTTTGTGGTTAAAAATGAAGGAGTTAATGTTGAGGTTTTTATCAGTATTTTTGTCGGAATGGAGGTATTAAAAATCAGGGTTTTTGAGATATTTTGCGGGGGTTATAATTTTTAATCCGACGTTGGATCGTGGTAATTTTTGGATATGTTATACATATATAAGTTGAGTATATGCCCACAAATTTTGAACCGTTAAAAATGAACGTATGATTTATTATGAATTTTACAAGATGACTGGTTCAGAAATTGTTGAATTTTCGGAGTTTATCATTTTGATGGAAAATTCTAGAATTGGTGGGCCCCACTTGTGGTTGGTGAAGAAATGTGCTGAATTATATTTCAAATGTGGTGGGTGGGAATAGTAGCAGGTAAAGCCATCAGGTTGCAGGTAAACCTACTAAAATTTTCCTATAAATAGAGGGCTAAGTTAGAATTGAAAATCACACCAGAAACAAGTTTTCTCTCTTTCTCTCTCTAGATTATTGAGTGTATTTTGTGAGTATTTAGATACTTTGAGAGTTTCTATTCATCAGAGCAAGTTTCTTTGAGGTAAGGGATATTATTTTCTTCTTAAATGATATTATTTTCTTCAATATCATTATGCTGAAATATTGATATGAGTTTTTATCAAATTTAGAACTTTTTGTGTCGGGGTTACTATTCACGTATACGGCACTATTCACGTATACGGCACTATTCACGAATACGGCACTATTTACCGAAAAATAAAATTTTCCCTTTTTGTCCAAGATGTCTATTATGGTTATTATCTTTGATTGTATCCATGTTTTGATCTTTATTTTTGAATTCTGCTTCACAATTGATTATTATGAAGTATTATTGATCTTGGATAAACTGTTATACGAATCCCTAATATTGTCCTTCTGTCTCATTGGATTCGTTCTCTTTAAGATATTTTTCATCATCCTCAGTCCTAAATGATGATATTACTGAATATCTTTGGCCTGTAGTGCAAAGATGTATGATTACTTGATGAATATCTTGGCCTGTAGTGCAAAGATGAACAGGTGTTGAGATGAACATGACTGACAGGTGATACAAATGAATATCTTTGGCCTGTAGTGCAAAGATGAATATTTGGATAAAGATGATTATTAATGATGTTACAGGGATAAAATATTGATGATGGACTTTTAAATCTTAAAGATAGTAGAATTCTTTCTCTACTTGACTCTTCTAATGGTTTGTTGTTTCCGCTGCAGTTGTTGATCTAAAACTTGTTATCGATTATATTCTATCAGATTTTTCCCTGTTGAAGACTAACGATAATTTGGTATATATTATCTTAGTCATAATATTCTTTACTGGGCTAGTTGAGCTCACCCTTTTCCTTTTTGTTCCATTTTTTCTCAGGAGGTGAGAACATAGCAGGATCTAGTCGGGGTATGGAGTGATGGTTCTAGAAGGATGTTTTAGCAGTCCTCACTATTTCTGTAAAATAGTGTTTGAATAATTGTAATGAGGATTTATTTGAGTGTGGATATTGTCCAGAAGACAATATTTGTATTTAAACTCACAGTATGTGTTGTCGTATTTTGCACGACAATTGTATTATTGAAGTTGTAGTTTGCTTTCTGTACCATGTATTTGGCGACTCAGAATGGGTGTTGTATACCTATTTTGGGGCGTCACAGTTGGTATCAGAGCTTAGGGATATGATCCCTGGCTGAGATGTGAGACAAGAACTAGGAGGGGAGAGACGGGGAATTCCTTCGCTAGTATGACCTGACTAAGTTTATTTGGTGTTTATTTGGTCGGTCAGAGTATAGGGATAATATATGACATGACTATTAACCCTTGTTTTATGGCAGTATTTAAGAATGGCAGCTGAGAACGTTAATAATGGAGTAAATCAGACCGTGGAGACACCTTTGATCACCACCCAGGGGAACGTGCAACAGGAAGGCAATATTCCTCTTGTAAACAACGTTACCGAGCAAACGATGAATGATGGAATGTTTAGGAGCTTTTTGCAGTTCATGCAAAATCAGACGAGGGAGACTCGTGTGCAGAATACGGGTGGAAATGATAACAACGCGCGGTTTGTCACAGCTAAGCAGTTCAAAGAATTGGGACCACCAGAATTTAAGGGAAAGCCGGATCCGATCATGGCGGAAACGTGGGTCAAGCAAATTACCAAGATATTCGATGTCTTGGGATGCACGGAGGAACAGAAGGTTCCATTCGCCACCTTTATGTTCCGCGGTGAGGCAGACTACTGGTGGGAGTCTGTGAAGCGTACCCAGCCTGACGCACTCAACATGTCCTGGGAAACATTTCAAAAACTGTTCAATGACAAGTACTTTCCTGAAAGTATTCGTCATATGAAGGAGGTGGAGTTTATCAGACTGGAACAAAACACATGACGGTGTCCCAGTACGAGGCGAAGTTTGCAGAGTTATCCAGGTTTGCACCTCATTTGGTCGAAAATGAGGAACGAATGACAAGGATGTTTCTGAGAGGTCTAAAACCCGAGATTCGGCAATATCTTATCTCTCATAAATTTTTTTATATTCAGATGTTGTAAACAGGGCTCAATTATTAGAGCGAGATAATGAGTATGTGCAACCGAGGGACCACAACCAGGGTCATACCGGTGGCGGCAGTCATCGAAGCAATGAAAACCAGCAGGGAGGAAAACATTCGGACAAAAGCGGTAACCACTCTGGTGGTAATCGTGGTCGTGATAATAGAAGGAGCGAGTCGGGAGGAGATTTCAAGAAGAGAAGGTACAACAATGATAACGTGAAGACGTCAGCACAAACATCAACTGTTTCTAGGGGAGGAGAACGACCACCGGTCGTATGTTACAAATGTGGGAAAGAGGGACATATCAGCCCAAACTCCCACAACAATCCAAGGTATGTTATAACTGTGGAAAGGAGGGTCATATAGCTCGAGAGTGTTCTGTAGCAAAACCAAGTTCAGCGGGGATGGTGACTCAAAAGTTGTCCCGGATAAGTCGAAATCAGCGGTTCCTGGAAGGGCGTTTGTCGTGACTGGCCAAAACGCGAGAAACCCGAACGAGGTGATCACGGGTAAGCTAATCTTGAATTCTTGCGAAGTTTATACTTTACTAGATACCGGTTCTACCCATTCTTTTATCTCTCCTGCTTGTGCTCAACGTTTAAACTTGACTCCGGAGAAATTGGACTTTAACTTATCTGTTGAAACTCCGTTGGGTGAAACCTTCGTTACATCTACAGTTTATAAATCTTGCATGATCCAAGTTGGCACTATCACATTACCTGTTGATCTTATCTCTTTAAAGATACTTGCTTTTGATGTGATTTTAGGAATTGATTGGTTAACCACTCATCATGCTAAAATTGATTGTTTTCGTAAGGTTGTTAGTTTTCATATTCCTAACCAACCTGTCATACGAATTCAAACTACTAAACCACTAAAATCAGTCACTGTCATATCAAGCCACAAAGCTATTCGTTTATTGAAAAACGGATGTCAAGCTTTCTTAGCCCATGTTATGGATTTGAACAAAGACAAGTCAGATTTGAATAATATTTCTATTGTTAGAGAATTTCCCGATGTATTTCCTGAAGAACTTCCTGGTCTACCCCCAGAACGTGAAATTGAATTCTTTATTGACCTTGAACCCGATATAAATAGCCCATTTCTAAAACTCCATATCGAATGGCTCCTATTGAACTTCAGGAGTTAAAAGTCCAACTACAGGAGTTGTTGGACATCGGTTTTATTCGTCCTAGTACGTCTCCTTGGGGTGCTCCTGTTTTATTTCGTAAAGAAGAAAGACGGGAGTATGCGACTTTGTATCGACTATCGAGAATTGAATCATGTCACTATCAAGAATAGGTATCCGCTACCTCGCATTGATGACCTGTTCGACCAGTTGCAAGGAGCACAATTCTTTTCAAAGATCGATCTTCGTTCTGGATATCATCAGCTGAAGATTAAAACTGAGGATATTCCAAAGACTGCCTTCAGAACTCGGTACGGGCATTATGAATTCTTAGTAATGTCTTTTGGATTGACTAATGCTCCTGCACTTTCATGGATATGATGAACCGTGTATTCAAAGAATATTTGGATCAGTTCGTTGTTGTCTTCTATTGATGATGACATCCTCATCTATTCCAAAAGCCGTGAAGATCATGAGCGCCATTTGAAGCTGGTACTGCAAAGGCTTCGTGAAAACAAGCTATATGCCAAACTGAAGAAATGCGAGTTCTGGCTTGAGGAAGTAGCATTCCTTGGGCACGTGGTGTCAAAACATGGAGTATCTGTCGACCCGGCGAAGATTGAAGCCATACAAAGTTGGGAGCAACCGAAGTCGGTAACCGAAGTACGTAGCTTTCTGGGCTTAGCTGGTTATTATCGGAGATTTGTGGAAGGATTTTCTCGAATCGCTACTCCGTTAACTCAGCTGACTCGGAAAGATACAAAATTCGTATGGAGTGAGGAATGCGAGAAGAGTTTCCAAGAACTCAAGAGGAGACTCATTTCGGCACCTGTTTGACAATACCATCTGGTTCGGATGGATTTGTTATCTACAGCGATGCTTCAGGCAAAGGGTTAGGATGTGTTCTCATGCAACATGGGAAAGTCATAGCCTATGCCTCACGACAACTCAAAGATATGAGAGGAATTATCCTACTCATGATTTGGAGTTGGCAGCAGTCGTTTTTTGCGTTGAAGATCTGGAGACACTACCTGTATGGGGAGAAAGTGGAGATCTATACAGATCATAAAAGCCTCAAATATTTCTTCACCCAAAAGGAACTCAACATGCGGCAACGACGTTGGCTTGAGCTGTTGAAAGATTACGATCATACCATCCAATATCATCCTGGAAAAGCAAACGTAGTAGCTGACGCATTGAGTAGAAGATCATATGCGGGTACGAGTGCAATGTTTTTAACACAAAGGCCCATTTTGTATGACTTGCAAAGGATGGAGATAGAGATGAAGGCTCCAAGTACCCACATGATGATATCAAATATACGAGTAGAACCGACTTTAATCGATAAAGTTAAAGCTGCTCAAGCTACGGACATAGAGCTGATGCGTATGAAGAAGAAAGTGCAAGAAGGTGCTATTCCAGAAGCAAGAATCGATGAAGAAGGAATACTTCGAGTCAACTCCAGACTTTGTGTTCCTAACGATTTTGACTTGAAGCATAGAATAATGATGGAGGCACACAACACACCGTTTGCAATCCATCCTGGAGTACCAAAATGTATCACGATCTTCGACATACATTTTGGTGGAGCAATATGAAAAGAGAGATCGCGGAGTTTATCTCGAGATGTTTAACTTGTCAACGTGTAAAAGCGGAGCATCAAGTACCAAAGGGTCCATTGCAACCACTTGAGATTCGGAAATGGAAGTGGGAACACATTACTATGGATTTTGTTACGGGTCTTCCCAAGGTTTCTCAAGGCATAGATGCGATTTGGGTTATTGTTGATAGATTAACCAAGTCCGCTCATTTCTTGCCGATACGTGAGACTTATTCCTTTGAACGTCTTGCTAGTATGTACGTGAACGAGATTGTGAGATTGCATGGCATGCCAGTATCCATAGTTTCGGATCGTGACCCAAGATTCACTTCACGATTTTGGGTTAGCTTGCAGAAAGCTATGGGCACGGATTTACGATTCAGTTCAGCGGCATACCATCCTCAAACGGACGGACAATCAGAGAGGACTATTCAAACTCTTGAAGATCTATTAAGACTTTGTGTTCTAGATCTTAAAGGGAGTTGGGATAAGTACCTACCATTGGTGGAATTCTTCTACAACAATAGTTATCAGGCGAGCATAGGTATGGCTCCATTTGAGGCGTTGTATGGAAGAAAATGTCGTTCTCCAGTATGCTGGGACGAGGTGGGTGAAGCAACATTGTTGGGACCAGAGTTGGTACGCATTACTACAGAGAAGATCCAAACGATTCGACAACGTATACAAACGGCACAGGATCGACAAAAGAGTTATGCGGATCTTCATCGGAAGGACGTGGAATTTAATATTGGGGATCATGTATTGTTACGTGTTGCACCATGGAAGGGAGTTACAAGATTTGGGAAGAGAGGAAAGCTCAATCCAAGATTTGTTGGTCCATTTGAGATTCTTGAGCGAATAGGAAATGTGGCATATAGACTCGCATTACCTCCAAGCATGTCTCGTGTTCATAATGTTTTTCACATATCTATGCTTCGTAAATATGTTAAAGACCCGAACCACATTATTGAGTTAGAACCAGACGAGATAGCTGAAGATTTAACGTACGAGGAGGTACCTTTTAAGATCTTGGATAGGAAAGAGCATGTCCTACGCACGAAGGTTATACCACAAGTTAAGGTTTTGTGGAGAAACCATGCTATTGAAGAAATGACCTGGGAGTTGGAATCAGAAATGAAAGCGAGGTATCCTCACCTTTTTGAAACATCAGGTACGTACGTCAATTTCGAGGACGAAATTTCATAAGGAGGGGAGGTTGTAAGACCCCAACTTATTAATGAATAAAATCAAATTTTCTCTAAATATTATTGTGAATAATAAGGGGTTAATTTGATATAATACTTTGGTTATGGGTGAAATGTGCAAATTTTGCAAAATAAGCAAGTGGTTATAAAATATTCATTTTGTCGGTGAATATTCGTTTGGTAAATATTCTTGCTGTCGGGGAATATTCGTACGACGGCGCAGCCTTGTGTGGGCCCCATAACGGAAAGCGATTGGATGAAGAAAACGACAAGTATAAGTTATTTATAAATAACGGCGTAGTTGTTACCGTTAATACTGTTGGAATACCCGGTGGTTAAAATACAGTAGCACACGGTATTGCACCAATTATTGATTTTTACGTAAGAAGGCACTACTCAATAATTGTTACAGTAGTTATTATTCAATATTTTATTTTATTGATTCAATAATTGTTGCGTTGATATTTTATATTATTGTTGTTTCAATAATTGTTGCTGCACAGTATTTTTCCATTATCAGATCAATAATTCATATTATTTGAATAATATTATTAGATAACATTATTGGCAATGTCTAGAAAGTTCTGTCTAAGGAGAGGTTTGGTCATCTAATTGCGCGCCAGTAAGGAGAAATCCTTATTGAAAGCCCCCTCTTTCCTGGAACGGCCTGGTTGTCATAAATGTGATTCTGTAATATTATTTGTGAATAATTAATTATTGATTCATATGATAAGGAATATTTATTTTATGTGGATATAAATGAGATATATTTTTGTGGTTAAAAATGAAGGAGTTAATGTTGAGGTTTTTATCAGTATTTTTGTCGGAATGGAGGTATTAAAAATCAGGGTTTTTGAGATATTTTGCGGGGGTTATAATTTTTAATCCGACCGTTGGATCGTGGTAATTTTTGGATATGTTATACATATATAAGTTGAGTATATGCCACAAATTTTGAACCGTTAAAAATGAACGTATGATTTATTATGAATTTTACGAGATGACTGGTTCAGAAATTGTTGAATTTTCGGAGTTTATCATTTTGGATGGAAAATTCTAGAATTGGTGGGCCCCACTTGTGGTTGGTGAAGAAATGTGCTGAATTATATTTCAAATGTGGTGGGTGGGAATAGTAGCAGGTAAAGCCATCAGGTTGCAGGTAAAACCTACTAAAATTTTCCTATAAATAGAGGGCTAAGTTAGAATTGAAAATCACACCAGAAACAAGTTTTCTCTCTTCTCTCTCTCTAGATTATTGAGTGTATTTTGTGAGTATTTAGATACTTTGAGAGTTTCTATTCATCAGAGCAAGTTTCTTTCAGCCTTATACCGGTATTCCGACCAGAAGTACTGATATTTGAGGTAAGGGATATTATTTTCTTCTTAATGATATTATTTTCTTCAATATCATTATGCTGAAAATTGATATGAGTTTTTATCAAATTTGAAACTTTTTGTGTCGGGGTTACTATTCACGTATACGGCACTATTCACGTATACGCACTATTCACGAATACGGCACTATTCACCGAAAAAATAAATTTTCCCTTTTTGTCCAAGATGTCTATTATGGTTATTATCTTTGATTGTATCCATGTTTTGATCTTTATTTTTGAATTCTGCTTCACAATTGATTATTATGAAGTATTATTGATCTTGGATAAACTGTTATACGAATCCCTAATATTTGTCCTTCTATCTCATTGGATTCGTTCTCTTTAAGATATTTTTCATCATCCTCAGTCCTAAATGATGATATTACTGAATATCTTTGGCCTGTAGTGCAAAGATGTATGATTGCTTGATGAATATCTTTGGCCTGTAGTGCAAAGATGAACAGGTGTGAGATGAACATGACTGACTGATACAAATGAATATCTTTGGCCTGTAGTGCAAAGATGAATATTTGGTTAAAGATGATTATTAATCGATGTTACAGGGATAAAATATTGATGATGGACTTTTAAATCTTAGAAGATAGTAGAATTCTTTCTCTACTTGACTCTTCTAATGGTTTGTTGTTTCGCTGCAGTTGTTGATCTAAAACTTTTTGTCGATTATATTTTATCAGATTTTTCCCTGTTGAAGACTAACGATAATTTGGTATATATTATCTTAGTCATAATATTCTTTACTGGGCTAGTTGAGCTCACCCTTTTCCTTTTTGTTCCATTTTTTTCTCAGGAGGTGAGAACATAGCAGGATCTAGTCGGGGTATGGAGTGATGGTTCTAGAAAGATGTTTAGCAGTCCTCACTATTTCTGTAAAATAGTTTTGAATAATTGTAATGAGGATTTTTTTGAGTGTGGATATTGTCCAGAAGACAATATTTGTATTTAAACTCACAGTATGTGTTGTCGTATTTTGCACGACAATTGTATTATTGAAGTTGTAGTTTGCTTTCTGTACCATGTATTTGGCGACTCAGAATGGGTGTTGTATACCTATTTTGGGGGCGTCACATGATTGGTCAACAAATTGCGCGCCATAAAAGGAGAAATTCTTATTAGAAAGCCCCCTCTTTCGTGGGAA
>CM029014.1:265058-335791 GCA_016801055.1 Panax notoginseng | reverse complement strand
GTTGTACAATCTGTATCACCTTATTTTTTATATGGCATCCAAATTACACTTAAATCACTGTATTATGTAAAAATTTTAATTTCAATAAATTATTATACACTTTTTGGAGGTAAAAAAAATTCGATCGGTCGCTAGACTGATCCGCGTAGAAGAAACTGTGAGAAAAAATAATATTAATTTGGAGTTTTAAATGCAAACGCATGTGTAATCTTACTTTTTATAACCATAGTTAGGAGATGTTTGATAAAAACTGAATCTGAATTTGAATGAGTTAAATCTGAATCTGAATAAGAAAAAGTGTTTGATAATTAACATGTCTGAAACATTCTGAATGACAAAATTTTTATATTTTACTCCCCAGAAAAAATTCAAATTTGTTGTAAATTTATTTATTTTACTTAATATAATAGTTAATATTTTTTTTTTAAAATTTTAATTTTTTTTTATTTTTTTTTACTTTATTCAGTCAAAAAAAATCTAACTTAGCTATTCAACTCAATCATCTGACCGATTCCGCCATTCAAAAGATTTTTTTTTCTAAAATAATGACGGATTAATTTATAAAATAATGACGATTAATTTAGCCATTTAAATATATTCAGTTATAAACAAATAATTCCTTAGTGAAATATGTTCCTTCTACACGTTCCATCAATGAGTATTGTTGGGGACCAATTCATCCAAACGTTACATCAAAGGATAAGCGTTCATACTGCTTTGACTTAGGCACCGATCTTAAGTTGGCCCTTTGGGTTGTGTGGGCCTAAAGATGTAGGCCTTGTCAATGGGTCTTGGGATGCAAATCCTAACATTTAATTCGGACCAATAAGTAACACTCGCTTGACGTTTTAGAAAGGTCAGATTTTAATTATATATGAGGATAAATTTATGTTGATATTAAATAAAAATATATATAAATACATAGAATAGATAGAAGAAATAAAAAACATATGCACAAATTTTCTATTTTATCGATTATTAGAAATTATATTATTCATGAATTAGATTGCATACAAATCATTTTTACAAAATAATGTTAATGTTGTGGTATATCTTTAACATGAACAATAATATCAAAGAAACTCTCCTTGCAGATAAATCCCTATTTATCCACATATCTCAAAACAATTGGTATTTGTTGTCAATTACAAGGTTGCATGCCAACATCTAAGGCAGAGATCCATGCTAATGATTATGAGAAAAATACTACTCCCTCTCGTCCAGGATAAAAGTCTTTGTGAACTTTTTCAGCATATTAAGAAGATGAATAAAATGACAAAAATTGCCATAATAATGCCATTAAATATAGTGAGGGAATTAAAATAAGAAAAGTATGAGATATTTAATGCTACGGGTTTAATAGAAAAAATATATGTAAAAATTTAGTTATTAAAGAAAAATAGACATTTAACATGGGACTATCCAGAATAGTAATAAGAACTTTTATAATGGACGGATGGAGTTATAAAGAATTGACACTTGTTTGAGAAGGGGGCCACTATGGTTATATTGACAAAGTTCTAATAGTATCAATCTTTGGCAATATCTAATACCCTCTAATTGGTTCATCTGCATTTGGATCTTAATTATCAACAATTGATTCTGGAACTGCAACTGATTTTATTGTATTGTATTTTCCTAATATTGCAAAATTATGAAGATTAAGGCCTTCCTTAAACATGTAAGTCTTTTTCCTGTTATAACTTCTAGCAACAAGATCCCAAAACTGTAGACATCTCCACTAGTAGAAATCTCGTTTCCAATACATACTCTGCATTAATAAGATATTTAATAAGAACGATCAGAAATTCTAAGCTATGTTTGTTTGCAATTTAGTAGTTATGAAATTGAACTATTTATACTAGTTTAATCCTTATAAGCACTTTTTTTATGACAATATCATGAACTAATTTTTTTATTTTTAAGATCATTTATGGATTGTCATCTTAATCCGATGATTAAAAAAGTGCTTAATAAGTAGAATAGTACAATCCACCTATCATTATTGCAAACAAACATGGCCTAAAAAGCATAATATTTTCCAAATATGTGTAAGGCTGCTCTTGGAATGGCCATCAATTGTTACCTAAACCAGTTTTGAAATATAGTTTTATAATGCATACCTGGAGCTGCATATCCAATAGTTCCTCGATCGTAATCCAATTTGAAATGCTTTGAGTTGCATCAGAAAGTTCAGATGAAGAAATTTCGCAATCCCAAAACCTCCAACACGAGCAACCATTTCACCATCAAGTAGAATGTTACTTGGTTTTAGATCGCAATGTATGATGGTTTTTCACAGCAGTAATGAAGATAATCAAGTGCACAGCCACATCTTGATAATATCTATTCTTTGAAGAAGCCCAAGTCTATGCAGCCTATCCTTCTCATTTTGCCGCCTCTGGTCTCGAATGTAACCACTTGTCTAGATTCCCATTAGGCATGAAGTCATAAACTAAAGCTTTGAAGTCATTACCTTGTAAATCAACACCGGAGCAAGAACTAATGATCTTCAAATATATTCCGTGTCTAACACTTCTCAAGGCTTCACACTCATTCATTAAAACTTTTTCGAAACTCTTTGAGATTGAAGTTTAGTACTTTAACAGCACATCCACTTCAAGAATTCCTTTGTAAACAATCCCGAAACTACCCTTGCCAACGACATTCTCTAAAGAGAACCCATTAGTTGCTTTAAGTAGCTTTTGGTAAGACAGTCTTAAGAATGGTTCCTTCTGCAATTGTCCATATGACTTTATTTTTCTAGCTTGTTTACGTCGACAAAACAAGAACCACAACAATTGTAGTTACAGTTAGAAGTGTGCATATAGTGGAGATCACAATTATAACTGCACGAGTCCTTCCTCGATGTCTGTTTGCTTCTTTGGTCAAGCATTTGACTAGGTGCAGTTAATGAATTCCCCCACAAAGCTTATTGTTCCCAACAACTGATATTGCACTTTGATTTGCAAAAACTCCTCTCTTTGGTACCTCGCCCTCAAAATTGTTAAAAGACAAATTTAGGTGCGTATGTTGAGTTCCTCAAAAAAATTTGTTATGAGAAAGATCAAGGTTTTTGTGAGACTTTTAAAGAACTCAATGATGATGGAATAGAACCCTGAAAATTATTTTCCGTAAGGAATAGATTTTGAAGGCTACCGAAACTACCCAGACCACTTGGAATTTCACCAGATTAATCATTCCTAGACAATCCAAAGTCCCCAAGTTTTGAAGGCTGCCACCATCTAACAGCAAAGATCCATTCAAATGATTCACAGACAAATTTAGTAAAATCGATAGAGCTGGAAGTTAAATAGTTGTTTGGGAATGGAGCCACTTAGGTTATTTTGAGAAATTTTCAATGAACAACAAACTTTGCAATTTCCAATACTTTCAGGAATAATGTCTTCTAATCTGTTCATATTCGTGTAGAGTTCAATCAAAAAATGACATATTCCAATAGAAATTGGAATTGTTCCTGAAAATTTATTCTTGTAAGGATGTAATCTTTGTAGTTTTGCAAGATTGCCAATACTAGTGGGAATAGTGTCTGTGAATTGATTATCAATAAAGCCAATGTGGTTAGGCCTACCAGATTGTCTATGGTTGGCGGGACTGTTCCGTACAAATTGATTCTCTCCAAAATCAAGAAATGTGAGTTCAGATGAAAGGTTGCCTACAAAATTTGGTAATGACCCACTTAATTTGTTAGCCTCAAGGGTAAAAAAACTTCAATTTGCTGCAATTAGCTGTAGAACTAATGAAATTCATTTCATCAGTTTCGCCGCTTCCCAAATTATTTTGTTGCAAATTTATGATGTTTATATTCTCTAGAGTCCAAAATCAATAGCTAATTTCCCATCAAAATTGTTATTACTCAGTTGAAATATTTCTAGATTTGAACAATTTGAAAAGGAAATTGGAATGGATCCTGTAAACTGATTATTTGTTAGTTGAATGTGTTGAAGATGAGGAAACATAGAGCCTGTTGTAAGACCCCAATTTTTTATAAAAAAGATGAATTTTTATAAATATCATTTTTGAATATTATGGGTAAATTTGATATAATGTTATAGTTGTGGGTAATTATTTAAATTTTGCAAAGTAAGCAAGTAGTTGTATAAAATATTCGTTTGGTCGGAGAATATTCTTTTTGTCGGGGAATATTCGTACGACGGCACAATCATTGGTGGACCCCACAACGGAATTATTGTCGGATTGAGGGAAAACGACAGGAATTATTTTCTATAAAAATAACGGCTGAGGTGTTACGTTTAAAACCGTTAAAATGTTGAACTACTCGGTAGTAAAAGTACAGTAATACGCGTGGGTTGCATAGTAGCACACGGTATTGATTATTGATGCTTACGTGAGAGTCACTCAGCTATACTCAATTATTGCTACAGTAATTGCTGCATCATAATCTCTTAAATTATTGTCATAGTATCATCTGTAATCAATAATTGAGACGTTGTGGTAAAAGTTTGGTTATTTTATGGGGGGCCATATGTCATCATCTAAGAGTCTCTTCGTCAATAGTAATTACCGTCGTCAATAGTAATTACGTCGTCAATAGTAATTTACGTCGTCAATAGTATTTACCTTGGTCAATAGTAATACCTTCGTCAATAGTATTTACCTTGGATAATAGTATTTACCTTGGTCAATAGTAATTACTTTCGTCAATAGTAGTTGTCCCCTTCAATATTACCAAGGAGCATTTGACCCTTCGTTAAGACAAGAGTCATTTGACCCTTCGTTAAGACCAAGAGCCACCCTCAGTTTTTCTAAAATAGAGGCCTAGGGCTTCATTATTTTTCACGAATTCATTCAAGCTATAGAGAGAGAAAGTATAGAGAGAATAAGAGAGAGAGAGAGAATAAAAGTATTCTGCTACATCACTTTTCCAATATCCAGTTCTTTTAAGGTAAGGGATATTATTCTTTTGTATTCAAGAAGAGAACTTCTGTTATTCCATTTGTTATTATTCTGTTGGAATAACCAGTATACGCGGTCTACCTTATACTTGGTGACATTTTTATTATTCTGTTGGAACATCCTGTCTGCGTGTTTTACACCGGACCTGGTTCCGTTTATTATTCTGTTGGAACATCCTGTCTGTGTGTTTTACACCGGACCTGGTTCCGTTTTTATTATTATTCTGTTGGAACATCCTGTCTGTGTGTTTTAACCGGACCTGGTTCCATTATTTATTATTCTGTCGGAATATCTGTCTGTGCGTTTACGCCGGACCTGGTTCCATTATTTATTATTCTATTGGAATAACCTGTCTGTGCGGTCTATCGCATGCATGGTGATTTCTTTTGTTATTCCATTCTTTATTGTACTCAGTTGGTTAATGTTTTTGACTTCTATACTCCATGAAATTGGTGGAATATCCTTGATAGTTGCGTTTTATCCAGTATCTTTTCAAGAAAATATTCTTCTAAGCGTTCTTGAATTTTACTCCACAATGCGTATCATGTTGACAATTTGGACGTTGTTAAATTCCTGGATCAAATTAATTCTTGAACTTGTTTTATTGAATTCTTATATCATTGTCATCATCCTCATGTTTATAAAATGTTGAAAGTCATCTGTGGCATGTAGTGCATAGATGGACTTGGTATGATTTATGACCAGGGATTATTCGGTATAATCATGACTGTAATGTTACAAATGATGTGGTAAAAGTCCTCATTGGCCCGTAGTGCATTGATGGACAGTTGTTGGCATGATCATGACCATTAATGAATACACGAATATCCTTGGCCGTAGTGCAGGGGTGATTCGATGATGTGTGGATTATTTTATTAAGCTGGAGTCTCAGCGATCGCAGTGTTGAAAAAACCCTTTTAAATCATAAAAGATAGTAGAGTTTATTTTCTACTTGACTCTTTTAATGGATTGCTTGTTCCGCTGCAGTTAAACTTGATGTCTTTATTTTATCAGTTTAACATTGTTGAAGGCTAATGATAATTTTTTTTCATTATCTTAGTCATAATATTTCTTACTGGGCTAGTTGAGCTCACCCTTTCTTTCACTGTTCTCTTCAGAAATGAGAACGTAGCTGGGACAAGTCGGGGTACGAGGTTGTGATGGTCCGAATGATAGTATTAGTTAGTAGTCCTCACTATTCTATGTAATGGTGTGTTAATAAATGTAATGAGGACTCCTTTTG
This sequence comes from Panax notoginseng, assembly GCA_016801055.1. Classification (NCBI taxonomy): domain Eukaryota; kingdom Viridiplantae; phylum Streptophyta; class Magnoliopsida; order Apiales; family Araliaceae; genus Panax; species Panax notoginseng. The sequence goes on along the minus strand of CM029014.1, from coordinate 329,610 downwards.
AGTATGTATACTCTCTTGAAGATAATATTTGTATTCAAACTCACTGTTTATGTTTTGTCGTATTGTACACGACAGATGTATTAATCAGTTGTATTTGTATTCTGTACTATGTATCTGACGACCCAGTTGGGTGATGTATACCTAATTTGGGGGCGTCACATTTGGTATCAGAGCTTAGGGATATGATCCCTGGCTAAGATGTGAGAATAGAACTAGGAGGGGAGAGACGGGGAATTCCTTCGCTAGTATGGCATACCTAAGTTTATTTGCATGGTATTTAATTGGTCGGTCATAATATAAGGATATTATATGACATATCAATTAATTTTTATTTTGTGGCAGTATCTGAAAATGGCATCCGAGAATGTGAGAATAGCAATGGAGCACAGACGACTGTTGATTCACCACACATCAATAATCATGATAATGTGCATCAGGAAGGTGTCAATCCTCATGCAAACAACAACCAATGACAAAATGATGAATGATCAAATGTTCAGAGGCTTTATGCAATTCATGCAACAACAGGTGAAAGCGGCTCCTGTCCACAACGTAGGTGGAAATACTGGAAACTCTCAGGCGGTCACCGCTAAACAGTTTAAGGAGCTGGGACCACCGGAGTTTAAGGAGACCCAAATCCACTTGTAGCTGAAACATGGATAAAGCAGATCACCAAGATATTTGATGTCTTGGGGTTGCTCCGAGGAGCAAAAGGTTCCCTTTGCCGCCTTTATGTTGCGAGGAAGGAGGAGATTACTGGTGGGAATCGATAAAGCGTACTCAACCTGCCGCACTGAAGATGTCTTGGGAGAAGTTCCAAGATCTGTTTAACGACAAATACTTTCCGAGAGTATTCGTCACATGAAGGAGGTGGAGTTCATCAAATTGGAGCAGAATAATTTGACCGTGTCGCAGTACGAGGCAAATTTGCGGAGTTATCCCGGTTGCGTCCCACCTGGTGGATATGATGAAGAAAGAATGACGCGGATGTTTTTAAGAGGTTTGAAGCCGGAGATACGTCAACATCTTGTTTCTCATAAACTGTGTTTGTATTCAGATGTTGTAAATAGGGCTCAGTTGGTGGAGCGCGATAACGAGATAACGCAACCAAAAGAGAGCAGCCGGCAAAATGATAATACCAGTGAGAGCAGTCATCGAAGCGGTGACAAACAAGCGTGGAGGGGAATCAACAGGCCAGAAATGGTAACCACTTCGGTGGTAATCAGGGCCAAAACAATAAGAATGGACATTTCAAGAGAGGAGATTCAACAATGACGGAAAGACGTCAGCACCAGCACTGTCGTTGTTAAGGAGGAGAACGACCACCTATCATATGTTTCAATGCGGAGGGGAGGGGCACATCAGTCCAAACTGTGCGATGCCGTCCAAAGCATGTTATAATTGTGGAAGAGAAGGTCATTTAGCCCGATTTTGTCGTTTACCGGAAACAAATTCAGCTAGGATGGAGGCACCAAAAGCCGTTCCAGAAGAAAAGTCAAAAAAACCGGTTGTGCAAGGGGAGCGTTTTGTTGTGAACTCCCAGAGAGCAAGGAAAACCCAAATGAGGTCATCACGGGTAAGCTTATCATAAACTCTAAAGAAGTTTATACTTTATTTGATACCGGTTCAACCCATTCTTCTATTTCTCCTACTTGCGCTGTCGATTAAATTTGATTCGGAGGAAATTAGACTTTGACTTATCTGTGGAAACTCCGTTGGGAGAAAACTTCATTTCCTCCACTGTTTATAAGTCTTGTTTGATTCAAGTTGGTACCCACACATTACCTATCGATCTGATTTCATTAAAAATACTTGCATTTGACGTGATTCTAGGGATTGATTGGTTAACTACTATTATGCAAAAATTGATTGTTTTTCGTAAGGTTGTTAGCTTTATATTCCTAATCGACCTATTATGCGAATTCAAGCAACCAAACCATTAAAATTCATTCGCTGTCATCTCAAGTCATAAAGCTATTCGTTTATTGAAAAAACGGATGTCAAGCTTTCTTAGCTCATGTCACAGACTAAACAAAAATACGTCAGTTTTGAATGATATTTTATTGTTAATAAATTTCCTGACGATTCCCTGAAGAACTTCCTGGCCTACCCCAGAGCGTGAAATTGAATTTTGTATCGATCTTGAACCCGGTACAAAACCCATTTCCAAAGCCCCATATCGAATGGCTCCTATTGAACTTCAGGAGTTAAAGATCCAACTGCAGGAATTGTTAGACATTGGCTTTATTCGTCCTATACTTCTCCTTGGGGAGCTCCTGTTCTATTCGTGAAGAAGAAAGATGGAAGTATGCGACTTTGTATTGATTATCGGGAGAGTTGAATCATGTCACCATCAAAAACAGGTACCATTGCCCGTATTGATGACCTGTTTGACCAGTTGCAAGGCGCAATTCTTTTCAAAGATCGATCTTCGTTCTGGATATCATCAGCTGAAGGTTAGAATGAGGATATTCCAAAGACGGCTTTAGAACTCGGTACGGGCATTATGAATTCTTTAGTTATGTCTTTTGGATTGACTAATGCTCCTGCTGCCTTCATGGATATGATGAACAGGGTATTTAAGGAATTTTGGATCACTTTGTGGTCGTCTTTATCGATGACATCCTTGTTTATTCCAAAAGCCGTGAAGATCATGAGCAACACTTGAGGTGGTACTCCAAAAGCTTCGTGAATACAAACTTTATGCCAAGTTGAAGAAATGCGAGTTCTGGCTGGAAGAAGGTAGCATTCCTTGGGCACGTAGTATCAAGTCGTGGATATCTGTTGACCCGGGCAAAGATTGAAGCTATTCAAAGCTGGGAGCAACCTAAATCAGTGACCGAGGTACGTAGCTTTCTTGGTTTAGCTGGTTATTATCGAAGATTCGTGGAGGATTTTCTCGAATCGCTACTCCATTAACTCAGCTGACTCGGAAAAGATACAAAAGTTTGGTTGGAGCGAAGAATGTGAGCAGAGTTTTCAAGAACTCAAGAGGAGACTCATTTCAGCACCTGTTCTAACAATACCATCTGGCTCGGAGGGATTTGTCATCTACAGTGATGCTTCGAGCAAAGGGTTGGGATGCGTTCTCATGCAACATGGAAAGTCATAGCCTATGCATCAAGACAACTCAAGGAATATGAGAGGAATTATCCTACTCATGATCGAGAGTTGGCAGCTGTGGTCTTTGCACTTAAATTTGGATGGCATTACTTGTATGGGGAGAAAGTGGAGATCTTTACGGATCATAAAGTCTCAAATATTTCTTCACTCAAAAGGAACTCAACATGCGACAACGACGTTGGCTTGAACTGTTGAAGATTATGATCATACCATTCATTACCATCTGGAAAAGCGAACGTGGTAGCTGACGCATTGAGTAGAGAGATCATATGCGGGTACAAATGCAATATTAACAAGCCAAAGGCCCATTTTGTGTGACTTGCAAAGGATGGAGATAGAGTTGAAGACTCCAGGGACCCCATGTGATGATGGCGAATATACGAGTAAACCGACTTTAATCGATAAAGTTAAAGCTGCTCAAGCTACAGACCTGGAGCTGATGCGTATGAGGAAGAAAGTGCAAGAAGGTTCTATGCCGGAAGCAAGAATCGATGAAGAAGGAATACTTCGAGTCAACTCCAAGACTCTGTGTTCCTAAACAACCCTGATTTAAAGTATGAAACCATGATGGAGGGCGCACAACACACCATTTGCAATCCATCCTGGAAGTACCAAAATGTATCATGATCTTCGTCATACATTTTGGTGGAGCAATATGAAGGAGAGATAGCGTTGTTTATCTCAAGGTGTCTAACTTGTCAACGAGTCAAAGCGGAGCATCAAGTACCAAAAGGTCCATTGCAACCACTTGAAATTCCAGAATGGAAGTGGGTGCACTTCACCATGGATTTCGTTACCGGTCTTCCTAGGGTTTTCTCAAGGTATTGATGCGATTTGGGTCATTGTTGATAGATTGACCAAGTCTTGCTCATTTCTTACCGATACGAGAAACTTATACACTTGAACGTCTTGCTCGATGTACATAAACGAGATTGTAAGACTGCATGGTATGCCAGTATCCATAGTTTCTGATCGAGACCAAGATTCACTTCACGATTTTGGGTTAGTTTACAAAAGCTATGGGCACGGGAGTTACGATTTAGTTCAGCATATCATCCTCAAGACGGACGGACAATCAGAGAGGACTATTCAAACTCTTGAAGATCTATTAAGACTCTGTGTCTTTGACTTCAAGGGAAGTTGGGACAAGTTCTTACATTGGTGGAGTTTTTACAACAACAGTTATCAAGCAAGTATTGGCATGGCTCCATTCGAAGCATTGTATGGAAGAAAATGTCGTTCTCCAGTATGCTGGGATGGAGGTGGGCGAAGCAACGTTGTTGGGACCGGAGTTGGTACGTTATGACTACAGAAAAGATTCAAACGATCCGACAACGTATAAAAACCTCACAAGATCGACAAAAAAAGTTATGCTGATCTTCATCGAAAGGACGTGGAATTTGATGTAGGAGATCATGTGTTCTTACGTGTTGCTCCATGGAAAGGTGTTACGAGATTTGGAAAGAGAGGAAAGCTAAATCCTCGATTCATCGGTCCATTTTTAATCTCGATCGAGTAGGAACTGTGGCTTATAGACTCGCTTTACCGCCAAGTATGTCTCGTGTTCATAACGTTTTTCACATATCCATGTTACGCAAATATGTGGAAGACCGAACCACATTATTGAGTTAGAACCGGACGAAATAGCGGAGGATTTGACGTATGAAGAAGTTCCTGTTCAATCTTGGATAAGAAGGAACATATTCTACGCTCCAAGGTTATTCCTCAAGTCAAAGTTTTGTGGAGAAACCACGATGTTGGGGAAATGACTTGGGAGTTAGAATTAGAATGAAATCAAGGTATCCTTACCTCTTCGACATACCAGGTACGTACCCTAATTTCGAGGGCGAAATTTCATAAGAAGGGGAGGTTGTAAGACCCCAACTTTTATAAATAAAGATAAATTTTCTATAAATATCATTTTTGAATATTGTGGAGTTAATTTGATATAATGTTATAGTTGTGGGTAATATTTATAAATTTTGCAAAGTAAGCAAGTTGTTATTAAAATATTCGTTTGGTCGGAGAATATTCTTTTGTCGGGGAATATTCGTACGACGGCACAATCATTGGTGGACCCACAACGGAATTATTGTCGGATTGAGAAAACGACAGAATTATCTTTCTATAAAAATAACGGCTGAGGTGTTACCGTTAAAAGTTTTTAAACTGTTGTTGAACTACTCGGTAGTAAAAGTACAGTAATACGCGGTGGTTGTATAGTAGCACACGGTATTGATTATTGATGCTTACGTGAGAAGTCACTCAGTATACTCAATTTATTGCTACAGTTATTTGCTTCATATCTCTTAAATTATTGTATAGTATCATCTGTATTATATGTTATATTATTGAGACGTTGTGGTAAGTTTGGTTATTTTATGGGGGGCCATATGTCATCATCTAAGAGTCTCTTCGTCAATAGAAATTACCGTCGTCAATAGTAAATTACCGTCGTCAATTGTAATTACCGTCGTCAATAGTATTTACCTTGGTCAATAGTAATTACCTTCGTAATAGTATTTACCTTGGTCAATAGTAATTACCTTCGTCAATAGTATTTACCTTGGTCAATAGTAATTACCTTCGTCAATAGTATTTACCTTGGTCAATAGTAATTTACTTTCGTCAATAGTAGTTGTCCCTTCAATATTACCAAGAGTCATTTGACCCTTCGTTTAAGACCAAGAGTCATTTGACCCTTCGTTAAGACCAAGAGTCACCCTCAGTTTTTCTATAAATAGAGGCCTAGGGCTTCATTATTTTTCACGAATTCATTCAAGCTATAGAGAGAGAAAGTATAGAGAGAAAAGAGAGAGAGAGACTAAAAGTATTCTGCTACATCACTTTTCCAATATCCAGTTCTTTTAAGGTAGGGAATATTATTTCTTTTATATTCATGAAGAGAACTTCTGTTATTCCATTTGTTATTATTTTGTTGGAATAACCAGTATACGCGGTTTACCCTATACTTGGTGACATTCTTCTATTATTCTGTTGGAACATCCTGTCTGTGTGTTTTACACCGGACCTGGTTCCGTTTATTATTCTGTTGGAACATCCTGTCTGTGTGTTTTACACCGGACCTGGTTCCGTTTTATTATTATTCTGTTGGAATATCCTGTCTGTGTGTTTTACACCGGACCTGGTTCCATTATTTATTATTCTGTCGGAATATCCTGTCTGTGCGTTTACGCCGGACCTGGTTCCATTATTTATTATTCTATTGGAATAACCTGTCTGTGCGGTCTATCGCATGCATGGTGATTTCTTTTGTTATTCCATTCTTTATTGTACTCAGTTGGTTAAGTTTTGACTTCTATACTCCATGAAAGTTGTGGAATATCCTTGATAGTTGCGTTTCATCCAGTATCTTTTCAAGAAAATATTCTTCTAAGCGTTCTTGAATTTTACTCCACAATGCAGTATCATGTTGACAATTTGGGACGTTGTTAATTCCTGGATAAATTAATTCTTGAACTTGTTTTATTGAATTCTTATATCATTGTCATCATCCTCATGTTTATAAAATGTTGAAAGTCATCTGTGGCCTGTAGTGCATAGATGGACTTGGTATGATTATGACCAGGGATTATTCGGTATAATCATGACCGTAATGTTACAAATGATGTGGTAAAAGTCCTCATTGGCCCGTAGTGCATTGATGGACAGTTGTTGGCATGATCATGACCATTAATGAATACACGAATATCCTTGGCCGTAGTGCAGGGGTGATTCGATGATGTGGATTATTTTATTAAGCTGAGTCTCAGCGATTGCAGTGTTGAAAAACCTTTTAAATCATAAAAGATAGTAGAATTTATTTTCTACTTGACTCTTTTAATGGATTGCTTGTTCCGCTGCAGTTAAACTTGATGTCTATTATATTTTATCAGTTTAACATTGTTGAAGGCTAATGATAATTTATTCTGCATTATCTTAGTCATAATATTTCTTACTGGGCTAGTTGAGCTCACCCTTTCTTTCACTGTTCTCTTCAGGAAATGAGAACGTAGCTGGGACAAGTCGGGGTACGGAGTGATGGTCCGAATGATAGTATTAGTTAGTAGTCCTCACTATTCTATGTAATGGTGTGTTAATAAATGTAATGAGGACTCCTTTTGAGTATGAATACTCTCTAGAAGATAATATTTGTATTCAAACTCACAGTTTATGTTTTGTCGTATTGTACACGACAGTTGTATTAATCAGTTGTATTTGTATTCTGTACTATGTATCTGACGACCCAAGATGGGTGATGTATACCTAATTTTGGGGGCGTCACATTTGGTATCAGAGCTTAGGGATATGATCCCTGGCTAAGATGTGAGAATAGAACTAGGAGGGGAGAGACGGGGAATTCCTTCGCTAGTATGGCATACCTAAGTTTATTTGCATGGTATTTAATTGGTCGGTCATAATATAAGGATAATATATGACATATCAATTAATTTTTATTTTGTGGCAGTATCTGAAAATGGCATCCGAGAATGTTGAGAATAGCAATGGAGCACAGACGACTGTTGATTCACCACACATCAATAATCATGATAATGTGCATCAGGAAGGTGTCAATCCTCATGCAAACAACAACACTGACCAAATGATGAATGATCAAATGTTCAGAGGCTTTATGCAATTCATGCAACAACAGGTGAAAGCGGCTCCTGTCCACAACGTAGGTGGAAATACTGGAAACTCTCAGGCGGTCACCGCTAAACAGTTTAAGGAGCTGGGACCACCGGAGTTTAAGGGAGAACCCAAACCACTTGTAGCTGAAACATGGATAAAGCAGATCACCAAGATATTTGATGTCTTGGGTTGCTCCGAGGAGCAAAAGGTTCCCTTTGCCGCCTTTATGTTGCGAGGAGAGGCAGATTACTGGTGGGAATCGATAAAGCGTACTCAACCTGCCGCACTGAAGATGTCTTGGGAGAAGTTCCAAGATCTGTTTAACGACAAATACTTTCCCGAGAGTATTCGTCACATGAAGGAGGTGGAGTTCATCAAATTGGAGCAGAATAATATGACCGTGTCGCAGTACGAGGCAAAATTTGCGGAGTTATCCCGGTTTGCGTCCCACCTGGTGGATAATGAAGAAAGAATGACGCGGATGTTTTTAAGAGGTTTGAAGCCGGAGATACGTCAACATCTTGTTTCTCATAAACTGTGTTTGTATTCAGATGTTGTAAATAGGGCTCAGTTGGTGGAGCGCGATAACGAGATAACGCAACCAAAAGAGAGCAGCCGGCAAAATGATAATACCAGTGAGAGCAGTCATCGAAGCGGTGACAACAAGCGTGGAGGGAATCAACAGGCCAGAAATGGTAACCACTTCGGTGGTAATCAGGGCCAAAACAATAAGAATGGACATTTTAAGAAGAGGAGATTCAACAATGATGGAAAGATGTCAGCACCAGCACCTGTCGTTAAGGAAGGAGAACGACCACCTATCATATGTTTCAAATGCGGAGGGGAGGGGCACATCAGTCCAAACTGCGCGATGCCGTCCAAAGCATGTTATAATTGTGGAAGAGAAGGTCATTTAGCCCGATTTTGTCGTTTACCGAAGACAAATTCAGCTAGGATGGAGGCACCAAAGGCCGTCCCAGAAAAGTCAAAACCGGTTGTGCAAGGGAGAGCGTTTGTTGTGACCTCCCAGAACGCAAGGAACCCGAATGAGGTCATCACGGGTAAGCTTATCATAAACTCTAACGAAGTCTATACTTTATTTGATACCGGTTCAACCCATTCTTTTATTTCTCCTACTTGCGCTCATCGATTAAATTTGATTCCGGAGAAATTAGACTTTGACTTAGCAGTTGAAACTCCATTGGGAGAAACCTTCATTACATCCACGGTTTATAAGTCTTGTTTGGTTCAAGTTGGTACCCACACATTACCTGTCGATCTTATTTCATTAAAAATACTTGCATTTGACGTGATTCTAGGGATTGATTGGTTAACTACTCATCATGCAAAAATTGATTGTTTTCGTAAGGTTGTTAGCTTTCATATTCCTAATCGACCTATTATGCGAATTCAAGCAACCAAACCATTAAAATCAATCGCTGTCATCTCAAGCCATAAAGCTATTCGTTTATTGAAAAACGGATGTCAAGCTTTCTTAGCTCATGTCACAGATCTAAACAAAAATACGTCAGCTTTGAATGATATTTCTGTTGTTAATAAATTTCCTGACGTATTTCCGAAGAACTTCCTGGCCTACCCCCAGAGCGTGAAATTGAATTTTGTATCGACCTTGAACCTGGTACAAAACCCATTTCCAAAGCCCCATATCGAATGGCTCCTATTAAACTTCAGGAGTTAAAGACCCAACTGCAGGAATTGTTAGACATTGGTTTTATTCGTCCTAGTACTTCTCCTTGGGGTGCTCCTGTTCTGTTCGTGAAGAAGAAAGATGGGAGTATGCGACTTTGTATTGATTATCGGGAGTTGAATCATGTCACCATCAAAAATAGGTACCCATTGCCACGTATTGATGACCTGTTTGACCAGTTGCAAGGAGCACAATTCTTTTCAAAGATCGATCTTCGTTCTGGATATCATCAGCTGAAGGTTAGAACTGAGGATATTCCAAAGACGGCTTTTAGAACTCGGTACGGGCATTATGAATTCTTAGTTATGTCTTTTGGATTGACTAATGCTCCTGCTGCCTTCATGGATATGATGAACAGGGTATTTAAGGAATATTTGGATCACTTTGTGGTCGTCTTTATCGATGACATCCTTGTTTATTCCAAAAGCCGTGAAGATCATGAGCAACACTTGAGGCTGGTACTCCAAAAGCTTCGTGAATACAAACTTTATGCCAAGTTGAAGAAATGCGAGTTCTGGCTGGAAGAGGTAGCATTCCTTGGGCACGTAGTATCAAGTCGTGGAATATCTGTTGACCCGGCAAAGATTGAAGCTATTCAAAGCTGGGAGCAACCTAAATCAGTGACCGAGGTACGTAGCTTTCTTGGTTTAGCTGGTTATTATCGAAGATTCGTGGAAGGATTTTCTCGAATCGCTACTCCATTAACTCAGCTGACTCGGAAAGATACAAAGTTTGGTTGGAGCGAAGAATGTGAGCAGAGTTTTCAAGAACTCAAGAGGAGACTCATTTCAGCACCTGTTCTAACAATACCATCTGGCTCGGAGGGATTTGTCATCTACAGTGATGCTTCGAGCAAAGGGTTGGGATGCGTTCTCATGCAACATGGAAAAGTCATAGCCTATGCATCAAGACAACTCAAGGAATATGAGAGGAATTATCCTACTCATGATCTAGAGTTGGCAGCTGTTGTCTTTGCACTTAAAATTTGGAGGCATTACTTGTATGGGGAGAAAGTGGAGATCTTTACGGATCATAAAAGTCTCAAATATTTCTTCACTCAAAAGGAACTCAACATGCGACAACGACGTTGGCTTGAACTGTTGAAAGATTATGATCATACCATTCAATACCATCCTGGAAAAGCGAACGTGGTAGCTGACGCATTGAGTAGAAGATCATATGCGGGTACAAATGCAATATTAACAACGCAAAGGCCCATTTTGTGTGACTTGCAAAGGATGGAGATAGAGTTGAAGACTCCAGGGACCCATGTGATGATGGCGAATATACGAGTAGAACCGACTTTAATCGATAAAGTTAAAGCTGCTCAAGCTACAGACCTGGAGCTGATGCGTATGAGGAAGAAAGTGCAAGAAGGTTCTATGCCGGAAGCAAGAATCGATGAAGAAGGAATACTTCGAGTCAACTCCAGACTCTGTGTTCCTAACAACCCTGATTTAAAGTATGAAATCATGATGGAGGCGCACAACACACCGTTTGCAATCCATCCTGGAAGTACCAAAATGTATCATGATCTTCGTCATACATTTTGGTGGAGCAATATGAAGAGAGAGATAGCGTTGTTTATCTCAAGGTGTCTAACTTGTCAACGAGTCAAAGCGGAGCATCAAGTACCAAAAGGTCCATTGCAACCACTTGAAATTCCAGAATGGAAGTGGGAGCACATCACCATGGATTTCGTTACCGGTCTTCCTAGGGTTTCTCAAGGTATTGATGCGATTTGGGTCATTGTTGATAGATTGACCAAGTCTGCTCATTTCTTACCGATACGAGAAACTTATACACTTGAACGTCTTGCTCGTATGTACATAAACGAGATTGTAAGACTGCATGGTATGCCAGTATCCATAGTTTCTGATCGAGACCCAAGATTCACTTCACGATTTTGGGTTAGTTTACAAAAAGCTATGGGCACGGAGTTACGATTTAGTTCAGCATATCATCCTCAGACGGACGGACAATCAGAGAGGACTATTCAAACTCTTGAAGATCTATTAAGACTCTGTGTCTTTGACTTCAAGGGAAGTTGGGACAAGTTCTTACCATTGGTGGAGTTTTCCTACAACAACAGTTATCAAGCAAGTATTGGCATGGCTCCATTCGAAGCATTGTATGGAAGAAAATGTCGTTCTCCAGTATGCTGGGATGAGGTGGGCGAAGCAACGTTGTTGGGACCGGAGTTGGTACGTATGACTACAGAAAAGATTCAAACGATCCGACAACGTATAAAAACCTCACAAGATCGACAAAAGAGTTATGCTGATCTTCATCGAAAGGACGTGGAATTTGATGTAGGAGATCATGTGTTCTTACGTGTTGCTCCATGGAAAGGAGTTACGAGATTTGGAAAGAGAGGAAAGCTAAATCCTCGATTCATCGGTCCATTTTTAATCCTCGATCGAGTAGGAACTGTGGCTTATAGACTCGCTTTACCGCCAAGTATGTCTCGTGTTCATAACGTTTTTCACATATCCATGTTACGCAAATATGTGGAAGACCCGAACCACATTATTGAGTTAGAACCGGACGAAATAGCGGAGGATTTGACGTATGAAGAAGTTCCTGTTCAAATCTTGGATAAGAAGGAACATATTCTACGCTCCAAGGTTATACCTCAAGTCAAAGTTTTGTGGAGAAACCACGATGTTGAGGAAATGACTTGGGAGTTAGAATTAGAAATGAAATCAAGGTATCCTTACCTCTTCGACATACCAGGTACGTACCCTAATTTCGAGGGCGAAATTTCATAAGAAGGGGAGGTTGTAAGACCCCAACTTTTATAAATAAAGATGAATTTTCTATAAATATCATTTTTGAATATTATGGAGTTAATTTGATATAATGTTATAGTTGTGGGTAATATTTATAAATTTTGCAAAGTAAGCAAGTTGTTATAAAATATTCGTTTGGTCGGAGAATATTCTTTTTGTCGGGGAATATTCGTACGACGGCACAATCATTGGTGGACCCCACAACGGAATTATTGTCGGATTGAGAAAACGACAGAATTATCTTTCTATAAAAATAACGGCTGAGGTGTTACCGTTAAAACCGTTAAAACTGTTGAACTACTCGGTAGTAAAAGTACAGTAATACGCGTGGTTGCATAGTAGCACACGGTATTGATTATTGATGCTTACGTGAGAAGTCACTCAGCTATACTCAATTATTGCTACAGTAATTGCTGCATCATATCTCTTAAATTATTGTCATAGTATCATCTGTATAATATGTTATATTATTGAGACGTTGTGGTAAGTTTGGTTATTTTATGGGGGGCCATATGTCATCATCTAAGAGTCTCTTCGTCAATAGTAATTACCGTCGTCAATAGTAATTACCGTCGTCAATAGTAATTACCGTCGTCAATAGTATTTACCTTGGTCAATAGTAATTACCTTCGTCAATAGTATTTACCTTGGTCAATAGTAATTACCTTCGTCAATAGTATTTACCTTGGTCAATAGTAATTACCTTCGTCAATAGTATTTACCTTGGTCAATAGTAATTACTTTCGTCAATAGTAGTTGTCCCTTCAATATTACCAAGAGTCATTTGACCCTTCGTTAAGACCAAGAGTCATTTGACCCTTCGTTAAGACCAAGAGCCACCCTCAGTTTTTCTATAAATAGAGGCCTAGGGCTTCATTATTTTTCACGAATTCATTCAAGCTATAGAGAGAGAAAGTATAGAGAGAATAAGAGAGAGAGAGACTAAAAGTATTCTGCTACATCACTTTTCCAATATCCAGTTCTTTTAAGGTAGGGAATATTATTTCTTTTATATTCATGAAGAGAACTTCTGTTATTCCATTTGTTATTATTCTGTTGGAATAACCAGTATACGCGGTCTACCCTATACTTGGTGACATTCTTCTATTATTCTGTTGGAACATCCTGTCTGTGTGTTTTACACCGGACCTGGTTCCGTTTATTATTCTGTTGGAACATCCTGTCTGTGTGTTTTACACCGGACCTGGTTCCGTTTTATTATTATTCTGTTGGAATATCCTGTCTGTGTGTTTTACACCGGACCTGGTTCCATTATTTATTATTCTGTCGGAATATCCTGTCTGTGCGTTTACGCCGGACCTGGTTCCATTATTTATTATTCTATTGGAATAACCTGTCTGTGCGGTCTATCGCATGCATGGTGATTTCTTTTGTTATTCCATTCTTTATTGTACTCAGTTGGTTAAGTTTTGACTTCTATACTCCATGAAATTTGTGGAATATCCTTGATAGTTGCGTTTCATCCAGTATCTTTTCAAGAAAATATTCTTCTAAGCATTCTTGAATTTTACTCCACAATGCAGTATCATGTTGACAATTTGGACGTTGTTAATTCCTGGATAAATTAATTCTTGAACTTGTTTTATTGAATTCTTATATCATTGTCATCATCCTCATGTTTATAAAATGTTGAAAGTCATCTGTGGCCTGTAGTGCATAGATGGACTTGGTATGATTATGACCAGGGATTATTCGGTATAATCATGACCGTAATGTTACAAATGATGTGGTAAAAGTCCTCATTGGCCCGTAGTGCATTGATGGACAGTTGTTGGCATGATCATGACCATTAATGAATACACGAATATCCTTGGCCGTAGTGCAGGGGTGATTCGATGATGTGGATTATTTTATTAAGCTGAGTCTCAGCGATCACAGTGTTGAAAAACCTTTTAAATCATAAAAGATAGTAGAGTTTATTTTCTACTTGACTCTTTTAATGGATTGCTTGTTCCGCTGCAGTTAAACTTGATGTCTATTATATTTTATCAGTTTAACATTGTTGAAGGCTAATGATAATTTATTCTGCATTATCTTAGTCATAATATTTCTTACTGGGCTAGTTGAGCTCACCCTTTCTTTCACTGTTCTCTTCAGGAAATGAGAACGTAGCTGGGACAAGTCGGGGTACGGAGTGATGGTCCGAATGATAGTATTAGTTAGTAGTCCTCACTATTCTATGTAATGGTGTGTTAATAAATGTAATGAGGACTCCTTTTGAGTATGAATACTCTCTAGAAGATAATATTTGTATTCAAACTCACAGTTTATGTTTTGTCGTATTGTACACGACAGTTGTATTAATAAGTTGTATTTGTATTCTGTACTATGTATCTGACGACCCAAGATGGGTGATGTATACCTAATTTTGGGGGCGTCACAGTTGGTATCAGAGCTTAGGGATATGATCCCTGGCTAAGATGTGAGAATAGAACTAGGAGGGGAGAGACGGGGAATTCCTTCGCTAGTATGACATACCTAAGTTTATTTGCATGGTATTTAATTGGTCGGTCATAATATAAGGATAATATATGACATATCAATTAATTTTTATTTTGTGGCAGTATCTGAAAATGGCATCTGAGAATGTTGAGAATAGCAATGGAGCACAGACGACTGTTGATTCACCACATATCAATAATCAGGATAATGTGCATCAGGAAGGTGTCAATCCTCATGCAAACAACAACACTGACCAAATGATGAATGATCAAATGTTCAGAGGCTTTATGCAATTCATGCAACAACAGGTGAAAGCGGCTCCTGTCCACAACGTAGGTGGAAATACTGGAAACTCTCAGGCGGTCACCGCTAAACAGTTTAAGGAGCTGGGACCACCGGAGTTTAAGGGAGAACCCAAACCACTTGTAGCTGAAACATGGATAAAGCAGATCACCAAGATATTTGATGTCTTGGGTTGCTCCGAGGAGCAAAAGGTTCCCTTTGCCGCCTTTATGTTGCGAGGAGAGGCAGATTACTGGTGGGAATCGATAAAGCGTACTCAACCTGCCGCACTGAAGATGTCTTGGGAGAAGTTCCAAGAGCTGTTTAACGACAAATACTTTCCCGAGAGTATTCGTCACATGAAGGAGGTGGAGTTCATCAAATTGGAGCAGAATAATATGACCGTGTCGCAGTACGAGGCAAAATTTGCGGAGTTATCCCGGTTTGCGTCCCACCTGGTGGATAATGAAGAAAGAATGACGCGGATGTTTTTAAGAGGTTTGAAGCCGGAGATACGTCAACATCTTGTTTCTCATAAACTGTGTTTGTATTCAGATGTTGTAAATAGGGCTCAGTTGGTGGAGCGCGATAACGAGATAACGCAACCAAAAGAGAGCAGCCGGCAAAATGATAATACCAGTGAGAGCAGTCATCGAAGCGGTGACAACAAGCGTGGAGGGAATCAACAGGCCAGAAATGGTAACCACTTCGGTGGTAATCAGGGCCAAAACAATAAGAATGGACATTTCAAGAAGAGGAGATTCAACAATGATGGAAAGACGTCAGCACCAGCACCTGTCGTTAAGGAAGGAGAACGACCACCTATCATATGTTTCAAATGCGGAGGGGAGGGGCACATCAGTCCAAACTGCGCGATGCCGTCCAAAGCATGTTATAATTGTGGAAGAGAAGGTCATTTAGCCCGATTTTGTCGTTTACCGAAGACAAATTCAGCTAGGATGGAGGCACCAAAGGCCGTCCCAGAAAAGTCAAAACCGGTTGTGCAAGGGAGAGCGTTTGTTGTGAACTCCCAGAAGCAAGGAACCCGAATGAGGTCATCACGGGTAAGCTTATCATAAACTCTAACGAAGTCTATACTTTATTTGATACCGGTTCAACCCATTCTTTTATTTCTCCTACTTGCGCTCATCGATTAAATTTGATTCCGGAGAAATTAGACTTTGACTTAGCAGTTGAAACTCCATTGGGAGAAACCTTCATTACATCCACGGTTTATAAGTCTTGTTTGGTTCAAGTTGGTACCCACACATTACCTGTCGATCTTATTTCATTAAAAATACTTGCATTTGACGTGATTCTAGGGATTGATTGGTTAACTACTCATCATGCAAAAATTGATTGTTTTCGTAAGGTTGTTAGCTTTCATATTCCTAATCGACCTATTATGCGAATTCAAGCAACCAAACCATTAAAATCAATCGCTGTCATCTCAAGCCATAAAGCTATTCGTTTATTGAAAAACGGATGTCAAGCTTTCTTAGCTCATGTCACAGATCTAAACAAAAATACGTCAGCTTTGAATGATATTTCTGTTGTTAATAAATTTCCTGACGTATTTCCCGAAGAACTTCCTGGCCTACCCCCAGAGCGTGAAATTGAATTTTGTATCGACCTTGAACCCGGTACAAAACCCATTTCCAAAGCCCCATATCGAATGGCTCCTATTGAACTTCAGGAGTTAAAGACCCAACTGCAGGAATTGTTAGACATTGGTTTTATTCGTCCTAGTACTTCTCCTTGGGGTGCTCCTGTTCTGTTCGTGAAGAAGAAAGATGGGAGTATGCGACTTTGTATTGATTATCGGGAGTTGAATCATGTCACCATCAAAAATAGGTACCCATTGCCACGTATTGATGACCTGTTTGACCAGTTGCAAGGAGCACAATTCTTTTCAAAGATCGATCTTCGTTCTGGATATCATCAGCTGAAGGTTAGAACTGAGGATATTCCAAAGACGGCTTTTAGAACTCGGTACGGGCATTATGAATTCTTAGTTATGTCTTTTGGATTGACTAATGCTCCTGCTGCCTTCATGGATATGATGAACAGGGTATTCAAGGAATATTTGGATCACTTTGTGGTCGTCTTTATCGATGACATCCTTGTTTATTCCAAAAGCCGTGAAGATCATGAGCAACACTTGAGGCTGGTACTCCAAAAGCTTCGTGAATACAAACTTTATGCCAAGTTGAAGAAATGCGAGTTCTGGCTGGAAGAGGTAGCATTCCTTGGGCACGTAGTATCAAGTCGTGGAATATCTGTTGACCCGGCAAAGATTGAAGCTATTCAAAGCTGGGAGCAACCTAAATCAGTGACCGAGGTACGTAGCTTTCTTGGTTTAGCTGGTTATTATCGGAGATTCGTGGAAGGATTTTCTCGAATCGCTACTCCATTAACTCAGCTGACTCGGAAAGATACAAAGTTTGGTTGGAGCGAAGAATGTGAGCAGAGTTTTCAAGAACTCAAGAGGAGACTCATTTCAGCACCTGTTCTAACAATACCATCTGGCTCGGAGGGATTTGTCATCTACAGTGATGCTTCGAGCAAAGGGTTGGGATGCGTTCTCATGCAACATGGAAAAGTCATAGCCTATGCATCAAGACAACTCAAGGAATATGAGAGGAATTATCCTACTCATGATCTAGAGTTGGCAGCTGTTGTCTTTGCACTTAAAATTTGGAGGCATTACTTGTATGGGGAGAAAGTGGAGATCTTTACGGATCATAAAAGCCTCAAATATTTCTTCACTCAAAAGGAACTCAACATGCGACAACGACGTTGGCTTGAACTGTTGAAAGATTATGATCATACCATTCAATACCATCCTGGAAAAGCGAACGTGGTAGCTGACGCATTGAGTAGAAGATCATATGCGGGTACAAGTGCAATATTAACAACGCAAAGGCCCATTTTGTGTGACTTGCAAAGGATGGAGATAGAGTTGAAGACTCCAGGGACCCATGTGATGATGGCGAATATACGAGTAGAACCGACTTTAATCGATAAAGTTAAAGCTGCTCAAGCTACAGACCTGGAGCTGATGCGTATGAGGAAGAAAGTGCAAGAAGGTTCTATGCCGGAAGCAAGAATCGATGAAGAAGGAATACTTCGAGTCAACTCCAGACTTTGTGTTCCTAACAACCCTGATTTAAAGTATGAAATCATGATGGAGGCGCACAACACACCGTTTGCAATCCATCCTGGAAGTACCAAAATGTATCATGATCTTCGTCATACATTTTGGTGGAGCAATATGAAGAGAGAGATAGCGTTGTTTATCTCAAGGTGTCTAACTTGTCAACGAGTCAAAGCGGAGCATCAAGTACCAAAAGGTCCATTGCAACCACTTGAAATTCCAGAATGGAAGTGGGAGCACATTACCATGGATTTCGTTACCGGTCTTCCTAGGGTTTCTCAAGGTATTGATGCGATTTGGGTCATTGTTGATAGATTGACCAAGTCTGCTCATTTCTTACCGATACGAGAAACTTATACACTTGAACGTCTTGCTCGTATGTACATAAACGAGATTGTAAGACTGCATGGTATGCCAGTATCCATAGTTTCTGATCGAGACCCAAGATTCACTTCACGATTTTGGGTTAGTTTACAAAAAGCTATGGGCACGGAGTTACGATTTAGTTCAGCATATCATCCTCAGACGGACGGACAATCAGAGAGGACTATTCAAACTCTTGAAGATCTATTAAGACTCTGTGTCTTTGACTTCAAGGGAAGTTGGGACAAGTTCTTACCATTGGTGGAGTTTTCCTACAACAACAGTTATCAAGCAAGTATTGGCATGGCTCCATTCGAAGCATTGTATGGAAGAAAATGTCGTTCTCCAGTATGCTGGGATGAGGTGGGCGAAGCAACGTTGTTGGGACCGGAGTTGGTACGTATGACTACAGAAAAGATTCAAACGATCCGACAACGTATAAAAACCTCACAAGATCGACAAAAGAGTTATGCTGATCTTCATCGAAAGGACGTGGAATTTGATGTAGGAGATCATGTGTTCTTACGTGTTGCTCCATGGAAAGGAGTTACGAGATTTGGAAAGAGAGGAAAGCTAAATCCTCGATTCATCGGTCCATTTTTAATCCTCGATCGAGTAGGAACTGTGGCTTATAGACTCGCTTTACCGCCAAGTATGTCTCGTGTTCATAACGTTTTTCACATATCCATGTTACGCAAATATGTGGAAGACCCGAACCACATTATTGAGTTAGAACCGGACGAAATAGCGGAGGATTTGACGTATGAAGAAGTTCCTGTTCAAATCTTGGATAAGAAGGAACATATTCTACGCTCCAAGGTTATACCTCAAGTCAAAGTTTTGTGGAGAAACCACGATGTTGAGGAAATGACTTGGGAGTTAGAATCAGAAATGAAATCAAGGTATCCTTACCTCTTCGACATACCAGGTACGTACCCTAATTTCGAGGGCGAAATTTCATAAGAAGGGGAGGTTGTAAGACCCCAACTTTTATAAATAAAGATGAATTTTCTATAAATATCATTTTTGAATATTATGGAGTTAATTTGATATAATGTTATAGTTGTGGGTAATATTTATAAATTTTGCAAAGTAAGCAAGTTGTTATAAAATATTCGTTTGGTCGGAGAATATTCTTTTTGTCGGGGAATATTCGTACGACGGCACAATCATTGGTGGACCCCACAACGGAATTATTGTCGGATTGAGAAAACGACAGAATTATCTTTCTATAAAAATAACGGCTGAGGTGTTACCGTTAAAACCGTTAAAACTGTTGAACTACTCGGTAGTAAAAGTACAGTAATACGCGTGGTTGCATAGTAGCACACGGTATTGATTATTGATGCTTACGTGAGAAGTCACTCAGCTATACTCAATTATTGCTACAGTAATTGCTGCATCATATCTCTTAAATTATTGTCATAGTATCATCTGTATAATATGTTATATTATTGAGACGTTGTGGTAAGTTTGGTTATTTTATGGGGGGCCATATGTCATCATCTAAGAGTCTCTTCGTCAATAGAAATTACCGTCGTCAATAGTAATTACCGTCGTCAATAGTAATTACCGTCGTCAATAGTATTTACCTTGGTCAATAGTAATTACCTTCGTCAATAGTATTTACCTTGGTCAATAGTAATTACCTTCGTCAATAGTATTTACCTTGGTCAATAGTAATTACCTTCGTCAATAGTATTTACCTTGGTCAATAGTAATTACTTTCGTCAATAGTAGTTGTCCCTTCAATATTACCAAGAGTCATTTGACCCTTCGTTAAGACCAAGAGTCATTTGACCCTTCGTTAAGACCAAGAGCCACCCTCAGTTTTTCTATAAATAGAGGCCTAGGGCTTCATTATTTTTCACGAATTCATTCAAGCTATAGAGAGAGAAAGTATAGAGAGAATAAGAGAGAGAGAGACTAAAAGTATTCTGCTACATCACTTTTCCAATATCCAGTTCTTTTAAGGTAGGGAATATTATTTCTTTTATATTCATGAAGAGAACTTCTGTTATTCCATTTGTTATTATTCTGTTGGAATAACCAGTATACGCGGTCTACCCTATACTTGGTGACATTCTTCTATTATTCTGTTGGAACATCCTGTCTGTGTGTTTTACACCGGACCTGGTTCCGTTTATTATTCTGTTGGAACATCCTGTCTGTGTGTTTTACACCGGACCTGGTTCCGTTTTATTATTATTCTGTTGGAATATCCTGTCTGTGTGTTTTACACCGGACCTGGTTCCATTATTTATTATTCTGTCGGAATATCCTGTCTGTGCGTTTACGCCGGACCTGGTTCCATTATTTATTATTCTATTGGAATAACCTGTCTGTGCGGTCTATCGCATGCATGGTGATTTCTTTTGTTATTCCATTCTTTATTGTACTCAGTTGGTTAAGTTTTGACTTCTATACTCCATGAAATTTGTGGAATATCCTTGATAGTTGCGTTTCATCCAGTATCTTTTCAAGAAAATATTCTTCTAAGCATTCTTGAATTTTACTCCACAATGCAGTATCATGTTGACAATTTGGACGTTGTTAATTCCTGGATAAATTAATTCTTGAACTTGTTTTATTGAATTCTTATATCATTGTCATCATCCTCATGTTTATAAAATGTTGAAAGTCATCTGTGGCCTGTAGTGCATAGATGGACTTGGTATGATTATGACCAGGGATTATTCGGTATAATCATGACCGTAATGTTACAAATGATGTGGTAAAAGTCCTCATTGGCCCGTAGTGCATTGATGGACAGTTGTTGGCATGATCATGACCATTAATGAATACACGAATATCCTTGGCCGTAGTGCAGGGGTGATTCGATGATGTGGATTATTTTATTAAGCTGAGTCTCAGCGATCGCAGTGTTGAAAAACCTTTTAAATCATAAAAGATAGTAGAGTTTATTTTCTACTTGACTCTTTTAATGGATTGCTTGTTCCGCTGCAGTTAAACTTGATGTCTATTATATTTTATCAGTTTAACATTGTTGAAGGCTAATGATAATTTATTCTGCATTATCTTAGTCATAATATTTCTTACTGGGCTAGTTGAGCTCACCCTTTCTTTCACTGTTCTCTTCAGGAAATGAGAACGTAGCTGGGACAAGTCGGGGTACGGAGTGATGGTCCGAATGATAGTATTAGTTAGTAGTCCTCACTATTCTATGTAATGGTGTGTTAATAAATGTAATGAGGACTCCTTTTGAGTATGAATACTCTCTAGAAGATAATATTTGTATTCAAACTCACAGTTTATGTTTTGTCGTATTGTACACGACAGATGTATTAATCAGTTGTATTTGTATTCTGTACTATGTATCTGACGACCCAAGATGGGTGATGTATACCTAATTTTGGGGGCGTCACAGAAAGTATAGAGAGAATAAGAGAGAGAGAATAAAAGTATTCTGCTACATCACTTTTCCAATATCCAGTTCTTTTAAGGTAAGGGATATTATTCTTTTGTATTCAAGAAGAGAACTTCTGTTATTCCATTTGTTATTATTCTGTTAGAATAACCAGTATACGCGGTCTACCCTATACTTGGTGACATTCTTCTATTATTCTGTTGGAACATCCTGTCTGCGTGTTTTACACCGGACCTGGTTCCGTTTATTATTCTGTTGGAACATCCTGTCTGTGTGTTTTACACCGGACCTGGTTCCGTTTTTATTATTATTCTGTTGGAACATCCTGTCTGTGTGTTTTACACCGGACCTGGTTCCATTATTTATTATTCTGTCGGAATATCCTGTCTGTGCGTTTACGCCGGACCTGGTTCCATTATTTATTATTCTATTGGAATAACCTGTCTGTGCGGTCTATCGCATGCATGGTGATTTCTTTTGTTATTCCATTCTTTATTGTACTCAGTTGGTTAAGTTTTGACTTCTATACTCTATGAAATTGGTGGAATATCCTTGATAGTTGCGTTTCATCCAGTATCTTTTCAAGAAAATATTCTTCTAAGCGTTCTTGAATTTTACTCCACAATGCAGTATCATGTTGACAATTTGGACGTTGTTAATTCCTGGATAAATTAATTCTTGAACTTGTTTTATTGAATTCTTATATCATTGTCATCATCCTCATGTTTATAAAATGTTGAAAGTCATCTGTGGCATGTAGTGCATAGATGGACTTGGTATGATTATGACCAGGGATTATTCGGTATAATCATGACCGTAATGTTACAAATGATGTGGTAAAAGTCCTCATTGGCCCGTAGTGCATTGATGGACAGTTGTTGGCATGATCATGACCATTAATGAATACACGAATATCCTTGGCCGTAGTGCAGGGGTGATTCGATGATGTGGATTATTTTATTAAGCTGAGTCTCAGCGATCGCAGTGTTGAAAAACCTTTTAAATCATAAAAGATAGTAGAGTTTATTTTCTACTTGACTCTTTTAATGGATTGCTTGTTCCGCTGCAGTTAAACTTGATGTCTATTATATTTTATCAGTTTAACATTGTTGAAGGCTAATGATAATTTTTTTTCATTATCTTAGTCATAATATTTCTTACTGGGCTAGTTGAGCTCACCCTTTCTTTCACTGTTCTCTTCAGAAAATGAGAACGTAGCTGGGACAAGTCGGGGTACGGAGTGATGGTCCGAATGATAGTATTAGTTAGTAGTCCTCACTATTCTATGTAATGGTGTGTTAATAAATGTAATGAGGACTCCTTTTGAGTATGAATACTCTCTAGAAGATAATATTTGTATTCAAACTCACAGTTTATGTTTTGTCGTATTGTACACGACAGATGTATTAATCAGTTGTATTTGTATTCTGTACTATGTATCTGACGACCCAAGATGGGTGATGTATACCTAATTTTGGGGGCGTCACACCTGTGGTAGATGGAAGAGTACCATATAGTGGATTTTCATCCATAGTTAAAACAGCAGCAATGACAGATTATAAAGCGAAGGTGGGATCATACCGGACAAGTTGTTGAAACCCAAGTTAAGAATGTTTAGGCTAGTCAACTGACCGATAGAATCTGGAATGCTGCCTGAAAATAGATTTTGTGCGACGCTTACAGTTTGCAGCAACGTCATATTTACAAGGAAATGAGGGATCGGTCCTGTGAACTTGTTGTGGTCAATTATAAGAACGGTGAGCCCTGACAATGAGCTGAGCTCAGTAGGAATTTTGCCAGACAGGTTATTGTGAGAAACGCCGAGGACTGTGAGGTTGGAGCAACGGGATATATTGGCTAGAAATTCACCTTCAAAATTGTTATTGTTCAGGTTAAGAGCTTTAAGCCTGAACAAGTAACCAAGTTGAGGAGGAATTTCACCATATAAAGAGTTGTTTAATAGTTGTAGAACCCGAAGGAAACTCAGATTTCCCACAAATGGAGACAATGGACCTGCCAAGCCTCTAGACATAATGTCTAATCTTGCCACTCTTTGGTGGCGACGGCCACATCTAACACCTTCTCACGGGCAGAAATGAATTGAATCATTCCACGAGCTCAGAGCCCCTTGCGGGTCTTGCAAAATGGAGCGCTTGAAGGCCAGCAATGCCAAACGATCGGTGTCATTTCCATGAATGTTGCATGAATTTTGTGGATAGTACTGAACAAGGAGATGCTTAAAAGAAGACGTACTAATAAATCTTGGACATGAATCATAGTGAACAATATACTACCTTCAAAGTATAAAAGTTTTCACTTATTGCTTCATTTTGATGTCGTCGTCTAAGTTCTACAACCTGTATGCTAATAATCTATAGAAAAGATGAACAACCGACCCTTTTAATAGTAATTAAAGGGGAGGTTGCGTGTACTAATTAGTAGTAAAGAAACATATGGTCACGTAGGTAGTGACATCAACTGATGGCTATAAATAAGCAGTCTTGATATATATGTAGATCATGCACCCATTATTTCCTCAATTAAGAATACATTGATAGAATTTTTTGAAAAAAATATTTAATAAACAAAATATATTGGTTTAACTCATGTTTTAAACTACTCGATGATTATCAGAGAGTGACAAATGACAAAAACAAACGGCTGATTCTGGAAATAATGATTGATTATCACGTGTTTAAAAAAAATAATTAAAAATATATATATTTTAATAGACTATAAATCTAATAAGTTAACCTTTTAAATCTTTCAGACACCCATATATGGATTGTATATTCCCAAACAATACTACTAACTCACTAAGTATCTCCGTTCCAAAGAAGTCAAACTAAGTAAGGAGGGAGGGAGTAGTGAAGATATACGTTCAAAATAGCCGTGGCCGTTCCTTTTAGTAATAATTATTTCGTCAACTACAAATTACAATGACTAAAAGAAATGTCCCTTTCAATAATTATCTTCACAAAAAAATATAAAATGTACAAATTATATTTAAAAAAGTATTTTTCTGAAACTTAAAACATAGGCTGGGAGCATCAAGCCTAGGCTGGGCAGAAGACTACATGCCTTGTAGTTGATTGCTCATCAAATGTAAGACGACCAAAGGGGAAAGATTATAAACTGAAGGAGTATCATACCAGACATGCACTCCTATAGCAATTGATCAAGTACCAACGGATTAATTCTTCAACAGGCCGATAGAATTTGGAATTTTCCCTTCAAAGTTGTTAAAGTTTAGATTTAAGTTTTGTAACCTAAATAGGTGACCAAGTTGAGGAGGAATTTCACTATGAAAAGTGTTGTTAGACATCTTTAGAACCCAAAGGAAGCTCAGGTTTCCCAGTCTAGGGACGAAACCAGCATTTGATCGTTGGGGGGGGGGGGCAAGAATTTTTTTTAATAACATAATATATATTCATCATTAAAAAGTAAAGTTCCACCATTACAAAACATATTTTTACTAAAACAAAGATAATGTAGTAATAGATTTGCTTTACCAAAGAAATTGGAAGAATTAGAACAAGCCTGATCAGTCTATCGATTAGTGGATAGATTGTTGCCTTTCTTGTTTTCACCAACCATTGACAGAGATCAGAAATAGTGGACAACTTTTGAAATTCTTGATGTTAGAGTACATCAAACTCGTAATGTTATAATTGTATCCTTAAGTTTTCTTTCTCATTCTCTGTGAAGTCTTTGGGATAAAATTAATCCACAAGCTTACAAATATTATCAATAAAAGACGTATGCCCATTTTGAGGGTCCAATGTAAAGCTGAGAACAAGTAACTTCACCGCATGCTCACTAAACCTATTGTTTAGCTCTTGCAATTGAGAGTCTATTATAGCTGCAAATATATCAATCCGATAATGCTCAATCACTGTAAATTTATCTTGTTGATGTCGAGCTCGGCCTCTTCTCTTAACATATAAAGAATCTAAATTTGGGACATCTATTGTATGTCGTTCACAAAAAGACTTCACATTTATTATGAAAGTATCACATCCATCATCTCTCAACTTCTAAATAAGTTTTTTTTATGGTTTTCACAAGATGCATACCATTTAAAATTATTCACATTACTTAGCAAAAAAAAAAAAAAAAGTATAATAGATATTTTTCTTTGTGGCATGCCTAGATTTAATATTAAATTAATCAAAATCAAATAAATAAAATAAAATAATTCATTCAAAATAAAAGTATAATAAAAATAATTTTTTAAAATTTATTTTAATCATTAATATTTGTTTGCTATGGTAAAACTTTGGTATTATAGCATACAGAAAAATCTTTTTTTCTCAGTATGGTACAATTTTAAATACATTATATAAATTACACATAAATATGTAGTTTTCTTTTAATTTAAATAACTCATTAATTTAATTAAGCTCTCTTTAGATAAAACTAAAATTAGTAATATAACATATAAATGTCTAACATGTTATATTACTAATTTTGTCATAATACCCTCAACATTAATAATAAAAAATTATTAGTATTTTTTTCTTTGACAAATTTGTCTTTTATTGTATTAAGATATATTACATATATTTTTAAAAGTATTTTCATAATAAGCACAAATTAAAAATTAAAATTCATAAAAATAAATTCAAACTTAAAAAATATAACTAAAATTTTGAAAATTTATTTTTATTTTTATTTTTGAAAATTAATATAATTATTATTTATATTATGAAATCATTAAATCTAGGCTTAAATATAAAAATCCTTATAAAATCGATTTAATCTCTGGTATGGGTTCAAACCATAAGAAGGTGCTTTGATTCATTATTCTTCTGTTTTTCCTCTTTAATAGCTAGGAATATGTGAATACGAGGGATTAGGTGCTTGTTCGCTATGTAAAGAAGAGACCCCATACCAGATTATGGCGAACAAGATCAAAGCAGTAGAAATCACTTCAGATATATACAAAGATTTCTCAGCCATGAAACTCAAAATCTGAACATGGAAAAAGATAAGCAATAAAAAAACACATAAAACCCAGATCGGAACACAAAAAGCAAGCAATCGGAACAACCTAATCTGAACATTTTAATATATAAGCAATGAAGGTCATAACAACCATATCGGTACAATCACACCGGAACAAAAGGAAGATTCCGACATGACCAAATCGCGCAAATCCGACCAAGAACCATGAAGCCCCCTACTAATTCGTACATGAAGTCCCCAAAATCTAGCAACCCCGGACTTTTGCAAAGCATAGATAGAAAGAGTGTTCGGAACGGTCCCCATACCAGATTCCGGCGAACAAGATAAGCTTACAACACAAGCTTTTTTATGTTCCATATCCTACTTTGTTCTTCCTGGTTCGCTATGTAAAGGAGAGGCAACAGTTGAAAGGTTGTAAAATTTACTTTATTATTCCGCAACATACATGGTCTTAATTTTTGGTGAAGAAAAATACAGGTCTTAAGATTCAGATCTGGATCTAAATGCCCAGCCTGATTTGTGGCGAAGAAGATGATGAATTAAATTTGAATTTTGGCTCGTTATTATTATGATGAATTAGATTTGAATATTTGAATTTGTGGTGAAGAAGATGATGAATTATATTAGATAATTTTATATATTTAAAAATTAAAAAGATAATATGAATTCATTAATTTTATGTAAATACATTTGTAAAAATTATATATTAATTTATTTAATTAATATATTTTTTATTAGTTTAATTATTTTTTATTTAAAAAAAAAGAGAATTCAAGCTTGAAAATAAAAAAATTTAAACTAAAGTTATTTTGTTATTATTATTAAAAAAATTCATGGTGGGTCTTATAATCCACGCGTGGTCATGTGGTGTCATGTTGACTTTCCGTTAACTTTTATTACGTAAATTTTAATATTTATAAAATAATTATATTCAATAAATTGATCGTAAAAAAATTCAATTCGATAATATATTTATAAATCGACCTCTAATAGAATGAGAAAAATATATTTAACCCATTATATATATGGAATTAAGTCAAGTCTACCGTGAAGTCATAATTATTTTTGGTCATGCATGCATGTGAAATTGACTTGATGACCAGTCCAGCAGTAGTAATCAATAATATATCGTAGTAGTAGTAATTGTCTTAATATGTCCCATGCATAACATGGTGTGCCCTACAAGTTAATGTATTAAGTCGCAGGCTAATTAAACCACTGATTAATTCACAAGTAGTTTAGTTTTGAGATAAATTGTTGCTAAATACAGATCATATATATGTAAGGAGAACTAAAAAGAAAGAAGGAAAAAAAGAAAAAATATTATGCCTCTTAGAATGTTTAACAAAAAATAGAGCTTAAATTCCTTAGCTTTATGCGTCTGGAAGTGCTTAATTATAAAGCAGCAGTACTCCATAACCTTGATGATTTCTGTCGCCAGACGTGCCAAACACTCTTTTTAACGCCACTAAAGTTTATAGGTTCAAGTGAAAATTCACCCTTTTAACCCCAAAGTCCATGCATGAAACTAAGGGGGTAAAATGAACAAATTAATCATTCGGGCTCGATTCGTTACGCACACTCGACTAAAAGTTCGACTCGAAATATGAATAATTTAAATATGAGAAAATTTTAAAATTCAATAAATTACTCGAACCTCCTCAAATTGTAATTTTCTATTAATACTCAGATCATATTCTTTCGAAAAATTCAAACTACTTTGGCTCGATTCGAGATTGTGCTCGACTCGGTAATTAAACGAACCTCAATCAAACCTTATTTTATACTCTATAAATTTTGTAAACTAAATCTGAACAATTTAATACTAGACTCGACTGATTCATTTAGGGTAAAGTAAAAAAAAATTATTGATAATACCAACCATTCATTCTTGATGTACATCATAGAAAGTGATTTCGTTCCCCACCCTTTGTTTATATGATTTTTAAGTTTTGCCCCCACGCTATGGCTTTAATAATTATAGAACTATCTCACTTTTACTTATTTGATAAAACCAAACTATCATTTTACCGAGATACTATTTATTAATCTATTTCCATCATCAATTTTAGTTGGTCTCTCCATCTCCCTAAAGTATTTTTTTGAAATTAACACTTACAGAGTTGTCCATATAATCTATGGTTTTGGACTAGGGTTGGGGGGCGGTCCGGTGCAGTTATTGACCGGTACCGTCCGGTGCACCTTGTTTTTTTTAATCACAATTATGAGAATAATAAATAAAAAATAATAGAGCAAGTTTGAACAAAAAATTGTATAAAAAAGTATATTCCCTCCGTTCCTTATTATAAGTCGTTTTAAGGTTATGCACAAACATTAAGGTAATGATTGTATAGCATTAACTATAATATCAATTGTCTATATTATCTTTGTATTGAAATAAGATATTGTTATTTATTGGACAAAAAATAGTGAGAGAAACAAAGTTACATTTAATATTTGGGGTAATATTGAAAACTAAGCAATTAATACTTACTTGAAATTCTAAAACGACTTATACTCACTCCGTCCCAAATTATCTGTTTTTTTAGAGTTCCCCACACATATCAATATGTGTGATAAAAATACTAAAATACCCTTATGTACTGATTTTTTTGTTTTCTGTGCATGAATCCTTATTGGTGAGAATATGAAAAGATGCTTAAAAAAGAGGAGAGGCATGAATGAGAGTAATGACTATCATTAATTAAGGTAAAGGGGCAAACTTGGAAAACAAAAGAAAAAAATGCATTGAAATCTTGAAAAAACATATATTGTGGGACAAATTTTTTTTGCTAAAAAAGCAGATAATTTGGGACGGGGGGAGTATTAAGGAACAAAAATATTTTTCTAAAACGACCTATATTAAGGAACGGAGGGAGTATTTTTTATTGAAAAAACACTGTAAACCACTGTAAACAGTTTACAGTGTTTTTTTAATAAAAACTATACTTTCTTTTACAGTTTTTTGTTCAAACTTGTTATATTATTTTTTATTTATTATTCTCATAATTGTGGTTAAAAAAAAAGAGTGCACCAGACGTTACCGGTCAATAACTGCACCGGGTGCCCCCCCCCCCTCCCCCCCCCCCCCACCCACCACCCAAATCTTTTGGACTATACTGTGTAATCTCCAAATTTAGCAAAAAATCTATGCCGTAGGAAGACAAAATAGAAAGAAAAAAAATTTGAAAATTTCCCTAAATAAAAACATGTGCTAGTTGTATGTATCATTTGAGGTACAAAACTGATAGAATTACTCTTTTTGGTACTAAACAAAATAGAATATATATAGTAATGAAACTCATAATAAACTCTTGGTTTCCCTAAATGATGTACTAATAACAATCATAAAAATCTCTTGATTTGCAAATTGCATGGAATGGAAGGAAATAATCCAACAATGTAAAGATTTCCCTAAATGAATACATGTGCAAGTTGAACGCATCTTTGTTGCGTCCCATAATAATAGACTTAGGTGGTGTTAAGTTTGATAAAATTGAATAATTAAGATCTGATCAAATGGTTAATATATCTTAATAAATTAGATCATCTTAGTGAAATAATATTTGAATCTAAAAAATTATTTGATAACTAAAAAGTATAAAATATCTGAATGACACTATTTTACCATTTTAACCCTCTGAGTTATTTAAAAATTTTATTTGAATGATCTTAAAATTTGAAATTGAAGGAGTACAATATTTATTAAGGTTTTTTTTGTCCATAAATTCTAAATAAACTATTAAGAGGCAACTCTTAATAATTAAGATTTGAGTTTTTATCTTAACAATTAAGAGGCAAAAAAAAATTTATCAAACAAGATTTGACCGAATCAGAGACATGGTGAATTTCAGACACAAACAAATACCGCCTTACTCTTTTTAATGTTACAAAAAGAAAAACGCAGAAATAGAACTCATTATCACCTATTTATATGCAAATTAAAAGAAAATAATCAAACAATAATTTTCTTTCTATTGGTTGATTATCAATAGAAGTGAATCATACCGGTTGACCAGCGATAATTAAATTGCGTTTATACTAATATGATTCTTAAATAAAGTTGGACTCCAAAACCCAAAAACTCTAAAAGCTGTAAGCCTAAGATGCACTAAACTAAAGCATGGTAGTTTAAGTCTTAAATATTACTATTTTCATCCCTTAATATATGTCGTTTTAAAGTTGTGCATAGTTATTAAAAAAAATTATTATATAACATTAAATATAATGTCAATTACCTATATTATTCTTATATTGGAGAAAATGATATTATTTATTAGATAAAAAATAGCGAGAGAATCAAAATTATATTTAATACTTGAGTTAATATTGAAAACTAAATAATTAATGCTTAATTAAAATTTTCAAATGACAAATATTAAAAGATAAAAACACTTCTCTGAAATAACATTTAAAAAGGACGGAGAGAGTATTATATATTATGAAATTTTTCAGCAAGAAATAAAGTTTTTGTTTATCTAATTTTTTGTACTTATATTTGGTGGTGAGTTGTAAATATATAATGAGTGATACTAAAAAAATGATGCATAAATAATATGAAAAAAAATAAAATATATGAAGCAAGAACTATCAGTGGATATTTTAACATTTTCATTGGTACGCAATACATGACTGCTAATATTTGCTAATATGCACAACTTTGTGAGTATAATTTATACACATCAAGATTTTTATATGTATATAATTTAATTTTTAAGATTAAAAGACGATATTAAACTTTAAATTGATGTAGATTTATTTTATTTTAATTGATATAATTATTATAATTATAAAATATATAACAAAAACTATTAACTACAAAATTTATCTAAATTTTTTTAAATCATATTAATTTTAAAACTTAATATATATAATTATTTAATTTTAAAAATTAAATTATATCTCTAGTTTTTTAAACGGATAGAGTATAATCTATAAGACCCATCATGACTTCTCATATAACATCCACTGATTAAAATTTTCAAAAATAAAACAAAAAGTATTTAATTTTATAATATTAAGAAGTAAAGTTTCAGGAATATTACAAAAAGCATCATACAGAAACGTAATTAAATAAGAAAGAAATCAAAAGGGGGGGAATAATCATGATTCTGTTCTTTTATCGGGAAAATATAAAAGTTTGTTCTACTAAAAGAAAATTATTTTTTTCTTTTTTGACAACTGAATATATATATATATATATATATATATATAGAAAGGATCAAGAATAGAACTCTTAAGTAGTAGTAGAACTCCCTTAAATAATAGAATTGTATCAAAACGACGTAGTTTTGATAAGACGCGGTGGCATTTTTGTAAATACGCGGTGGCATGGTATTTACAAAAATGTCACCGCGTCTTATCAAAACTACATCGTTTTGATACAATTCTATTATTTAAGGGAGTTCTATTACTTAAGAGTTCTACTCTTGATTCTCCCCTATATATATATATATATATATATATATATATATATATATATATATATATATATATATATATCGGTTTGGATCTTAAGTTAATCCCTTATTCAACTCGCTCACCTCCCTCTTTAGCGATGAACATACAACCGTCGTCTATACTTCCGTCGTCTATACTTTTAGCGCGATGTTATATGTTGTCCGTTACTAAAAGTATAGACGATTGTATGATCTAACCGTCGTCGAATTCATCGTTAAAGGGGGTGAATTCGGATGAGTTAAATAAGAGATGAACTTAAAATTCAGACTTTATATATATATATATATATATATATATATATATATATATATATATATATGATCCGGATCTTAAATTCACCCTTATTTAACTCACTCGAGTTCATTACCTTCGACGACGGATCCGGCGACTGATCTTCGTACCCGCCGCGTATTATTACACAAGTCAAAGTGGAGCCAAAATGCTTTTCCAGCGCAGATATTATTTGTTCTTTCTTTCTCTCTCCTATCTCTATTTCTATATCTAACATCCGCTCCCAGCAAAAAGCGTCCAATCCTTCTTTTTCTTTTCTTTTTTCCTCCCCATTTTCCACACACAGATAATATATATATATATATATATATATATATATATATATACACACACACACACACAGATAACTTCTTGTGCCATAAATAAATTAAACCCTCCCTCTCATCAATCAACTCTATCTGAGTTACTTACTTTAAGGTATGTATTAATGTTTTGTTGAAATGGGTTTCATTGAACACCGAATCTAAGTTCAGATCTGTATATAGTGAATTTATACTTGTATGTTGCTATTTGATTCAACTATTTCTGTTTAGATGACCAATTGTTATGGACATGTTTGTGGCTTTGAGTTTGTTTTCTGTTTTGTGCTTAAAGTTTTCAGAGAAGCTCAAGAGTATTTTGGATTGGAGTTGAATTTGAGCTAAAAAAGGCAGCAGTTAGTGTATTTGGTTTGGTTGGTAGTGAAAGTAAGGAAATTTAGAACTTTTATATCAGATCTAAGGCAAAGATATGTCTTTTATTGGCACACAACAGAAATGTAAGGCCTGTGAGAAGACAGTTTATCCAATGGAGCTGTTGTCTGCAGATGGAGTTGATTTTCACAAGTCATGCTTCAAGTGCTCTCATTGCAAAGGAACTCTCAAGGTAATCATCCTATTTAGTTGCTCTTTCTTCAGTTTTTTTTATTATGGATTTTAATGTTTGTCCTCATCTCAAGCTTTTTTGGTTGATTTATTCACTGTAAATTAAATGATAACACTCCATTCTTTTACAAAATTCTCAGGAAACTTTTATAATAATGAATTTTATGTATTTATAGAATGATAAAATTTGTGTATAATGACATAGATAAGCTGAGGGGCACTTATTTGGTTTCACCATTGACACTGATTATTTATACCTGCAAAACAAGATTTTCAAAGGGCATTATTTGAAATAAACCACTATAGTGCATTGATAATGGAAGAGAATAGAGATCCCTTAACTTCAGGAGCTATTCATTTAAGAGTTCATATATGTGTATCAGTCAGCTAGTTTTGTGATTACATGTGGTGATTTTACTCTATTGAGCTGATTATGTTCATATGTTGGGAAAGGCAAAGAACGCGGTGTTGTGATGGTGGTAGTAGGAGTAGCTGCATTTCCTTTGCAGTTTGTGGTGTCAGTGCAGATTATTTGGCCTTTTTGATTTTGGTATTATGGATTCTATAGTAATGGTCCTAATGGCATGGTGGAGGAGGCATAGTAGTTGTCTAGTGTTAAATGGCCC
Organism: Panax notoginseng; assembly: GCA_016801055.1. Taxonomy (NCBI): domain Eukaryota; kingdom Viridiplantae; phylum Streptophyta; class Magnoliopsida; order Apiales; family Araliaceae; genus Panax; species Panax notoginseng. Next base: position 295,494 of record CM029014.1, on the reverse strand, counting down.
AGGCTGTGGCAGAAGTAATGGTAGTATTCTAGATGTCATCGTTTATTTGCAGTATACCGGCAATGACAATGACTATTGTTACATTAGCACTGCATATGGTGTTGTGTGGTAATGATATGTTAGTAAACATGATGGCTGTGAGTTTTGAAAGTGTTGTGTTCTTTGTACTTTTATCTTCTTAAGTTTGAGAACTCAATTCCACCACAAGGGGTGGGAGAAATGACAGAGGACTTAAGGGATAACCTCTAGGGTTCGCTGGTTCCAATCCCAATTACCTATCAAAAACGAACTCCACTTTCTCTGAAAATATTTTGTATGAATTAGGTGCTTTCAACCCAGTTAATGTCTGAATGAAGATATAAGAATCTCCATATTTTTTCATTTGGAAACAAGAGAATTTAAAATTGAGATCTCAACTCTCTGAGTTGGTCTGGACTTTTACTACAACATAATTGTTGTGTCTGTGATGTCTGTAAATTTGTTAAGCTAATCTTTATTATTTTGTTTCCTTTACAGCTGAGCAACTACTCCTCTATGGAAGGCGTTCTGTACTGCAAGCCTCACTTTGAGCAGCTTTTCAAGGAGTCAGGAAATTTCAACAAGAACTTTCAGTCACGTATGTCTTGTCAATCTTCATAACATTTGATATTTTTGCATATCGGTATTAATTGTTTAATTTGTAATTCATTTCATTTTCTATCAGCTGCAAAGTTAGCTGACAAGATAACCCCAGAGCTGGTAAATTCTCCCCACAAGTACTACATGTTCCTGTATTTGAAAATTTGAAATGTTTTTCTTGGTCTATGCAACCTCATGTTATCTTTGATTGTGTGGGTTTCCAGACAAGGTCACCTAGCAAAGCTGCCGGCATGTTTTCTGGGACACAAGAAAAATGCGCTACTTGCGGTAAAACAGCTTATCCACTGGAGAAGGTATTCATCTAAGTTATTTAAAGGGCATTATTTACAATACAGTGTTGATGAAGTAAATGTAATTTTCTTTGTGCCCTAATCTCTATCAACATGCATTCTAGTTCTAGTCTTTTACATAGCAATGTTGTAATTCAATTAGAAGTTTGTGTCCTGTCTCTATTTTTTACTGATCCCCCAATATCTTAGGATGTGAAATATAGCCTCAAGTGCTTACTAGGATTGGCACCTATTAATCATTACTTCTGTATAAGTAGCCTTTTATAGTCTATAGAAATTTCATCTTCCAAGGAGCTTATTGGAAAGTGGAAACACATCCCTTTTCGAACAATACTTGTGCATAAAATCCATAACACCCTTGAGTTGTACTTTTGTTCGAGTTAATTTACATTTAATCTTGTATGAACATAATATCAAATTGGGATACCATCAAGAACTTTATAGAGTATATTAGTTATTCAACACAATTTAATAATTTTTTTAATCCCAAACTTGTGGGGGTAGGTTGAAAACAAATCCAGATTATCGAATATGTAAACGTAAAGCAAAAAGGAAGAGAAAAGAAAATTTTAAAACAAAATCTAAGAAAAGGATAAAATAAAGTAATTTAAACTAAAAGAATAGAAATGAAACGTTATAGATAGAATAAAAACATAAGCACACAAGACACGTTATATATATATATAGGTAAAAATGGAGATACACATATAACTTTTAAAGTTACACAGTCTATGATCGTAGAGTGATTTCACTCTACGATCGTAGAGTGGTCCACAGATAGTAAAGTGAATTCACTCTACTATCGTAGAGTAGTACACGATAGTAGAATGAATTTACAAATCGTGGAGTGACTACTCTACGATCGTAGAGTGAAATCACTCTACGATCGTAGACCGTGTAACTTACTTTTAAAGTTACACGGTTGTGCACCTCTATATTCTCCATATATATATATATATATATATATATATATATATATATATAGACACACACACACACACCCTCAAATCTAAGAGACATTTCTCGATTCTATTTCAGAGATTCAAACTTTCTTCAAATTGATCTCTTCAAAATCCTAGTCACGTTCTTAGTTATATTCCACTCCTTCAATTCTCTTTGTACAACTTTCTCCTTGGCCTCCCTCTTCTTATATCTTTCTTTTTACACATTATTCCTCTTGTCACTGGTGCATCTACAGGTCAACACTTGGTAGAAGCAAACCATCTCAATCGATGTTCACTTATCTTCTCCTTAATTGATGCTACCCTGACCTTCTCTTGAATAACCTCATTTCTAATCCAATCCAATTGTTTACTCATACGTCCTCCATAACATTCTCACATCAGCAACTCCCACCTTATGCACAATGTCACTTCATGGTTGTGCAGGTTCCATACACCGTTACTAGCTTCACCGTTGTCTTGTAAAAAAAAGTTCTCTCTTATGCAAATTGATCCCAAGTAAATGCATTCTTCTTGGACATCTCTTGCCTCGACATATTCACATGTCTGCATCTCTTTCTTCTTACATTGCTGAACTCAGATTTATCAATTGCGTACACTTGGATAACATTTACGCGTCACATGAAAAACACCTTTGGCGAAATAGGATGGATTGTTGATATGGCTTGATGTGTTAATTTTGAAGAATGAATAGTTTTACTTTAAGGTTGTCTTAGCAGAGACATTGCCGTGTTAGGATATTGTTTATAAGTGGGGCTCAAAGTGAATGATTCTTGAAATTTAGTAGTTGACTCTTATCAATTCATAAACCATCATTCAGCTAAAGCTTGATAGGGCTCCATCTCTCACTATCTCGCATCCCCGTTTCTTGTAGTTTTGTCCCTTTTCTTTAAGTATGCAGGTCGAGAACCAATTTGTTTTCTTAGCTTCAAATATCTTCTCTCTTTTTCCTCTGTGTGACCTAAGAGTGGGTTGTAGTCACTGCTTTGGTAACATCGCCCTCAAGTATGAGATGATTGTTGTTCAGAACTTAAGTGGGTTATTCTAAGATTTGGAGTAAAATTTTGATAGATTTGTTGCAGGACCTGTGAATATTTAGCATGAGACTGAAATGACCTTGATTGGGAGCTTTAGTAGCTTGAAGTTCAGGAGTTAGGCCTTCCTTGCAATCCTAGTTTTTCCAAGGGTATTTTTTCTAAGGGTATTTTTGTAATTTCGGGTTGAAATCTAGAAGGATTATGAAAAGCCAAGGATATCGAGAACAGAAATGTCTGTCTAACTGTTGCTACAATTAGGTGAATGTCCAGCACACACCAGACATTATTGTTTGATAAACTACTGTTTATTTGTTACTCATGTGCGGTGGGCCAGTGGCTCATTATCTAAAGAATTGGGGTTTGTTTATGAAAAATATCAGGTGACTGTGGAAAACCAATCTTATCACAAGACATGCTTCAAGTGCTCTCATGGTGGATGCTCCATAACTCCATCAAATTATGCGGCCCTTGAAGGCATTTTGTATTGCAAGCATCATTTTTCCCAGCTTTTCAAGGAAAAAGGCAGCTACAACCATCTTCTTAAGTCTGCATCAATCAAGCGCCCAGCAACCTCTGTTCCTGAAGCTTGAGCCCGGGTTTTTTTTTTCATCATCCCGTCTATTTATAAGGGACTCACTTTCTTTGACTGTGTTTTTCTCTTGATTCCTCTTTGATCTCCGTAATGGTAACCTGACTGAACTTGGTTGTGATCTTATTTCTGCCATTTGTTGTTTGATTTATTTATGGGATGAACACAATCCCAAAGTTGTGAGATGACTTCTTGCTTGTGGAGAGGAGTTAACTAGGCTTTTTTTCTTTTCCCCACTATTGTTAATGTTCATACATTTGAGAAAAGAAAAAGGGTTTACTATTACTATACATTTGCTTACATACTCTCATCTTGTAGGCTTGGTGGTCATTGACTTGTTGTAGTCTTATTATAATCATGTGATCATTGACTTGTTGTAGTCTTATAATCATGTGATACTCTCTCTGTTCCAAAATTAAAGATAAATATTCTTTTTTAATTCATTTCAAAATTAGGGGTAAATTTTTATTTTAAGAATTGAAAATTCCTAACATGTTATTACATACATACGAGCAGGGATGTAAATGAATTTAGTCGAGCCGACTTTTGAGTTACTAAGGTTTGGTTCATAAAATTTGTCTAGTTTCAAATAAAGTTTGGTTGAGACTCGTTTTGCTATTGAGTTGAGCACAATTTCAAATCAAACAGAACAATTTGAATTTTTTGAGTGAATATGATCCCAGTATTCAGTTTCACAACATAATTAAGCTTCACAAGCCAAGCCTCAGTTACTTGTTCAGTTTTGATGAATTGAAAATTACAGATCTAGTGTGATTACTAGTAACTATCCAAGTTGATTGGGGGCTGTAACTAGGCAGTTCTTTCTTTGATGTAAAATTTAGCATATAAATGGACTCATTCAAGCCTCTAAAATTCTCACTGGTGAATTAAATGAAGGATATTTGGTGTTCTCTTTCTAAATTGTCGCGTGACTTAATTTTCAATAATCTGTGGGTCACTTCTGTTGACCCGTCAACATCTAGCAATATTTAGTGCAGTGGGCCACAGACATTTAATTTAAAATATTACTACTACTACATTAGAATGTTTGGTAACATAATGAAAGTGTCAAAATATATTTACAATATAATGATTTTTTGTACAAATTATTTGTGCACGACATTTACAAAAAAAGATTGACACATGACAAATCTTCTTATATATATATATATATATATATATATATATATATATATATGAAACTGATATTTTTTTAATACTTTCACATAAAAACCGTCACTATAAATGTTATAACGATGTTTTTTACTGTCGCTGTACTTTTTATATGAATGATATTCTCAGAGGCCTATTTAGATGTTTAGGGGGTTCCTATAATAAGATGGTATAAATGAAAAACAACTGCATAATATTTACAGATGATTCAGATCCTCAAAATACTGTAATAATAATCAATCATAGTCAAAGCTAGGCATAAATTTACACTTCTTTTTCTATAGCCAGACCCTTCAATAACAGAAACTGGGAATAATAGGTACCCATGCAAAATATTGGTAGATATGCAGAGCTTCAATGCTTCAAAATTCAAATCCTTAAGATTAACATAAATCACCTTCATCAATGTATATACCGGAGATTAAGTTGAACCTCTTTACATGATAATCCTTCGAATGTAATTTGATTTTTTTTTTTTTGTATATACATATACTATATACATAGATGGAGAAGACCAAACATCATCTGGCTATGATAGTAATACCTTCCACCTAAAAGATCTCTTGTAGGTTTGTGCTTTTGGTGTAATACTCTGTATTGAAATAAATGGGGTTCGGAATCTTGAAAACGCGGGATCCCAAAAATGGGACTGTTAAAGCATCCATCTGGCTGCTAATCACAGCCCTAATTCGGAAGCCCTGTCGTTCCAATATATTCCTTCTTCTGGAGAGATATTCGCTGCTACCCATTGTCAATTCTTCGTCTGATCTGCATCAGTTAAAAGTCATTTGACTAACTGTACAGGGAGACATCATATTCGAAACTATAACTGTATATTCGGGTAGTATAGAAGGCATAATCTGTAACAACAATATATTGCTGTCTGATAGTAAAAACAAATATGTGCTAGTAATTAGGTTATTGGTTGAATAGACCCAAAAATCCATCAGGTTAAGGGCGCATAGCCAAGAAGAATTAAGCTGTGTTTGTGTGACAGGCATTAATGACAATGATAGCTCATATGTATGCATAAAAGTAGAAAGGTAAGAAGAAAAATAAAAATAAAATGCTAAATTAAATAAGAAAAGAGTAAAGATATAATAAGAATTCTATTATCCATTAATTAGAATCAAAACACAATTTACCATTCTCCTTATTCTGGCTAAACCAAACAGAGTTGGCTAGTGTGCAAGCCAAAGAAAAAAAATAATACTGAATTTGACTCAAGTTCTGAAACCCAAACACTTCACGTAAATTAATGAACTTCACTCGCCCAAAATGAATTTCATTATAATTACACAAACACAGCAATAGAAACTATTGAAGTCAGCATACCTTGTATAGAAAATTAAATAGAGATCCTTATCCCTTACCCGTCAAACCTTTTACCCTAAGACCATATTTGGAACTTGGAAAATGCGGAGGAAAAGAAAGGAAATGGAAAACAAACATAAATGTAGATTAAGATAAATCTAATCATCTATACTTATAAAATATCTAATATCAGTAACAGTGTTAAAGAATAGAGTAATATATGGTCAGGAAAGCTCTAAAAAAATTTTTAGATTTCATTTCCTTTTCCTTCCTTTTCTCTCAAGTTTTCAAAGTTCCAAACATACTCTAAGCAATATCCTTCACAGAAATTTTAAAAAAAAGACCTGGTGTTTCACAGTATCCTAGCATTTGGTGATATAGAGATTGACAATAATGTTTTCAACATGAACTGTACCGGAATTTAGGAAAAGGAGTCAAAAGAAGGTAGTAATAAGCTGGAGTCGTAAGAGTTATTCGAGAGATGAGAATAATGATGTGTCATCATTACATTTTTTAGGTAAATCTCTTGTGATTCACTATGCCATAAAATATCATCAAAATATTCATTTGTCACATCATTTGAGATCAAAATTTTGAGATCTCTAAAACATTACCCATGCAATAAACACTACTGCATTCTCATTTCGATTTTCACAGAAAAAACAGCTATTTGCATCTTAATTATCACAGAAGTGATCAGAGGAGTATATAGTATCAGTATAATGGAAGAACACAGCTTTTCCAGGAAACAGTCGGCAGAAACTATATAAAGAGCAGGACCGTAACTATAAATTGCTAGATTTTGCTTGACATAGTCGTGAAACGTAAAATGCTAATGTTCATCTTGACTAATAATTTCAATCAAAATGTTAAAATTTCAAATGTCCATGTACTCGGACATTAGGTTGAACTAATATTGCAGTAAAATATTAGTAGCATTAGCATTTTACTTCATCGGGCTATTGAGTTTAAACCCTGCAGCATCTGCAATAGAATTGCTAGATTTCTAAAGAAGGCAATTGCTTTGTGCAGTCAATGGACTTCCTAGGAGTACAGATGAAAATGCTGAGGATTTCCTCATGGAATTTATTAAGTTGAACTTAAAACAAACTAATGGTTACTGGCTTGCCACTAGGATTGCAGATAATTGGAAGATATCAGAGCAGGAATAATTGTCCAAAAAGACTCGAGATGTGATATTGAGAAACAATTGGAGATGACTGGAAGTTGAATATTTCCTAATGACAAGTTGGCATAAGTTATATCTGAACAATAAACAATATAAATGAGTCCACATCTAAAGAAACTTTGTCAAACACTAAAGCAGACAATTACTGACTGGATTTATTCTTTTATCAGTTTTCAATTTTGAGATATGCCGTGATTGATCAGAAAGAAAATCTAAGCATCCTCTATTTCCTCCAGGAAAATAAACCATTTAAGCATCTCCAAGGGAATTGAAGAGCTGACAAATGAAAAGTTGCAATAACTGTAAGGATATAATATCCAATATGCCACGAAAACAAACATAATAGAGAACATAATGAACTGTACTGTTAATTAGCAGGAAAAAAAAAAAGGAATGTACTCTACCTCATAATTAATGAAGACCAATTACCACATCCCGCTGAAATGAGGTGCTCCAAGGTGGTATTCCGTAGTTCTTCAGGCTTCCTTGAGAACAAAATCAATGGCCATCCACGAACATGCAGTTTCATGTATAGTTGTAGGGAGAACATGCGTTTTAGATGTATTGCCTCTTCAGCACAATCACTACAAATATATTGCCTGAATCTGTCACATAATAATGACTAATGAGCAGAACACTTTTATGATTAGGCAATATATTAACTCATAGAGAGTCTGGCTAAATCCCTCAAATTTTGCTATCAATGGGCAGAGAAAGCTTAGTTAACAAAACAGCAATCTAGTTATGCACACATCTCTCTGTGCTCTGTAGCACACACAAATGATCCATGTATCAAAGCATGAACTGATAAAAAAACACCAAAGCATATCCTTTATTTTATTTCTTCACATATATTGTCAACATGTAGAACAATTTTATCTGGAGAAGGAACCGATTGTAAAGTTAGCTGATTGCATTTAAGGATCTACCTAAGTGATCATTGTTACTATTCTCATTTCCCAGGGAAAGCATTTTCCAGAGGAAAACATCAGATAATAAAAAAAAATTAAAAAACAAAAAACATATAGTATGTAAGGCAGAAAAGAGCATTGGTAGCAGTAGTTGAAATATAGGTCAGGCAATAACTTCCTTTCTTGTACTAAATTATTAAATATAGGGTACTACAGAGACAAATGCAGAATCGATTAAACACAAAAAAAAAAACCATGACCTTCCTTCAGCGCGCACTTTAGCATAACCAACGAACTTGTACTTGATAACCATCACATATTTAAAAACTCCTAATCAAGATGGATACCTAATATCTGACGTAAGTCAAAACATAAACCATTTTTTAGACACACCAAGGTTTTCTGCCGAAACATATGAAACTCCGAGTAAAGCCAGAAATCTGAGATATGAACCAAGACATAAGTAGAAACATTGGAAACTGAATAAGGGCTTAAAGTGATGTCAGAAAGAAATTACCGGGGTTGCGAGGAATTGGCATAATGTGAATCTGAGGCAATGAAGTCATCAACATCCATTAAGACCACATCAAGACCATCAGCAAGCGGTCTTGAACTGTTAAAGTAATTTTCAGCCAACAATGCTGTTAAATTTAAATCTCTCATGTATTGACCTTCTTTGATGTACTGAACAGCAACATGCTTGCAAATTGCAGGAACAGAATCTGGATCCAAGCTGTTGAGCTCTGCATGCGAAGCAAAAATCTTGCAATGATTATAATCATCACTAGATTTCCACAGCTCAACAACTCCAGCACTCTTACTTTGACAGGACTGTAACATTACAGTTAATGCCATCAGTATGGTGATTAGTAGAACCCCAACGGATACAAGTGCAGCAACAAAGATTGCTGCAGCAAAAGATGTCATATAAATTCCTGCCTCTACTGTGTAACGGCTTCCTATCTCTGCACAACTCAAGAAGAACAAGACTAAAGGTTATACATAAATCCAAAATGGCATCACTAAGGCATTAAATACATGAAAGAATAATATCCATGTTGACCGAATGGAAGATTAACAGCTGGAAAAGCATAAATAGTTTGTCTTCCTAACGTATATCATATTACAATAATCAGTAGATCCAGTGGTGAGATCTTACATCCATGCCGCAACCTTTCTGTAGACTGATATTATATATTACAATGAATACCCCCCCCCCCTCTATCCCATTTGGTTGACCTCTCTCTTTTACCAGGATGCCTCATATTAATTTAGTGTAGTTCACATTAATGCCTTTTTGTTTCAATTTGACTAAATCACACTTACGTTTGAAAAAGTTAAAAAGAGAGTCACATTTGTGGGTCTATTACATATATCAATGCATTCCACTAAGGGTATATTGTAAAAAAAAAAATCACATGTCTCCTTGTTCATGTACTTGGTGCCAAATGTAGTTTATTAAGTAGAATGGGATGGAGTATCAATTTGATGAATGAGTTCAAAATATACATTCAATTCCGAAAATATCTTTTTGGTTAGTGCACCACAATTAGCAAGCACAACATAATCTACTTACGATTAGAAAGAAAATATGAAAAAGTATGTACCGGAACCTCCTCTACTTGAGAGACTTTGAGTAGAGCTTTCCCGCTCCATTTGATGGCCATAGGCTGACATTTTAATAAGTCTAATCAGAAATATGGTAACAAGTACACCCTAAAAATGATCCACAAGATAACTTGCAGATGATAGAATGACACCTGCAAACGATAAAAATCACCTCTTGTAACTTCCACCATCTATGTTAATTTCGCAACAATATACACGCAAATAGCATGTCAATTTAATCACCAAAAAAATTAAATCTTCCATAGTTAGCTGAAGCTTCATCACCATGCTATTGGGCTATGACAATCACGTATCAACTCTGTTTCCTATATATGAAAAATAATACAGGTCAACCTGAGGAATCCTTTTTGACCCATTTATGGTCTAGACATTTCCAAACACTTGTTTTATGCTAAAATTTCAATAGCCAATTAATTAAACAATAATTTAACCACCTGATCATCCATTTTTAACATATTCAAGTAAACTTTTTAAATTGAATCCACAAAATTGTCAACTATCAGATGATCACAATTGAATTAGTTTTATTAGGTTACTATTTAGACAGTAGATTCTTTCCATATTTCTGCTCAGTCATCTTAATTCTTAAAGCATAATTACAAAGTTGGCACTGACACATAACAGTGACAAACACAATCAACAAAAAGCAATGATTCTAAACTCGATAAATCATATATACATACTATACTGCTACTGAATTGACACACAATTGACGAACCATCGGATGAGTTAAAGTCATACGATATAACTTCTTATATATATAAAACTATATATATATAGAGAGAGAGAGAGAGGGAGGGAGAGAGGGAGTTTACCTGGGGAGGTTATTGGTTGAGTTTGTTTAAAAGATAATCAAGGTCCGCAATGACTACAAATTTGGACAAGTTGTCACCATTTTATCTCTCTAGAATTTTTCGACTGGGGGTGATATTCTTGTTCATATTGTTATGATTGAGGGACTTTGGAGTCATTGATCTAAAATAGAAGGGCAATCTGGTCCAAATGAAAAAATGATTCACCATCACCGTAGGGGCTTTGACAAGTGACCAGCTAGGCGGATCGAGAAGATGTGGCGCCAATCAGCTTAGGACTCTATCTCCACAGCAAAGTAAATCCCACTGCTAGCCGGCCAGGGTCCATGTTGTTGGATATTTCGTACCAGGAGGAGTACTTGGTCTAAGAAACAATTTGAGTTTTTAACACCATTTAAATATAATTTTTTTTAGGGTCTTCTTAACATGTGGCACAAGCACGGAATCCTAAGGACTGGACACTAAATTCAAGAGATGGGGTCGATTAGTAATTTTTAAATGTATACTCCTTCCGTTCCTTAATATAGGTCATTTTAGAGTTGTGCACAAGTATTAAGAAAATAATTATATAGCATTAACTATAATATCAGTTGTCTATATTACCCTTGTATTGAAATAAGAGATTGCTATTTATTGGATAAAAAATAAAAAGAGAATCAAAGTTACATTTAATATTTGGGATAATATTAGAAATTAAGCAATTAATGCTTACTTAAAACTCTCAAACGACTTATATTAAGAAACAAAAATATTTTTCTAAAACTACTTATATTAAGAAACAGAGGGAGTATAATCTTACTGAAATATTATTTTAATTATATTTTAATGGGTCCGTTCACTTAAATTCAATGTCCAACCCTTGATTTTCGTGATTAGCATGTGTCTTAAGAGCACATGTTAGTAAAAAACAATTTTTTAATGCTACCTCCATTCTTAAAAGATTATCGTTTAAAGTTTTTATACATGGATTAAGAAAGTCATTTAATAGTACTATCATTTAACAATTAAAATTTGTTTAAAATTTTATCACTACGAAATTGAAAACTATTAATACAAGGGAGAAAATTTCTTGGGACAATGAGAGAAGATAGGGGGTAATATAGAAAAATAAATAATTTATTCTCCAAGAAAGTTGTAAACGACAAATATTTTAAAACAAATTTTTTCTTCTAAAACTATAATCTTTTAAGAACAGAAAGAGTAATATTTTATTTAATACTCTCTCCGTCTCATGATAAAAGTCCTTATTACTCCCTCTATTATTAAAAGATTGTCGTTTAAGGTTAATACACACAGATTAAGAAATGTAATTAATACTCCCTCCGTCCCAAATTATCTACTTTTCTAGAGTTTCACACACATACCAATATGTGTGATAAAAATACTAAAATATCCTTATGTGTTGACTTTTTTGTTTTCTGCGTATGAATTTTTATTGGTGGGAATATGAAAAGATGCTTAAAAAAGAGGAGAGGCATGAATGAGAGTAATGACTATCATTAATTAGGGTAAAGGGGCAAACTTGGAAAACAAAGGGAAAAAATGCATTGAAATCTTAAAAAAACAGATATTGTAGGACAATTTTTTTTTGCTAAAACAGCAAATAATTTGGGACGGAGGGAGTACCTAGCAAAAATATTATACTACCATTATTAATTGTTTCAACTATTTATTCCCTTTCCAATGTTTCTTATTCAATTCAACCAATTACTACTTATTCAACCAATTACTACTTGGATTATAGCATTGAATTGAACAAGAATCATTGAGAAGGGGAGAAAGTTTTAAATAGGAGAAAACTTTAAATAAGGGTAAAGTAAGAAAAAAATTAGCTAATGTGTATTGATAAACTCTAAACGACAATCTTTTTGGAACAAAAATTACTTTCTAAAATGACAATCTTTTAAGAACAGAGAGAGTACTATTTTGGATAGTCCCATGTTAAATGTCCATTTTTCTTTAATAACCAAACTTTTATACATATTTTTCTATTATACCCGTAGCATTAAATATCTAATATTTTTCTTATTCTAATTCTCTCTCCATATTTAATGACATTATTATGGGTAATTTTGTCATTTCATTCGTCTTCTTAATATGCGTAAAAAGTCTACCAAGACTTTTATTCTGAGACGGAAGGAATACTTATTTTTGTTCCACATAAAGTGTTACGTTTTATTTTTTATAATAAATTTTAATGATATATTTATTTAAGAGAGTCGTCTCATGGCATATGAATGATTATAGGGGTTAATTGGCCATTAATTTTTTTTTTTACCGACGGTTAGCATTTAAAATAACATAACAAATTCACTACAACAACATTACATTGTGATAGGAAAGTTACTTTTATATTAATTTAAAAACAAAATAAAATAATATAATTTTCTTCCACAACATTGTATTACAACAGTTAAGTTGATTCACAACACAATACGGGGGAGTTTATTTTACGAATATTTAATATGGAATTTAATAAAAATAATGCAAATGGTGAGGAGCTTTTATAATTTTAACTATATAAATACCTGTCAACAAGAAAAAAAAATTTCCATTTAAAGATCTCGAGGAGCAAGGTTCCTCTTTATTTTTCCCAAAACCCCCTAAATTACACACATTCAACAACAAAACAGAAAAACAACCAACTGCCACTAACTACCAAACTGCGACATTTCATGTGAAATTTGTTTAAAAAGTTAACATCAAAATTTCAGCCATGGCTAATAGAGGAGGCATCAAAAACACTCTTTAAGCAGGCAAGCAATATGAGAAAATTTTCTCATGATCTACTATACTACCCTGGCTCCAATCACCGAATCTACGGCCCTATTTACATTCCTAGCCAATTCTACTGCCACTCCAATATAAGTATGAGGTGTTAACTTCAAGAGATTTGCCTTTGCCTCTGGTGGTATATCCAGACCTTCAATAAACTCTAATATGCTTTCTCTGGTAATTGCTCTTCCCCTGGTGAGCTCCTTCAGTTTCTCGTAAGGCTCGGGAACACCATATCTCCGCATCACCTAGATATCAAAATATAAATTTCCTCATAAGATCATGACAAGTAACTAACAAAACACCTTTATATTCCAAAAAGATGGGGGCCAAGAGAGAAGAGACTACCTATGTTACACGGACTCGGCAATCCCTAGAAGGATCCTTAAAAGGACACGCCTATTTTGAGAACATTTTGATTCATTTTCTACCAAATGGCTGTGTGCGTTAGCCACAACAGTACCCGTGTAGTGTCGACACGGGTACTTAAAGATTTTAGAAGACTCCATGTAACATAGGACACTACACAAAACTATATTTGGGAAAAAATGAAAATGCTATCTGCTACAAAATGCTCATTTCAAATACACTACACAACACCGTCCAAATAAAACAGAAATATACAACACGTACACGTACAGTATTCGGAATATATGGACCAATAAAATTTTTAGAACTTTTTCATTTATCAGTCATGCAAGTATTAAATATGGAATATCTGTTGTTATTATTATTCTTTTTCTAATACTGGAAGTAAAAACTCATTGCTACTGCTCACCAATATGGTGCAAACACTAACATCCCATGCAAGTAACTTGTAAATTTAGGAAGTCCTCGCTATAGTTAATTGGGTATAGGCAAGGGAAGAGCCAAAAAAGTGCTGGCTAAGGGGGATCAAAATCTAATTTTTAATATTACTCTATTTTATTAAATTAAGGTGGTTATATAAAGATTGTATATAGAGTATAACCCTACTCTTCTCTAAAGAAATATACAGTTAGCACTAGAAATCATTTCTTCTCCCAAAGCCAAAATGGGCAATCGCCCACCAGGCCACCATAAGCTATATGTGGCTGCAGTGCCACAGCAGTAAATGGGAAATACTGCCCCATGCTATCTTATGGGTTGTTTGGAGGGAAAGTTAACAGAACTTTTGAGAACAACGAGTGTACGAGCTTCACCTGTGGTATCTTCTTATTTGCTGCATTTGTGGATTCAAGAAAAGTTCCCAGTTAGTGCATAGATGTTCCTTTTTTGGGTGGCTGGTGGTCTATTTTGGGGTGTTTTTGGTAGGGTGGTTGTCTATTGCGGGGCTGTCAACAGGGCTTCAGTTCATATAGACTCACTCTTTTTGACACATCATTATCCATAGAGGTCAACAAAATAGTAACTGGACGAATTAAAGAGATAGTTTAGCACATAAACTAAAAATAAAAGTAACTTACGGTTTGTATTGGTTCAGCAAGCACCTCCCACGATTGATTCAGATCTTTGGACAAAGCAGCTTCATTGACCTATACCAAAACAAATTCTTAAGGCAGAAGACCAAAGGGAAAGCAATTACAGCCTTTGCTAACTGAAGAGTAAATTGATAGCAATGGCTCCAAAGGTATTGCTGAATTGTCAGGTGTTGCAAGTAAAGCATATACCATCTTCTCAACTATTTTAGACTACAGTAACAAAAGTTGCTCCAAAAAGCAAGTTCCAAAGTCTGCACGAGTAAAACTGAGTTGTTGCAATATCTGAGTTGCTGCTATTGCCACAACTCAACTACACCTTTTATCCCAAACTAGTTGGGGTTGCTGACTTGCTGCTATTGCAACAGTAGGTAAAATATCTCCCAAGCAATATTAGAAGATCAAGTGAATTGTAGCTTTGTATAAAGCAACCTTTAAATATAACTTTTCTCATGTGTTACATCACCAATATGAACAGCAACTACAATATATATATGCATGCGGGGAGCACCAAGATTCAAATCATATCCTTTACCTGCAGCTTCGATATTCCCTGTAATGCACTTCTGTAAGCAAGAAGAGAATGTCCTAATCCCACACCAATGTTTCTTAGAACCGTTGAATCAGTAAGGTCTCGCTGTTATAACAAGTACACAAAGAAACTATTATTTCAAAAACAAAAGACAAGCTTATGATTATTCCTTAATGCTATAAACTACAGAGATTGCTTTATATATGCCACTCTTGAGCTAAAGATACATGAGAAGTATGTGTATACCTGCCAGCGTGAAATAGGCAACTTCCTGCTGAAATGGGACAGATATGCATTGGCAATACCAAGATTGCCTTCACTATTTTCAAAATCAATTGGGTTCACCTTGTGAGGCATTGTTGAGGACCCAACCTCACCAGCCTTTGTTATCTGCTCAACAGCATACCATTGTCTGAGTTAATGTTTTCCCACAAGAAATCAAAAATCACTTTCAAGAATATATCAGAATGCTCACCTGCTTAAAGTAACCCAAGGAGATATAGCCCCAAATGTCTCTATCAAAATCAATCAAGATGTTGTTGAACCGGATTACTGAGTCAAAAAGTTTGGCCATATAGTCATGAGGTTCAATCTGCAGTAGTAATTTAGTGATAAGAATCATATACACACACACAAGCACTCACACACACACACATATATACACACATCCTTGAATATGCCATTGCATCTTGTATATTGAAAATTTTCCACTTGAATTTGAGTTTTGCAACCTCAGTTTGGAGGCATAACCTTTACAGATTAGTTTATAGAAATTCTTATCGGGTGACTAATGCTCTGATGGATGAACAGGAGTACTACCTAGAAAAGCAACTATTGCATATTGGAAAAAACATAAGGACAAAGACAGATTTTTAGCTCCTGCAATAGGCTCTAAACAAAGAAGCTGATCCAAGCCAACTAGGGATTCTATTAGCATAGCTGCATAAGATGTCAGAATTATAGGTTATTCCCCTAGTAGCACCTATTCTCCAGGTTCAAGTGAAATACTTGTATAAACTTGACTGAATTAAAATGCTTAGCAATGTATATCGATACAGAAATTGATGAAAACTAAAAGTTGGAAGAAAAATTAACTGCAATAAACACACCTGAGTTACATAGGGATTGAAGCTTAATCCAAGAGATGTTACAAAGTCCTCCGCAATATGGGGCCAGTCAATATCAGGATAAGCAACAAGATGTGCGTTGTAATTCCCAACAGCACCAGCAAACTTCCCCAACATCTCAACTTTAGATACATCTTGTCTTTCTCTGCTTAACCTCTCCGCAAAAATTACCATTTCCTTTCCCAAGGTTGTAGGAGAAGCTGGCTACAAGATAATAAATAACATAAGTAATCCAATCATGTTTATATTGGTTCCTAAACTAATTAGTAATTAATTATAATCAGGCATTAGTTGCAAAACTAAAAGAGAGGTTGATTTCACATTGTTCAAAACAAATGTGCTCAACATCTCTCCCATTCCCATACCAGGTATGGCAGAAGTTTGTACAGTTAATTTTTAGGGGAGTGATAATTCCACAAGTAATATTTCCACAAGATCCATCTCACATGTGTGTGGGACCCGTTTACTATTCATGTGAGAGGGATCTTGTGGAACTACCAATATTTCTTGTGAAAATATCAATTCCCTTTTAACTATTAGACAGATAAACCTATACCAGGCTACGTGTATGAAATGACACACACACACACACAATAAAACAATGTCCATATTAGTTTTCATACATACACTTTATAGGATTTAAATTCTGTATCTTGGTTAGCATTCAAAACTTGAAGGTTTTCTGCCAAGTTTTCATTACTAATTTTAATGTGCCCCATTTCTCATTGTTAATGACATTTTTCTAATTCTTGGTGCACAGTTCGACTTTGGCAACTCTAATAATGGAAAGTGATGCCACAAGCAACATCTTTTTCCCCATTGTTCAGGAATGGGCAGAGTTAAAAACCTTAAAACTAAAGCTTTCTCAATGAGATAGATTGACCTAATTCCATAAACAAAGATAACTTCATTACCTGTCCATGAGTGCGAGAAAGCATAGGAATTTGAGCATTTGCTTCAGCCATTTTACGTATTGCCTCAATCAATTCATCCATCGCAGGAAGTATGATACGGTTAATTGCTTCTTTCAGCATCAATCCATGGGCAAGATTATTGATGTCCTCGGATGTGCAGGAAAAATGGAAAAACTCAAGCACCTGCAAAGAGTGAATGAAAGAGAGAGAGAGAGAGAGAGAGAGAGAGGTGATCAAATAAATTTCAAATAACAAAATCATCACAGTAAGAAGCATACGAATAATGGGGGTAAAAAACGCATAATGAAGCAGATTTTCTCAGCATGTCAACAACCAGAAGGGCAAAAATTCATACCTTAGCAATCTCAGGATTTGATTGACCTTTCAGTTTTAAAAAGTACTCCACTGCTTTCACATCATGGTTAGTTGTTTTCTCTATTTTCTTAACTTCCAAAGCATCAATCATGCAAAACCCATTAGCCAATTCCTCTAAATATGAGTGAGCATCTTCACTGAAGCTTGGAACCTCTATGACTTCAGGAATTTGTGAAAGCTTTAACAACCACTTGATCTGAAATATACAAAATTCAAAACAGATGTATCAAATCGAAAATACAAGCACATCTATTCCTTCCAACCAAAGAACAGTGAAACATAATATCATAAACATGGAAATTATTGGTATGTGGAGAAAATAATAAAGAGTTGCACGAGTCCATAACAGTTTTAAACATCAAACGATATACATTCCGGTAAACTTCATCTAATATATAAACTGAACTTATCAAAACAAAAGGAGAAAATGATAAAGCAGTTAATTTTCTCTAAAATAAGTTAAAGTTGCATGTCCTTCAATCATGTAAAGGAGCTTTAGATAAGATACCTCAACTAAAATACGAAAGTGTATTAGGCCGTACTCGCTCATATAAGGAGACAGTTCCTTAACTTTGTTCCAATAACGACCATCCAGAGGACAGAGAGCAGTTAAACCCGACAGCTCCAGCTGAGGTGAATTTTCAGCAGACATCCCTTTAACCTGAAAAATAAATAAAATACTTTCTCAGCCAAAACAAAATTCTATAAGAGAGATGAAATGTTATTTGTGATCCTTTTCCATTACAGAAATACCTTTTTCTGAAGTTTTATGGAATTTAAATGTCAATACACTTGGAAAAGTTGAAAGAGAAGCATCAAAAGTTCAAAACAAGATTTCAGACATTTTTTTAAAAGTAAAAAACATTCAAACTAGCAAATATATTAATAGACCAGTACTTATCAAACATGGTCTTTAAAATAGAGAATAAATCTTCTTTATTCATAATTTGAAACCCATTATTATATTGTTCATCAAGGAAGCCTTTTAATAGACCAAAGGTTATAACCTAGTGATGAGGGCCTCTCCCATTACTGTGCAAGGTCACACGTTCGAGTCTACTACCAGACGTAAGTTTCACCTAGGTCCTCCTACCCCTCCTAACCCCTTCCCAGATTCCCCAAAGGCCCCTAAGATGTATCCCCACAATTGAATTGTAATAGTATATAGGTTCTTAAAAAGAGAGTGAGTGTGTGTGAGAGAGAGAAGCCTTTTAACATATTAATATATTTTCCTAATTAAAATTTCACTTTCGAATTCAAGGTATGGCGTATCACAAATGTTTCCACAAAAAATGATCTTGACTGTTAATTATATAGTAAATTGTAAAATTTTCAATAAAAATAAATAAAAGCAACCTTCTCTACAACTCCGTCATTGTCTTTTGCAGTGGCTTTGCAAGTGTAAGCTCTGCGAGGAAGGGAAGTGAAGAGGTGAACAACTGAAGAAGCATTCGAAGAAGGATGGTACGGACTTGGAAGCCATGGGGATTGTTGATATCTGATGTTTGAGGGACCAAAATACGACGCCGGTTGATTGGCATTTGAAATCCTAGCACAACCTCCCAATTCCATCGAACCAAGCTCCAACAGAGGAGTTGCAGACTTGCAGGCAACTCTCCCTCCCTCTCTCTCCTCAGTGCAGTGTTGTTCGCGAGAGCAGATCCAAATTCCCTGTCCCCGCTTGTGTTGCCTAATCTCTTACTTAACAGGAAATTTAAAGACAGATGATCTGCTCTCGTTATTCGCCGTCTTTTTTCTTTTTCTTGTCCGTTCCCAAGACTTACCCTAACTTTATTGTTTTTTTTTGCTTTTATTTGGAAAAATTATAACCTTATATTAAAACTCATTAAAAATTTAGGGTTATATTTAATTAAGATTTTTAAATATTTTTAAATATTTTAAAATTTTAGTTGTATTCAATTAAAATATTTAAAGAGTTTATAAAAGTTTATTAGTATTCAATTAGAACTTTTTTAATATCTTTAAAAGTTAGGTGATATTAAATTAAAATTTTTATAAGGTCTATAAAAGTATTTTGGTATTCAAAAAGTCATAAATTTTTTATATTTCTATAAAATGGTAGAATTTGATTGACTTTAGAAGAATAATTATAACTATCAACCCGTATCCAAAGTTTGACCTCATCTCTAAAGACTTTCAAATATTAAACACAAAGATAGACATTCGGATCGCCAGTAAAGAGGAAACCAATAAATTCGCGGTGTAAATAAAAATTCGAGGTGTAATACCCAGAAAATAATAATAATAAAGAAATAAAATAAAATAAAAAAATAATATTTAAATTTATATTTTAAATAATTTAATTAAACTTTGTCTTTTATTGGGTCAAACTAGTTATTTATTTTATATGGACTAATAAGTATTAATATGTAAAAGATAAATTAATTAGGTAAAATTTGAGCCTTAAAACTAATTGAATTTAATTTATATATGGGTAAAATTAAATCATATTATAATTAAGAGAATTAACATGATATATTAATAAGTAAACAAATAACTAAATACCTAATCTGTCTCGCGATACGTGTAATCGAGAAAAGAAGGAAAAGGCACAGTAAATTAGTAAGGGAGAAAGCGACAATTCGAAAGCTTTCAATACAAAGACGAAAAAAATATGTTTAATAAATGTGAGATAAAATCACGAAACTCTCAGATCAATTATGAAGATTATGTATGTATATATATTTAAAGTTTTTGTCTTATTATTAATTATACTGTATGATTTGGTAAAAGGATGGATATATATATATATATATATATATATATATATATATATATATATATATATATATATATATATATATAAAAGTAAAACAATCAATATGGTATTGAATCACACGCTCACACAAGAGTGTGCATTTCGTTTTCTGCGAAGAAAAAAAATTAAAATCATGGAGCCAATAATTTAATAATCAGAAGACATGTAATAAATATATTATAATATATATGTATTCTAATATTTAGATAAAATAATATTGTCAGAACTTGAAATTTTTGTATAATATATTTTCTGAAAGTTGTTATCATAAGCAGTGGATTATTATTTATAATATATGCACTAAAAATATAATAAATAATTTAATTGTGTAGCAAAATTTTAATCTTAAATCTAATAATCTTTTAATTTTATATATTAGAAGTATACAAAAGTCTATCACAGTCTTGATAAAAAATTTATAAAAGTCTGTTACTTATTTCATGAATTCTATAAAAGTCATTTTAAAAAAGTCTTTAAAATCCACGAATTCTACAAAAGTTTATTTTTTAAATTTTTTTTTTTAAAATCTTAATTGAATACACCTCCTTGATAAATGAAATGTATTGCGAGATTTTTTTGTTAAATTACGATTGTCACGTATATGAGATTGAGTACAACTATAAAATTAGTTTGTTATATCAAATAAATTATTAAAATATTATCAATTATAATTATTTATGTAAATCGCAGTAAAAAAGAAATCAAAATATAAAGTGACAAGATAAATAAAAATTGAAAGAAAACCCGAAGACAAATAAATATAGTAAGGCACAATGAATTTTGCTACTTACTTTATTGATTTTTCTCGACTATATCAATATTTATAATTTTAAATGAGTGTTGTTATATATGTTGATATTAAATAACTACGAATGTGAACAAATGATATAGAAAAGAATAAAGAAAGGGGCCAATATATTAGTATTTTGTATATTATAATTTATAGTTTCACGTTAGTCGCAATTCAAATCCGTCATTAGTCGTCATATAAATAATTTTCTATTTTAAATACTCACTGTCCTAAAAAGATATTGAAATAATATTTTTATGCATATTAAAAAAATTAAAGTTAAAGATAAATTATACAATAAATTCAAAATTTACCTAGACCTTAATTTTAACAATAAATTAATCTTTATAAATGACTTGGGAGCATTATTTTCACACGCACATTTAAATTTGAGTGTTGCTATGGTTACACAAAAACTTTGAAAAATTAATTTATAAAATGATATGGCACAATCATACCACTGCGATCGAAAAAGCGTGTTCCCTGAAGATAAGACGCACCATATGCCATCCTCGGCCTTCTTTATTTTCGATTAAAAACAAAGAAAATCTCGATCTCTGAAAGCCTTTTCCTTCCCCCTTTCATCTCCTCTCCCTTTGGAACAACCACTCACAACTAGATACATTATTTTGTAAGTAACTTTTTGTAATATTTTTTTATCATTAAATATTGTTTAAATTTTAACCAAAATTAGTTTCACATAAAAGTGAAATGAGTCCCATTTTCATGTGAAATCACTTATTATAAACTTATGCATTTTTATGCATATTTTTGGTGCATAAAATTATTGCATGCTTTTGAGGACTAAGTATTACAAATAAAATCAACATCTAATTGATTTAAATTTTTGACCCCACTAATTTTTTTAAACTTAATATCCAGGCACCCAGCCCTAAATCTCATACCCAGCCTCTAGTCAGCCAAAGTTCAAATAGAAACCACAAAAGAGAGAGAGAGAGAAGGGCAAAGGCCAAAGGCCAAAGGGAGGCGACTGGTGAATGCGACACCAACTCACCATTTCGTCGTTGTTATTGGCGTTGTGTTCGTTCCCGCTGCTAACGTAAACAAGATCAAGCCGGTCCCGATCGAATATTCTGGCCTTGGCCTTATCATCGAGCGTGTCGGTGACTCTCTTGGTCCTGGCAATGGCAGCCATTTTATTGCAGGCAACATAAATTTTGCTCTCTTCAATTTCTCCAATCTCAGTTTTGTTTTTTACCCCTATTGAGCTTGACCCCACTGCGAACCAATCTTGGCTTCGTCACTGATTCCTTGCACACTTTACATATCTAATTGAATTGTATGAATGTATACGTCTTTAATAAATAAGAATATATCTATTGCATCTATTATTATATTCTTACATAATTAATACTAGTATTTTACCATTGTTATAGTTATTTGTATTAAAAATAAATAAGTTTGAATTTAAAAAAATTTCGAATTAAAAAGTATATGGTATAAATGTATTTTGACATGTCTACAAAGAAAGACAACAATCTTTACAGGCCATGGAATTGGAGGGAATATTAATTCCAACTTTCTTTTTGGTTATGTTTTACCAAATTTCAATACTATAACCACACTAACTCATTTGATAAGGTTTTCACCCATTTTTTAGTATTTTGTACACTAAAATTGCATGTCTTGGACCAAAAAATAGACTGAAAATTTAGGAAACTGATAATTTCATTAATTTTTTATTTTTATTTTTACGTGGTTGTCTCTCGCATGACCGAGTTTTATTTTCATGTGAGAAGGAATCGATTATATGGAAATATCAAATCTTCAAAATTTAATATAGAGCAAGTTGTTAAATCAAGTTGCATAGGCAGTGGCTAACTGCTATTACGTACGAAAATAAGTTTTGAAGCCGGGAAAAGGCGTATGCCAAAATACTACTACTATGCTCTTACGTTACAATATCTCTTCTTCATAATCCTAATAATATCACAAATATTTGAGCCGCATAAATTTAAGATATAGTACTATATATTGGTATTGGTATAATAAACCTCAGCCCCATACTACTTTATCACCCATTTTATCTACTCAGTCACTGCCACGTGGCACCCCAACAATAACTGCTTATCTTCTTTCATTCTAGTCTTTTAGTGCCCCATCACCATGCCCAAAAACAGTTAGTAAAGAAGGAGTCTTTTGCTTGCTTGCTTATCTTCTTCTTCTTCTTCTCCATTTCTTTCAAACATGGAGACTGCTGGTATCACATGCTGTGCACGTGGGGCTCTTCTTCCTAGTACCGTTGCTTCTCAACATTCCACTACTGCTCTAGCCTCCCCTCGCTCCATTTCTGCATCTTTCACCTCAAGGGTAAAAATAATGAAGAAAAAGTTGATTAATTTCCATGCACAACATTTTTTCTACTTCTAATTCTGTTCTTCTTTTGGGAATTTTGACAAGAACATGTATTTGGTAATAGTATTAAAGATTTATGAAAGAAGAAAATATATAAAGATGGGGTATG
This sequence comes from Panax notoginseng, assembly GCA_016801055.1. NCBI lineage: Eukaryota > Viridiplantae > Streptophyta > Magnoliopsida > Apiales > Araliaceae > Panax > Panax notoginseng. Next base: position 271,715 of record CM029014.1, on the reverse strand, counting down.
CATGTGAAAACTGAATTGCATTGCAGAGTCTGAAATCAAGCTCACTATTTGGGGAATCATTGAGGATCATGCCAAGATCATCTCTTAAGGTTTCAAAGACAAAGAACTTTGCCCTTGTGACTAAATGTGAAATTGGTGATAGTCTGGTAAGTACTTCTTCCGGGAAGGGAGTGTTATACATATATATATATATATATATAATACATTGGTCTCATTTGAGGGAAGCGGTTAGTATGAAGTTAACTTTTGTTTAATGTTGACACTCGGGAGGTAATTTATCTGCGTTTCAGAACTTAACTAACTTACTATGAAGTTACCGGATCCCAATTTGATCATTATTTGAAAACCATTATTATGTTTGTGGCACAAGTTTTAAGAAAATCATGACACCGATAAGGATAATATGCATTACTTAATATAGCAACATTTTTTAAGTTAGTCTATATAAAAAAACACATGAATAAATCATAGTATATATAGGATGAGGATTCCTTTCATTATAACTTTATGTAGTTCTTCCCATACACATTTAACGACAAAATAATGTATTAGCGACTATACTAACGGCACAACTATTAGATAGGAAGAAGGATGTATTGTCATTATCATTAAATATAATTTTCTGTCGCTAAATGTGTATTGGGAAAAATTAGGTGGAAAATATAATGAAATAATTTCAAGTATGTTGAAATCAAAGATTGGATTGGGGTGAGTTATAAGGTTAAAGGGGGTAGAAATTAAGTATTTAGGTGAGTTTGTGATGGGTGCAGGAAGAGTTCCTTTCAAAATCAACTGAGGATAAGGGGTTGATCAGATTAATGATGTGCATGGGAGAAGCAATTCGGACAATTGCCTTTAAAGTGAGAACAGCTTCTTGTGGAGGAACAGCGTGCGTAAACTCTTTTGGAGATGAGCAACTTGCTGTTGATATGCTTGCTGACAAGCTCCTATTTGAGGTGGTCTAAACTTAATTCAACTAATTTTCTGCCTTTTATAATATCAGCCAAATGTTTATCTTTTGATTTCTTAATGAAGTGATTTTTAAATGATTGTAAATTAATGAGCATATAGTTTTTATTTTCCCTTGTAAAAATGCTGCTTCTGATATATCTTCGAATCCATTCCCACATTTTCCCTAAAAAGGCATGGTTAAGACTTGTATTTGCTCAAATATTTGAATGAATTACAAGTGAAGCCTAAATAAATATCATAACCAAATATATTAAATAAAAAGAATTAGTTTTCTTTGTATAAATATGATTGTTGAATGCATATTTGTTTTAATTTTTAGGCCTTGACTTACTCACACTTCTGCAAATATGCTTGCTCCGAAGAAGTCCCTGAGCTCCAAGATATGGGAGGCCCTGTTGAAGGTTCGAGACTACTAAATTGAAAGTTCATTGTCCATAAAACATTAAAAGGCTGCTAATGGATCAATTTGGTTATTACTCCACAAAATATAAACAGGAGGATTTAGTGTTGCATTTGATCCACTCGATGGTTCTAGCATCGTCGACACAAATTTCACTGTGGGAACCATCTTCGGAGTGTGGCCAGGAGACAAGCTAACTGGGATAACCGGAAGAGACCAAGTTGCTGCAGCCATGGGGATTTATGGGCCTCGAACAACGTATGTTATTGCTCTTAAGGACAGCCCTGGAACCCATGAGTTCCTCCTCCTTGATGAAGGTATGATCATTTCACACACAAGCATCAAATTTTGATATTGCATAGTATGCAACAAAAGGATACCTATTTATCACAATTCACATGTATAGACAGTTTGTATCTTTGTAAGTATTTTTTTTCTCATTGGTCAGGAAAATGGCAACATGTTAAAGACACAACCGAGATTGGAGAAGGAAAGATGTTTTCTCCGGAAATTTGAGAGCCACATTCGACAACCCTGATTATCAAAATGTAACTTTGTTCAATACTTCTTTTCGCTTCGGTCTCTTTGTTTTATTCAAAATCATGTTTCTGACTTTCTAATTGTCAAAAACAGCTCATCAACTACTATATCAAAGAGAAATACACATTGCGATACACTGGTGGCATGGTGCCCGATGTTAACCAGGTATGTATTTGCTCTCTTAATCATCTCTTAAGCATTTAGGAGATATAGTAATACACATAAAAGATACTCCCAATATTCCACAAAAAGAGCCTCATATGCAAAATTTAAAAATATAAAGGTTGTATTTTTTTTTCCCTGTGTTTACCCCTAAATTAATAAGATGTTAGTTTAGTAGTGGTGGTATAATAATGAAATTTGATGACAAACTTGATTTCATTGTGTCATTTTATACTAGTACCAGTGAAAAGAGGACTCATTCTGTGGAAGAGCCAATTTGGATAACTCACAAATTTGTTTCTTCTAAAATTTGCAGATTATTGTGAAGAGAAAGGTGTGTTCACAAATGTGCTATCCCCAACTACCAAAGCCAAGCTTAGACTACTATTTGAGGTGGCTCCTTTGGGACTCTTGATTGAGAAAGCCGGGGGATACAGTAGTGATGGCACGCAGTCTGTGCTAGACAAAGTGATTGTTAATCTTGATGATAGGACTCAAGTAGCTTATGGATCCAAGAACGAGATTATTCGATTTGAAGAAACACTATACGGGTCCTCCAGGCTTAAAGCTGGTGTGCCAGTTGGAGCTGCTGCTTAAGCTATGCTGATCATTGATCTATGCTATTTTCTTTCGTTCTAGAACAGCACTAAGGTACTTTCTGTCTCATACGAGTGAGTTATGTAGATTACAGAGAAAAAGTATGCTTATAATGACAAGGTTAAGTTTGTTGTACGATGAAGGAGAGATCAAGGGGTCTTGGTGGTTGTATTTTGGTTGACATTTATTGTTGATCCCAAAACATATATTGATAAACTACAAAAAGAGGGTTCTTTGTTATACATTCACTTCAAGCCTCCTATTCGCAAGTGTATGTTCAAAATGCACCTTAATTCTCTTATTATCAATGATAGCATGGCTATTTCCAGAAGTAAGAATTATTGACTGAAGTAAAAAACATAACTTCAACATAGAGCATTCACAAGGAAAATAGGCCAATTTGTGCCTATCAAGAAACATAAACTTGTAAAGAGTCTACTGAAACATCATAAATGTGCAAGAGTGTAAACCATTAGATGGGGACCATTATATGGGGAAGTGAAACATCATAAATGTGCAAGAGTGAAACATCATAAATGTGCAATATATTAACTTAGTATCTCTTATTGGGGACCATTATATGGGGAAGTGTTCTGGTTTGTGGAAGCTTTACCTTTGAGGGAGTTTTTCAGGAGTTTTAAGGGGGGTGTTTCTTCAAAGGTTATGTTATTTGAGAAAGGGTATCTTTAGAATCTGTTTTTATCTAGACATTGTAGTAACAAAGAGTGGGGTTGGAAATACTATCCTTATAGGGTCTGCTGCTGTTACATAATTACTTATTTGTTACTGAGATGGTGTTGCAGGGTACTTCTCTTTGCCAGAAGACTTATGTTACCACCTCAATCTCACTTTGTTGGTGGTATGCGTATCTATTGGGCTATTGATTTGGTGTCATAATGAAGAAGCTCAGGCCAAGTATAAGCCTAGTACAATTTGATATTCAAGCACATGGAGTTTATTCTTCTAAGTTCTGATGCTCTCACATTGATATTTGAAAGATGCGCCATTGTGGCCTCAATCCAAATCTTTTGGATCTGCCTCATTTGTATTTCTTTGGGTTTAACAAATATTTTTTGCTGATCAAAAAAAAAACAAACAAACATTATTTTAGTTGAAGAGAGAAACCCCCAATAGATATTGCAAGTAATTCACAGATTTTGTTTCCTAAAAAGCTACCAGCAGCAAACAAGAAACAGATAAAAATGGTTTGGCCATTTTTCATGATTATAGGCTTTTATTTTTCCACTATACAGTTTATGGTGTGATTTATTATTGGTTAGTCTGGCCACAAAAGATCAACTTGAGTCATCTCTTTTTTTTTTTCCATTTTAGTTAAATTGAAGTAAACCAGGTGAACTAGAGTTAGATTTATATGCTATTATTAGGGCTACTTGTAAGCCTTTGCTTGGTGGGTGCATGTGATAGTGAAAGTGATGAAAAATATCAAGAACCAGGTACAACAAATGAATCAATATCTCCTCTGTTTAAAGTTATTTTTTCTTCCCTTAGATAAAAGCTAAAACTACAACTTACTTTTAGCAGTGGGCAACTTTTCCATTAAATTGACACTAGCAAAAAATAGGTAACCTTAGTTTTTTTTTTTTAAACTTTTGTGCTAATAAAAAATTAGTCCATTTTCTTTTACTGCCAACACAAAAGTACTTAGATTACACTGAAGAGCAGTTAGATATATCCCTCTTCTATCACCTGCATGCCTATATTAAGACAAGGATTCTATACCAACTGCAAAAAAACATCACCCCCTCGGCCTTGAGCACAAATTTTTTAGTAGTATGGAGCAGCATATGGAACATTTGGAAGAAGCTAGCTCGGCCGAATCCCAGGCCTTCTCTTCCACATTTGAGAATGCTAATTATAATAGGCAAGAGAGGAAGAAAGGCATACCATGGACAGAGGAGGAGCACAGGTGAATTATCTTTTAAATATGTAGTTTGGCTAGGGGCCGGGATGCTTCTTGTTTAAATCTAATAGAACTGTTTTAGTTGATAAGAAAAAAATGAGTAAAAGAGCCTTAATGAAATGATGTTCTTTTTACTATCTGCTCACCTTAGCAATGCCTTTTTACCCAGAACTATTAGTTAGTACTTAGTGTTCTTGATATCACTTGATTGGTGATTTAACCACAGGTTGTTTCTGATGGGGCTTCAAAAGTACGGTAAAGGGGACTGGAGAAACATTTCCAGGAATTATGTAATCACCAGGACACCAACTCAAGTGGCTAGCCATGCTCACAAATACTACATAAGACAGCTTTCAAAAGGGAAAGATAAGATTAAGCCTAGAACAGTCAATCACACTCCATCCAATAATTGCAATTTCCATCATATCCGAAGTCTACTTTGATTACAACGCTACAGAGTCCGATCGAGTAGCACATTCATGGCATATATATTCACATGAGGTTGAAGTTGTAGTATATTATATGGAATAATGTATTGGATCCAGCCATTTAGAGATATATCGAGTTCCTGAATAAGGCAGGATAGTTTGTATTTGCTTTCGGGTCAATGATCATGTATTTGTACTAATGTTATGTGATTATCTGCAAGGCTGTGACATGGTTTGGTTATTGTAATTAAGTCATGTATTAAGTACTAAACGATTAATTACTTTGAATGTTCTGGCTTTTGGTAAAGTTTAGCAGATGCTTTAGAATTGAACTTCCTTTTCGAACCACGTAAACCTCTCTTTCTTTACTTTATTGTTGTGTGCTTTACTGTTGTGTGCGTGTGTGATCCAATCTTGACATAGGCCATATGTATATTCAACATCTTGTACTGTATATTCCCTTGTATGCTTAAAAAGTGCTCTAGTTTTCTCTCTAGATGTATATGCACATAAAATCAAATATAGAGAGATTAGAACAGGAGAAAAAGAGGGAAGGAAGAGAACTGAAGCACATAATAATGTAGAAGATATTTTTTGAAAAGGCCAAATAGGACAGGCTCCATGGGTCAATCACTACCCCAATTATGAGCCAACTTTTGTCCACAGCACTAAAATCAAACGCATGTAGCACTTGCTTTTTTCTGAGTGACAGATAGTGGTATAATGTAAGCTACAATTACAAATAAAGTTGGTGAATAGAAGGAAGGTAAAAAACATGTAAATGCAATTAGCAAAAAAGTAATTTACTAGCTACTTGGCTATTGAAACACACCCTCTCAAGTATCAATCAAGATACTCTCAGGCTATGTTTGGATTGCAGATGGTGAGAACGGAATAATTCATTCGGAATTGACTCATACTTCTGTGGGTTCGACGAATGGCCACTACGACAGGGTAGTTGGGAGTCTCGGTCTTCGGTGAGCGAGCAGCTGCCCAGCTCGCTGGTGAGCTGGCGGAGGTTGCAAGGGTTAGCGCCCCCTGTAAGTCGAGCGCAAAGTGCAATTGGGCTTGGAAATATATTAATAGCCCGATCTTGAGTTTTACTACTCCCTCCGTTTCAAGATAAAAATCCTGGTTGACTTTTTGCACATATTAAGAAAGAGGATAAAATGACAAAATTATCCATATTTAAATTTTCATTTAATTGCATAGTTTTTTCTGCACATTAATAGTGATACTCCATAAATATGTATAGAGAATAAAAATATAACAATTAATAATAAGGGTATTATAGTCTAATTATTGTAAAAAATAGATCATTTAAGGTAAGTAGACATTTAACTTAGAACTACCTGAAATAGTAATAAAGATTTTTATCCTGGGATGGAGGGGAGTAATATATTGGCCTCATGGGTTTGAATTCATGTTATAACATCTAAGTTTTTTCTAGTTACTATAAAAATATTGTTTGGTGTGTGGATCATTGTAGAGTGTGTAAAACATCTAATGAATACATCACATAAGCAGGACTAGCCAAATTAGTGAATCGGGTATATATGGTGTGAAACAACCTGGGTCAAATCCCGAGTCCGGAATAAATCTCGGGTCAAATTTCAAATCCGAATCGAATCAAATCC
>CM029014.1:144955-264958 GCA_016801055.1 Panax notoginseng | reverse complement strand
CACCAAAGTTAAGTCCAGCTGGGATGAAGGCATCAAATGCATTCCAAGACAAGACAAAACAGGTAGTTCAAGGGAGAGCGTTTGTTGTAACCTCCCAAAAAGCAAGGAATCTAATGAAGTGATCACGGTAAGCTAATCATAAACTCTAGCGAAGTCTAAACCTTATTTGATACCGGTTCTACCCATTCTTTTATTTCTCCTACTTGCGCTCAACTTTTAAATTTGACTCCAGAGAAATTAGGCTTTGACTTATCTGTTGAGACTCCGTTGGAGAAACCTTCATTACATCCACTATTTATAAGTATTGCTTGTTTCAAATCGTAACCGCACGTTACCTGTCGATCTAATTTCATTGAAAATACTTGCATTTGACGTAATTCTAGGGATTGATTGGTTAACTACTCATCATGCAAAAATTGATTATTTTCGTAAGGTTGTTAGCTTTCATATTCCTAACTAACCTATTATGCGAATTCAAGCAACCAAACCATTAAAATCAATCACTGTCATCTTAAGCCATAAAGCTATTCGTTTATTGAAAAATGGATGTCAAGCTTTCTTAGCTCATGTCACGGATTTAAACAAAAATACGTCAGTTTTGAATGATATTTCTATTGTTAATAAATTTCCTGACGTATTCCCTGAAGAACTTCCTGGCCTACACCCAGAGCGTGAAATTAAATTTATTATCGACCTTGAACCCGGTACAAAACCTATTTCCAAAGCCCCATCTCGAATGGCTCCTATTGAACTTCAGGAGTTAAAGACCCAACTACAGGAATTGTTAGACATCAGTTTCATTCGTCCTAGTACGCCTCCTTGGGGTGCTTCTGTTCTATTCGTGAAGAAGAAAAATGGGAGTATGTGACTTTGTATTGATTATCGGGAGTTGAACCATGTCATTGTCAAAAATAGATACTCGTTGTCTCGCATTGATGACCTGTTTGACTAGTTGCAAGGCACCAAATTCTTTTCAAAGATTGATCTTCGTTCCAGATATCACCAATTGAAGATTAAAATTGATGACATTCCAAAGACGGCTTTCAGAACTCGGTATGGGTATTATGAATTCCTAGTCATGTCTTTTGGATTGACTAATGCTCCTGTTGCCTTCATGGATATGATGAACTGAGTATTCAAGAAATATTTGGATCATTATTTGGTTGTCTTTATTGATGACATACTGATATACTCCAAAAGCCGTGAAGATCATGAGCAACACTTGAGGTTGATACTCCAAAAGCTTCGTGAAAACAAGCTTTATGCTAAGTTGAAGAAATGCGAGTTCTAGCTTGAGGAATTAGCATTCCTTGGGCACGTAATATCAAGTCATGGAATATCTGTTGACCCGACAAAGATTGAAGCAATTCAAAGCTGGGAGCAACCTAAATCAGTGATCAAAGTACGTAGCTTTCTCGGCTTAGCTGGTTATTATCGAAGATTCGTAGAAGGGTTTTCTCGAATCGTTACTTCATTAACTCAGCTGACTCGGAAAGATACAAATTCGGTTGCAGCGAGGAATGTGAGAAGAGTTTTCAAGAACTTAAGAGGAGACTCATTTCAGCACCTGTTCTGATAATACCATCGGGCTTGGAGGGATTTGTCATCTACAGTGATGCTTCGGGAAAAGGGTTAAGATGTGTTCTCTTGTAATATGGGAAAGTCATAGCCTATGCCTCTCGACAACTCAAAGAATATGAGAGAAATTATCCTACTCATGATCTAGAGTTGGTAGCTATTATCTTCGCGCTTAAAATCTGGAGGCATTACTTATATGGGGAGAAAGTGGAGATCTTTACGGATCATAAAAGCCTCAAATTTTTTTTCACCCTAAAGGAACTCAACATGCAGTAATGATGTTGGCTTGAACTGTTGAAAGATTATGATCATACCATTCAATACCATCTTGAAAAAGCGAACGTGGTAGCTGACGCATTGAGTAGGAGATCATATGCGGGTACGAGTGCAATATTATCAACGCAAATTCCCATTTTGTATGACTTGCAAAGGATGGAGATAGAGATAAAGATTTCAGGGACCCACGTGATGATGGTAAATATACGAGTAGTACCGACTTTAATCGATAAAGTTAAAGTTGATCAAATTACAGACCTGGAGCTGATGCGTATGAAGAAGAAAGTGCAAGAAGGTGATATTCCGGAAGCAAGAATCGATGAAGAAGGAATACTACGAGTCAACTCTAGACTTTGTGTTCCTAACGACCCTGATTTAAAGTATAAAATCATGATGGAGGCGCACAACACACCATTTGCAATCCATCCTGGTAGTACCAAAATGTATCGTGATCTTCAACATAGATTTTGGTGGAGAAATATTAAGAGAGAGATCGCAGAGTTAATCTCAAGATATTTAACTTGTCAATGTGTTAAGGCGGAGCATCAAGTGCCAAAAGGTCCATTGCAACCACTTGAAATTCCAGAATGGATGTGGGAGTACATTACCATAGATTTCGTTATTGGTCTTCCTATGTTTCTCAAGGAATAGATGCAATTTGGGTCATTGTAGATAGATTAACCAAGTCTGCTCATTTCTTACCTATACGAGAAACTTATACACTTGAACGTTTTGCTCGTATGTATATAAACGAGATTGTACGATTGCATGGTATGCCAGTATCCATAGTTTCTGATCGAGACCCAAGATTCACTTCAAGATTTTGGGTTAGTTTGCAAAAAGCTATGGGGACGAATTTACGATTTAGTTTGGTTTACCATCCTCAAACGGACGGGCAGTCAGAGAGGACTATTTAAACCCTTGAAGATTTATTAAGACTCTATGTTCTTGACTTTAAGGGAAGTTTGGACAAGTTCTTACCAGTGGTGGAATTTTTCTACAACAGTTATCAAGCAAGTATTGGCATGACTCCATTCGAGGTGTTGTATGGAAGAAAGTGTCGTTCTCTAGTATGCTGTGATGAGGTGGATGAAGCAACGTTGTTGGGACCAGAGTTGGTACGTATAACTACGGAAAAGATTCAAACGATCCGACAACGTATAAAAACCTCACAAGATTGACAAAAGAGTTATGCTGATCTTCATCGAAAGGATGTGGAGTTCAATGTTGGAGAACATGTATTGTTACGTGTTGCTCCATGGAAAGGAGTTACAAGATTTGGAAAGAGAGGAAAGCTCAATCCTCGATTCATTGGCCCATTCAAAATCCTCGATCGAGTAGGAGCTGTGGCTTATAAACTCGCTTTACCGTCAAGTATGTCTCGTGTTCATAACGTTTTTCACATATCCATGCTACGTAAATATGTGAAAGACCCGAACCACATTATTGAGTTAGAACCAGACGAGATAGAGGAAGATTTAACGTACGAAGAGGTACCTGTTAAAATCTTGGATAAGAAGGGACATATTCTACGCTCTAAGGTTATACCTCAAGTCAAAGTGTTGTGGAGAAACTGCGATGTTGAGGAAATGACCTTGGAGTTAGAATCTAAAATAAAATCAAGGTATCCTCACCTCTTCGAGATACCAGGTATGTACCATAATTTTGAGGATGAAATTTCATAAGAAGGGGATGTTGTAAGACCCCAACTTTTATGAATAATGATTATTTTTTTCTAAATATCAATTTGATTATTATGATGTGGATTTGATATAATGTTATAATTTTGGGTAAAATTTATAAATTTTGCAAAGTAAGCAAGTTGTTATAAAATATTCGTTTGGTCAAAAAATATTCTTTTTGTCGGGAATATTCGTACGATGACACAATCATTGGTGGACCCCACAACAGAATTATTGTCAGAGTTAAAAAACGACAAAATTATCTTTTTATAAAAATAACGGCGAAAGTTTTACCGTTAACTGTTAAAATACCTGGTGATAAAAGTACAGTAATACGCGTGGTTGCATAGTAGCACACGGTATTGATTATTGATGCTTACGTAAGAAGCCATTCAGTGTTACTCAATTATTGCTATAGTAATTGCTGCATAGTATCTCATATCATTGATTCAATTATTGTCACAATATCATCTGTATAATATTTTATATTATTAAATCAATAATTGAGACGATAAAGTTATTCATATTAATATTTATAATATTGACGATGTCTAGAAAGTTCTGTCGAGGAGAGGTTTGGTCACCTAATTGTGCGCCAATAGGGAGAAATCCTTATCGAAAAGCCCTCTCGTTCTTGGGAATGATCTGGTTGTTAAATATTGTGAATTATAATATTAATGATGAATAATTGTTCGAAGATTAAAATTGTGTTGATTGAAGATAAAATAATTTGTGGTAATATTTATTCAATCTTTGATATAAATAAGAAGTCTATTATGAGACGTTTGTGGTAAGTTTGGTTTATTCTATGGGGGCCATATGTCATCATCTAAGAGTCACTTTCGCCAATAGTAATTGCCTTTACCAGATATCGAACCACTTATCGTTTCATATTACCGGCGCCGAACCACTTATCGTTTCATATTATAGGCGTCGAACCACTTATCGTTTCACATTATAGGCGTCGACCAATTGTTGTTTCACATTACAGACGTCGACCAATTGTCGTTTCACATTACAGGCGTCGACCAATTGTCATTTCACATTGCAGGCGTCAAACCACTTTTCTTTTCACATCACCAGTCGTCAAGCCACTTACCTTTTCACATTGCAAGGGCTAAGCTAGAAATCTTCTATAAATAAAAGTTTATTTCTTCTTTCATTCTCACCAATTCACTACGACTCACAAGAGAATTCTATAGAGAGAGAATCAGAGAGAAAGAAAAAGAGTATTTTGTTACTACACTATTTCAGTATCCAATCACTAAGGTAAGGGGTATTATTTCTTTCGTATTCGTAAATGATATTATTTTTGTTCAATATTCGTATGAAATAATATTTTCTTCCATACTCTGTAGTATGTAAGTAATATTATTTCGTTTCAGACTCTGAATTATACACTTATGTTGTTAAGTATTGCTTCTATACTCCTTGAAATTAGTAGAATATCCTCAAAATTTGCGCTTCATCTAGTATCGTTTCACAAGGATATTTTTTTGAACATTCTTGTTAAAGTTTAATCTTTTCATGCCGGAGTACTATTAACGAAGTACTATTTATATGTTACTATTCACGAAGTACTATTCATGACAAAAATTGATTTCTTTTCTGTCCAAATTATTTTTGATGCAATATTATTCTTGAATTTTACTCCACAAAGCAGTATCATGTTGACAATTTGGACGTTATTGATTTCAGGATAAATTAAATTATAAATCTTTAAAAATTTATCCTTGAACTTGTTTTATTGAATTCTTATATCATTGTTATCATCCTCATGTTTATATCATGTTAAAAGTTATCTATGGTCTGTAGTGCATAGATGGACTTGGTATGATTATGACCAAGGATTATTCGGTATAATCATGACCGTAATGTTACAAATGATGTAGTAAAAGTCATCATTAGGCCATAGTGCATTGATGGACAGTTGTTGGTATGATCATGACCATTGGTGATACTAATGAATATCCTTGGCCCGTAGTGCAGGGATGATTCGATGCTGTGGATTATTTATTAAGCTGAGTCTCAATGATAAAACTGTTGATAAACTTTTTAAATCATATAAGATAGTAGATATCATGATCTACTTGACTCTTCTAATGGATTGCTTGTTCCACTGCAGTTAAACTTGATGTTTATTATTTTATTTGTTTAACACTGTTGAAGGCTAATGATAATTTATTCTGCATTATCTTAGTCATAATATTTCTTACTGGGCTAGTTGAGCTCACCCTTTGCTTTCATTGTTTTCTTTAGGAAATGAGAATATAGCTGGGACTAGTCGGGGAATGGAGTGACGGTCCAGATGTTTGCATTAGTAGTCCTCACTATTATGTGAATAAGTGTAATAATAAATGTAATGAGGACTTATTTTGAGTTTTAATACTGTCTATGTGACACCCCCAAATCCTGGTACTTCATTTCCTCAAGATTTGGTGTTCACGTAATCAAAACATTCATTTCTAACTACCAAATTGATAAAATTGAATAAATAAAACCTGCCCATACAGGATTAAACTTAAATAAAAATCTCCCAGGTTATCTAACCTTTACAAACATTCATTTATGCGGAAATTAAATTAATATAAACTTCTTTACAATCTTTAAACAAAGTCTAAAAATAAACTGTCTAACTATTGGTCTTCAGCATTGCTTAATCTTTCCTTTCCCTTTACTGGTGCTAGGTATATCACCAGTTTCAACTTTAGCTGTAAGAAATTTTACAGGCAAGAGTGAGCAAACAAGGCCCACTTGAAATAATAATAAATAAATCAGTTAACTTTACATCATGTACCAACATTAGGTTTAATAGAACTGAACAATAGATTCTATTACTTTCTAAAAACTTTAATCAATTACTGAGGGTCTAATGACCACGAATCATGTCCACAGTTATAAGTAATTTTTCAACTTAAACTTTAACAGTCATAAGACTATAAGGACTTCACGTACTTAGGGGGATCAACCCTTCGTACAATGTATTGTGCACAATCATTTCAACGCTAAGCGTAAACCTCTATTAAAAGAGTTGTTCATCTCAGTATTTAGAATACAAGTCCGCACCAAAGTAAGTTTGGTTTGGATAAGCTTTCAAGGTAATTTGGAGTTCAACGGACATCAACTAAGGATTAGTTGAATACAAGATAATAACACTATGTTATTGAACGATCATACAAAATAAACATTTCGTTCTAAGTTCATGCTTTAGGAATAATCTAATAGCATAACAATTGAATAATTTATCATACCTTGCTTTGAACAACATTAAGCTAAGGTTACATTTTAGAATTTAATATCAAGCATGCACAACAAATAATAACTTAAATGATAACTAAAGGTACTTGCATGCTAATATAACTAATTTAGAGTTAAGAAAACTTGTACAATTATAAAAGTAAAGTTAGAGAACTTGCATAAGTATAACATAACCGTGAAAAGTAACCTTGCTGAATAATAAAGTAGAAAGGGTTAGGGAACTTGCCTCGCGTGTAGGTTAAACAATTACTATTCACGTTCACCCCAAGTCCTACACATACCATATGCATTGACAATACACATTAGTTACACTAACATTACCTTTATGAATTCCTTTATTACTCTTAGTATAGCTACTAACTAAGTTTAAGTTTAAACAACAGCACATCTTTCATGAACATTACTTTTTAGCTTTATTACAACTACCTAAATGATCATGCCATTGCACCACATGTGCATTCACAACTTGATACAACATCCTAATACATGTCCAACATGTTATCATTAAGTTATACTAATACCCAAAGGGTTGCACTTGCATTCGTGCATCCCGACGCCCTCCGATTGGCTCCAAATACACTACAGTCCTAAAGATGGCCATTTTGACTACTGTTATAGACCTCAAATTAAAAAACTTAAAGAATGAAAGTTGTAGGTCTACTCGTCCTCTTTCCGAATCATCTTGAATTACCTAAATTGGAGTTCGTATGAAAAAGTTATGGCCGTTTTACTACAGGAGGTCAAAACTGCCCAACTAGGCCACTTTTCTGGCGCCGGGGCGCGGAACAGTGGCGCTGGGGCGCGAGCATCGGCGCTGGGGCACGAGCTTCAGCGCTGGGTGCGAGCTACGGGCCCATTTTTGACGCTGGGGCGCGAACCTTGGCGCCAGGGCGCGAGATTTGGCGCTGGGGCGTGAATTTTGACGCTGGGGCGCCGAAACTCACAGAACCAACCCGAAAGACAGAGCAAAGCTACTGTCTAAATTATTTTTAACGACCAATGGCATCTAACACATGTATAACTTCATGAAAATTACACATAAAAGTTAACGATCATCAATATACCAATTACTAACCACTAATTAACAATATCATAGGCTAATTCTTTGAAACACTGTTATTAGATCAAAACTCCATGGTTGACAGATAAAAATACAGTGAACTGAAATTCTACTGTTATCAACCAAATTTGATTCCTTTGAAATACAAGTATGCCAACATATAAATCAATTCACATGTGTAGTTCAATTTCTCAGTATTAGCTCACAATTTGCATAATCACATACCAATTTTGTTATTTCGCAAATATACGATTCATACATGTTTTTCACTGTGAAAAATCCATTTCTTGAATACGTAATTTAGCATATAACACACACACACACACACACACACACACACACACACACACACACACACATATATATATATATATATATATATAATATATATATATATATATGCTAACTATAACAATTATAACAATAAAAACATGTAACATCATAACCAATTCTAGTACATGTTTTACAGATAATTTTGTAAAACTTTATACACAATGAAAAAGAAGAACACAGAGACATACAAATTCACATAGCTGTAATATAAACATATACAATAAGGTTTATAAAACATACCTTTTTGTTGTTAAGAAAACTTTGTTATTCACTATCAAAAGCTAGATAATCTCAGAACTTTCCTCTCTCTCTGGCTCTCTCTCACACTATCTCTGAAATCTTTCTCAGACAACTTCTATTTTCATTAGGCTTAAGCCAAAACAATATACGTAATTTTAAAATAAAAGCCAACGTATGTTTTTAAAACGCATAAAACCGACGCCACTCTTATTACCCTAATAATATATCAGTTACCAAATATATATATATATATATATATATATATATATATATATATATATATATTTTTATTTATTTATTTATTTAACTAATAATTTAAATTCAAAAGCCATAAGACTTTGTTTGGCAAACCATTTAAAAATTAAAGAATTAATATACTTAAACCTTGTTTGGCGAAACTAAATTAAAATTACTTTAATTTATTTTAATAACTCTTTATAACATAGCTATTTGACATACTTTATTTAATAACAATTTATTAAATAATTCACTTAATCACATAACTCAATCCACATAACACATTAATTATTTAACAAATAAATAATTAACTAAATCACATTAATTATTTAGCAAATAAATAATTAACTAAATAAACTCAATCAAATTGAACAATTACTTATTCAATAATAAACATATCCAATAAATATTTATATAAATCAATAAATATTTATAACTTACATTTAAAAAAAATATAGAATGTTACATCATTCCTCTCTTAAAAGGATTCTGTCCTCAGAATCACAACTCAAACAACACATTCGCTACATTCTTCCCTACTTACAAAGATTCTGTCCTCAGAATCGAAGACACAGATTAAACAAATAACTCAGGGTATTCTTTCAACATTTTCTCTTCGAGTTCCCACGTTGCTTCTTCAGCGTTGTGGTTTCTCCATATCACCTTCACAGAAGGTATCACTTTATTCCTGAGCACTTGTTCTTTCCTGTCGACTATCTGGATAGGAACCTCTTCATAAGTTTAATCTTTCTCGAACTGCAACGGTTCGTACTCGATTACGTGCTTGTAATAGGGTTTATATGGTCGTAACACCGAAATGTGAAAAACATTATGAATATTTTCCAACTCTGGAGGTAGAGCTACCTCATAAGCTACCTCTCCAACTTTTCGCAGTACTTCAAAGGGTCCAATAAACCTCGGGCTTAGTTTTCCCTTTTTTCCGAAACGAATTTTCCCCTTCTAAGGAGAAACTTTTAGGAATACATAGCTTCTTACGTCAAATGCACGATCTTGCCTGTGTTGGTCAGCATACTTCTTCTGTCGGTCTTGAGCTGTTACCAATCTTATCCTGATGAGTTTGATAACCTCAGCAGTTTGTTGCACTAATTCTGGTCCTAACAATTGACGTTCACCAACTTCATCCCAGTACAGTGGAGTTCTGCACTTTCTGCCGTATAACGCTTCGTAAGGCGGCATGCCGATGCTTGCGTGATAACTATTATTGTAGGCAAATTCCACCAACGGTAATTGCTCTTCCCAGCTTCCTTTGAAATCCATGACGCATGCTCTCAACATATCTTCTAATGTCTGGATCGTTCTTTCGCTTTGGCCATCTGTTTGCGGATGATATGCCGTACTCATTCGCAACTGTGTTCCCATACATTCTTGTAGTCTCTTCCAGAAGTTTGATGTGAACCTCGGATCTCTGTCTGACACAATTGACACTGGAACTCCATGTCTTGCAACGATCTCTTTAATATATAGTTTTGCCAGCTGATCAAGATTGAATCTAATCTTTATTGGCAAAAAGTGTGCTGATTTTGTCAGTCTGTC
Organism: Panax notoginseng; assembly: GCA_016801055.1. Lineage (NCBI taxonomy): Eukaryota > Viridiplantae > Streptophyta > Magnoliopsida > Apiales > Araliaceae > Panax > Panax notoginseng. The sequence goes on along the minus strand of CM029014.1, from coordinate 254,740 downwards.
TACTATTACCCAAATCGCATCGTATCCTTTCTGAGTAGTTGGAAGACCCACCACAAAATCCATCGTGATATGCTCCCATTTCCATTCCGGTATTTCCAACGGTTGAAGCAATCCGCTGGGTCTTTGATGTTCGGCTTTTACTCTCTGACATGTTAAGCACTTCGCTACACATTCTGCGACGTCCCTTTTCATATTTGGCCACCAAAAATGTCGGCGCAAATCTTGATACATTTTCGTGCTCCCTGGATGAATTGAATATTTTGAGCTATGAGCTTCGATCAAAATTTCTTCTTTCAGTTCTGGTGCTGCTGGAACCCAGATCCTTCCTTCAAACCGTAGTAACCCTTCGGTGTCGATCTTGTATTTTACATCACCGCCTTCAATCAAATTCTCTTTGATTTTCGCACACTCTTCGTCTTGTAGTTGGGCACTCTTCACTTTGTCCATTAAAGTTGGACCAGCTTCTATCTGAAATAATTGTTCATCAGATTCCTTTGGAAATTTGATCTCCAACTCCAGTTTTGTCATTGCTGAAATGAGCTCCTCCTGAGTTGTAATCAGCATCAACTTCTCCCTACCTTTCCTGCTTAAAGCATCAGCTACCACATTCGCTTTGCCCGGATGATAAAAGATCTCACAATCGTAATCTTTTATCAGTTCCATCCACCTTCTCTGACGCAGGTTCAAATCTTGCTGAGTGAAAATATACTTCAGACTTTTGTGATCTGTGTAGATCTCACATTTCTCTCCATAAAGATAGTGTCTCCATATCTTCAGAGCAAACACAACTGCAGCCAATTCCAAATCATGAGTCGGATACCCTTTCTCATAATCTTTCAATTGTCTTGATGCATACGCAATAACTTTGCCATTCTGCATAAGAACACAACCTAACCCTTTGTGTGAGGCATCACTATATACCACAAAATTTCCTGTATTATCTGGCAGGGTTAACACAGGTGCCATACTTAGCTTCTTCTTCAAATCTTGGAAGCTCTCTTCACATTTCTCCATCCACACGAATTTCACAACTTTTCGTGTCAAGTTTGTTAACGGAGTGGCTATCTTAGAAAAATCTTGTATAAATCTTCTATAATAACCGGCCAGCCCCAAGAAACTCCTCACCTCTGAAGGTGTTCTTGGTTGTTCCCAATTGATTACAGCTTCCACTTTCGATGGATCTACTGAAATCCCATCTTTGTCAATCACATGACCCAAAAATTGTACACGGTCGAGCCAAAATTCACACTTAGTGAATTTCGCGTACAACTTTTCCTTTCTTAGTGTCTCCAATGTCAGACGTAAATGTTCCACGTGTTCTTCTTGAGTTTTGGAATACACAAGAATGTCGTCGATAAACACCACTACGAACTTGTCTAAAAATGGTTTAAATACCCTGTTCATCAAATCCATGAACGCGGCAGGGGCATTTTTTAAACCAAAAGACATCACCAGAAACTCGTAATGTCCATACCGAGTTCTGAATGCCGTTCGTGGTATATCCTCCTTCCTCACTTTCAACTGGTGATACCCACTTCTCAAATTAATTTTCGAAAAGTATTTAGCACCCTTCAACTGGTCAAACAAGTCATCTATTCTTGGCAACGGGTATTTGTTTTTAATAGTGACTTTGTTTAACTCCCTGTAATCAATACAAAGACGCATTGACCCGTCCTTCTTCTTCACGAATAAAACTGGCGCTCCCCACGGCGATACACTTGGTTGAATATACTTCTTGTCTAGCAGTTCTTGCAACTGTACCATCAGTTCCTTCATTTCTACCGGAGCCATTCTGTACGGAGCCTTTGATATCGGTGCTATTCCCGGCACTAAGTCGATCACGAATTCAATTTCTCTGTCCGGTGGAAGTCCTGGCAAATATTCTGGAAACACGTCTTCAAATTCTCTCACTACTGGTATTTCTTCTAATTTCACACCTTTCTTCTGAGTATCGAGTATGTAAGCTAAATAGCCCACACAACCTTGACTCAACAACTTCTTGGCCTGCATAGTCGTCAGACATTTCATTTGTCTTGGCAACTTGCTACCATAAAATACTACCTTTGACGGAGTCATAAGGTTTACACACTTCTTTTGGCAGTCAATTACTGCTCCATAATTGAACAACCAATCCATTCCCAAAATTATATTAAATTCCCCGAGTCTAATCGGAATCAAATCTACTAACAAGATATTCCCCTTAATGTTTACCCTACAGTTCTTGTAAACGAACCTAACAGGGATTATTTCCTTATTCGCAATTTCTATGTTCGAAGGAAAATTCAGTTCATCTCTAGGCAATTCTAACCTCTTGGCAAATTCATCAGATATAAACGAGCAAGTAGCACCCGAATCAAATAATACATATGCATTAATATCATTGATTGGGATAATACCTGACACCACATCTTTTGATTGCACAGCATCTTGCACAGTCATGTTGAAGGTTCTGGCTGTGGGTTTGTTTGATGCTGCAGGCCCTGTAATGGCCCATGTACTTCCATTGTTATCTCCATTGCTTCTGGTTGTCCCTCCCTCCTTCTTAGGGCATTCACGAGCAAAATGATCCTTGGATCCGCACGTGAAGCACGCCTTCTTCTTTGGTTGAGTGCAATTTGGGGCGATGTGACCCTCCTGGCCACAATTGTAGCAAACTCGTTTCCCCATCAAGCACGCACCCTTGTGAAATTTCCCGCATGTCGCACATGCTTCAAACTTTTTGTTTTGCTGGTTACCCTGCTGGTTTCCAGCTCCCCCGTTCCCATTCCACTTCCTCTTCAAGCTGTTGTTGTTGCTGTTGTTGTTGTTATTTCCACTGCTGCCACCTCCATTCTTCATTTCATTCTCATTCTTCTTCTTCTTTTGTTCCTGGTTGAATTTGGTCACCGCCTCTCCTCCACCTTCAGCGAGTATTGCTTTCTCCATTACTGGTGCAAATGTCTTCAACTGGAACAGGGAAACCCTACTGTACAGCCAGGGCTTCAGTCCCTGTTCAAACCTCTTCGCTTTGCGTTCGTCTGTGCTAACCTGATATGGCGCAAACCTCGCCAACTCGTTGAATTTCGCGGCATACTCGGATACCGTCATCGTCCCTTGCTTCAGCTCCAGAAACTGTACTTCCAGCTGACTCTTTGAACTCTCCGGGAAATAGGTCTCGAAGAACAGTTCCTTGAACCTATCCCAGGTCATCACTCCTGGCCCTTCACGAGTTTTATTGGCCTGCCACCAATAACTAGCTTCTGCTTTCAACATGAAAGTTGCGAAAGCAGTCTTCTGCTCATCCCCTACCCTAGCGACATCGAACACCTTCTCTATTTCCATAATCCAGGTTTGTGCTTCGACTGGATTCATGGACCCACAGAATTCAGGTGGTCCAACCGCCTTGAAATCCTTAAACGTTGAGCCTTGGTTTTGAGGTTGATTCTACAACGCTCCTGTCCATAGTGCCACTAGTTGTTGAACGGGATTCGCATCAACATTGTCGTTAGCTTCTTCGGTGGTTCTCTGTCGTGTTGGTTGACGTCTGGGAGGCATTTTCTGTTTAAAATAAAACATCTATTAGACCATTACTCAACTCCTTTAAGTATTTCTAATTAACTTGCCTCTACAAAAGAAATAACCACATAACACATAACACTTTGAGTAAAATAATAACTTTTATTTATTCATAAACTTTTTTGAAAACATAACACAATAGCATCTCTGCTATCTACATTACTTTCCTGAACTACAAAAGTTTCAGGACAACGCCATTATTATCATATCCCATGGTTACTCAACACTAGGGATTTACACATTATTTAATACATATTATGTGCATTACAGGCACACTTTCTACGATGATCTATTAAGATACTTCTTAGCCCTATCACGTTCTTCCTCCATGACTCGAAACATCGTTCTTCGATCTAACACAAATGATGGCAGCGTCTCGAACTGAATCGGATATCCCATAACTCGATCTTGAGCTCGATTAATTGCGGTGTCGAATACTTTGTCCATTTCTTCCATCTTCATCCTTTTTGCCTGTGAACTCCTTACTGCTCTTCCAGTTCGTTGATAAGCTTCTTCGTATGCATCTTCAGCTCTTGCCCTCTTAGCCGCATCTTCTCTCAGCCTGCTCTTCAGTTCAGCAACCATGTCGATCAATTGTTCCTTTTCTCCTTCAGTCTGTGTTAGTTTCTCCTCGGCGTTTGTCAGTCGTTCATCACGATCCTGGATCACGCCGTCTTTTTGTGCCATTGCAGCCTGTTGTTCAGCTACTATCTCCTGTAACTCCTCAACTATATCCTGAAGTTCCACGTTACGATCATGCACCTCATCGTATACACGTCCAGCAATCGAGTTGAGCGGAATCCTTTCCTCCTCATCCTCGTCATCCTCATCCTCCTGTGGTAACTCCACGGGATCCTCCTCATCCGTCTCCACATCATCATCCTCATCTTCAACCACTGTGACCAACGGGGCTGACTCCCGTGGCAGTAGTTGTCCCCAAACTATCTGAATGTCGCGAGGTTCCTCCTCTATAGGCATTTGAGGTCCCTCCTCCCTAGTCTGACTAGATTCTCCGACATTAGTCATCCTGACAACAAAATTTTAAAGTTTTAGTTATTAATCATTCTACTCGACACTCGCGAGCACATAAGTTATAAACACATAAGCACATAAGTGTTTTATTACTTCTTTCTTAAAACTAGATAAGAGTTAACTCCACTATCTTTTCAAAAGGTTACTTCCTAAGGCTTTTCCCCCCACCTAAGGTTCATAACCTAAAGCTCTGATACCAACCTGTGACACCCCCAAATCCTGGTACTTCATTTCCTCAAGATTTGGTGTTCACGTAATCAAAACATTCATTACTAACTACCAAATTGATAAAATTGAATAAATAAAACCTGCCCATACAGGATTAAACTTAAATAAAAATCTCCCAGGTTATCTAACCTTTACAAACATTCATTTATGCGGAAATTAAATTAATATAAACTTCTTTACAATCGTTAAACAAAGTCTAAAAATAAACTGTCTAACTATTACAGGTCTTCAGCATTGCTTAATCTTTCCTTTCCCTTTACTGGTGCTAGGTATATCACCAGTTTCAACTTTAGCTGTAAGAAATTTTACAGGCAAGAGTGAGCAAACAAGGCCCACTTGAAATAATAATAAATAAATCAGTTAACTTTACATCATGTACCAACATTAGGTTTAATAGAACTGAACAATAGATTCTATTACTTTCTAAAAACTTTAATCAATTACTGAGGGTCTAATGACCACGAATCATGTCCACAGTTATAAGTAATTTTTCAACTTAAACTTTAACAGTCATAAGACTATAAGGACTTCACGTACTTAGGGGGATCAACCCTTCGTACAATGTATTGTGCATAATCATTTCAACGCTAAGCGTAAACCTCTATTAAAAGAGTTGTTCATCTCAGTATTTAGAATACAAGTCCGCACCAAAGTAAGTTTGGTTTGGATAAGCTTTCAAGGTAATTTGGAGTTCAACGGACATCAACTAAGGATTAGTTGAATACAAGATAATAACACTATGTTATTGAACGATCATACTAAATAAACATTTCGTTCTAAGTTCATGCTTTAGGAATAATCTAATAGCATAACAATTGAATAATTTATCATACCTTGCTTTGAACAACATTAAGCTAAGGTTACATTTTAGAATTTAATATCAAGCATGCACAACAAATAATAACTTGAATGATAACTAAAGGTACTTGCATGCTAATATAACTAATTTAGAGTTAAGAAAACTTGTACAATTATAAAAGTAGAGTTAGAGAACTTGCATAAGTATAACATAACCGTGAAAAGTAACCTTGCTGAATAATAAAGTAGAAAGGGTTAGGGAACTTGCCTCGTGTGTAGGTTAAACAATTACTAGTCACGTTCACCCCAAGTCCTACACATATCATATGCATTGACAATACACATTAGTTACACTAACATTACCTTTATGAATTCCTTTATTACTCTTAGTATAGCTACTAACTAAGTTTAAGTTTAAACAACAACACATCTTTCATGAACATTACTTTTTAGCTTTATTACAACTACATAAATGATCATGCCATTGCACCACATGTGCATTCACAACTTGATACAACATCCTAATACATGTCCAACATGTTATCATTAAGTTATACTAATACCCAAAGGGTTGCACTTGCATTCGTGCATCCCGACGCCCTCCGATTGGCTCCAAATACACTACAGTCCTAAAGATGGCCATTTTGACTACTGTTACAGACCTCAAATTAAAAAACTTAAAGAATGAAAGTTGTAGGTCTACTCGTCCTCTTTCCGAATCATCTTTAATTACCTAAATCGGAGTTCGTATGAAAAAGTTATGGCCGTTTTACTACAGGAGGTCAAAACTGCCCAACTAGGCCACTTTTCCGGCGCCGGGGCGCGGAACAGTGGCGCTGGGGCGCGAGCATCGGCGCTGGGGCGCGAGCTTCAGCGCTGGGTGCGAGCTACGGGCCCATTTTTGACGCTGGGGCGCGAACCTTGGCGCCAGGGCGCGAGATTTGGCGCTGGGGCGTGAATTTTGACGCTGGGGCGCCGAAACTCACAGAACCAACCCGAAAGACAGAGCAAAGCTACTGTCTAAATTATTTTTAACGACCAATGGCATCTAACACATGTATAACTTCATGAAAATTACACATAAAAGTTAACGATCATCAATATACCAATTACTAACCACTAATTAACAATATCATAGGCTAATTCTTTGAAACACTGTTATTAGATCAAAACTCCATGGTTGACAGATAAAAATACAGTGAACTGAAATTCTACTGTTATCAACCAAATTTGATTCCTTTGAAATACAAGTATGCCAACATATAAATCAATTCACATGTGTAGTTCAATTTCTCAGTATTAGCTCACAATTTGCATAATCACATACCAATTTTGTTATTTCGCAAATATACGATTCATACATGTTTTTCACTGTGAAAAATCCATTTCTTGAATACGTAATTTAGCATATAACACACACACACACACACACACACACACACACACACACACACACACACACACACACACACATATATATATATATATATATATATATATATATATATGCTAACTATAACAATTATAACAATAAAAACATGTAACATCATAACCAATTCTAGTACATGTTTTACAGATAATTTTGTAAAACTTTATACACAATGAAAAAGAAGAACACAGAGACATACAAATTCACATAGCTGTAATATAAAACATATACAATAAGGTTTATAAAACATACCTTTTTGTTGTTAAGAAAACTTTGTTATTCACTATCAAAACCTAGATAATCTCAGAACTTTCCTCTCTCTCTGGCTCTCTCTCACACTATCTCTGAAATCTTTCTCAGACAACTTCTATTTTCATTAGGCTTAAGCCAAAACAATATACGTAATTTTAAAATAAAAGCCAACGTATGTTTTTAAAACGCATAAAACCGACGCCACTCTTATTACCCTAATAATATATCAGTTACCAAATATATATATATATATATATATATATATATATATATATATATATATTATTTATTTATTTATTTAACTAATAATTTAAATTCAAAAGTCATAAGGCTTTGTTTGGCAAACCATTTAAAAATTAAAGAATTAATATACTTAAACCTTGTTTGGCGAAACTAAATTAAAATTACTTTAATTTATTTTAATAACTCTTTATAACATAGCTATTTGACATACTTTATTTAATAACAATTTATTAAATAATTCACTTAATCACATAACTCAATCCACATAACACATTAATTATTTAACAAATAAATAATTAACTAAATCACATTAATTATTTAGCAAATAAATAATTAACTAAATAAACTCAATCAAATTGAACAATTACTTATTCAATAATAAACATATCCAATAAATATTTATATAAATCAATAAATATTTATAACTTACATTTTAAAAAAATATGGAATGTTACAGTCTATAAGACAATATTTGTATTAAAACTCACAGCTTATGTTGTGTTGTATTCTACACGACACTTAACAGTTGTATAAATTAAGTTTGTATTTGTATTCTGTACCACATATTTGGCAACTCAGAATAATTGATGTTTACCTATTTTGGGGGTCACACATCATAAATATAACATTTCATCAAAAATGGCCAAACTACCCCTGAAAACTCTGATTACCTCATATCAATGGTAGTTGGTCCAAAAAATTACCCTTTTTAACACTACATTACATTTTAAACATATTTATACATAAATCAACTATTTACATGAAAAATGCCAAAACAGATCCAAAATTGAATTTTTTTCTGGGATTTGAGAGCTTATAACTCCCTTATGAACATATATTTTTTCTGGATTTTTTAAAAATCAATTACTATTTTTAATTAGCCTAAAACAACCAGATATTGTAACATTTTTAATACATCGAAACTTTGTCCAAATATTCTGAAACTTAAAGGGTATGCTCATATCACTTACATTTACTTCCTATAAAAATTTCATAATGTTTAGAGTTATCCACAAATAACTATTTAAGTTCACTTTTAAAATAGTACTTTCATGTAAAATTCATAATTTTTATTCTACACATCGAAAAATAGCCATCTTTGGACAGAACCTTCATAACTTATCATAGTATCATACCAAATTTCTCAGAATTTTTAAAGCACAAAAATTGGACGAATCAGTCCCTAAAAATAACTGGACAGGAACTTTATTTCAAATTTTTCCTATTTCTTTTCATCTTGGACAGTTTCACAAGAACAACCACTATGGCTTGTAAAATTAATATTTCTGAGTGTTACCACTTGGGTTTAACAGATAACTTACATATCTTGTACCCCTCCTTGACGGATCACAACTCAAATGGTAGTTGATCAAAGTAAAGAAAAATTAGGGTTTCTAGTCCTTTAAGGACATAGTTTCCTTTTCTTTCCTTTTGATCTCTATTCTAACACTCAAAAATGTTTGATTCACACATGAAACACTTAATGTCATATGAATCAAGAGTTTTTGAGTTTAGAACATAATCTTTCTACTTCATCAAAACTTAAACAAACTAAAGGAAATAAGTTATTTTAAAGGGTTATACCTTGTTCTTCTTGCACACCTTCTTCTCCTGCCAAAGTAGTTTATTTAATTTGATCTCATACACAAAGCTCTCTCTCTTTTTCCCTAACTACACCTCTGGCCACTCTCTTCCTTTTCTTTCTCTTTTTCTTTTGGTTTGCTAGCTAGGAAATGAGAATTAAAATGAAGTAAAAAGTGATTTTTTCCAAATATGAAAAGTATATATACTTGGTTAATATGTATAGATATATTAGGTATATCTATCTATAATCTCCCATCTCTTTCCCTCATTCACATGTCTTTAACATGTCTAGTACATGGTTTCTAACTAAGTGGCCAAATAAAATGGTGACACCTAATGAAGTTCACATTCTTTCAACCTCCCTTCATATGACCTTCACATGCCACCACATGGTATTCACATGGACTCACTTTTTTTTTGTTTTTTTATAACTTAGTCAAATGACCAAAATGCCTTTTAAATAATGGACCACGGATTGAGCTTCCTAAATAATGTTTTGGGCTTCTAATATCTTTGGTTTGGGCCTTGTTTATAACATGGTCCAATACTTATAATCCTACCCTAATCATTTAGTTAAGGTTTCCATTCCACTACTTTGGAATTTAAATAAGTACTTATGTACATTTAATCTCACAACCTAATTAGACTTGCTTAAATTAGGTTTTAAATAATTATTAACTTGAGATAATAAAATTAATCTCTCAATATCATGAATATTTAATTAACATATTTTTTTACAATGTGACTTAGAATTCTGGGTTATTACAAATGTGCCACTTCAGGGTACAGGAAGGGATCATCCTTGGACACAAAGTATCCGAAAAGGGGTTGGAAGTAGAAAGGCGAAGCTTGAAACAATAGAAAATTTGCCACCACCAAATTCAGTGAAAGGTCTTTACAGTTTCCTTTGACATGTTGGATTCTACCGACGATTTATTAAGGACTTCTCCAAGATCACGAAGCCTTTATGCAGTTTATTGGAAAAGGATGAGCCTTTCAAATTCAACGATGAGTGTTTGCCATCTTTTGAACTGCTAAAGAAGAAATTGACAACAACAACTGTGATTGTGACACCGGATTGGTTTATGCCATTTGAGTTAATGTGCGTTGCTAGAGACTATGCAGTAGCGGCTGTTTTGGGCCAGCACAAGGAAAATATTTTTCATACTATCTATTACGCTAGCAAAACACTAACAGATGCATAGCTCAATTATACAACTACTGAGAAGGAGCTACTTGCAGTGGTTTATGCATTTGACAAATTTTGTTCATACTTGATTAGAACGAAAGTAGTGGTGTTCACGGACCATTCTGCTATTTGCTACTTAATTTTCAAGAAAGATGTGAAACCCAAATTGATAACATAGATTTTCCTTCTCCAGGAATTTGACTTGGAAATCCGGGATAAGAAGGGTACGAAAAATAGAGTGACTGACCATCTATCAAGATTAGAAAACCCAAATCAAGACAAGGGAGATAACGTGTTGATCCATGAGTCTTTCCCAGACGAACAGTTATTTGCAGTTAGCAATAGAGATTCCATGGTTTTCTAATTTTGTCAACTACTTAGTGAGCAATATGTTCCCTCCATACTTGACACGATAGCAGAGGAAGAAATTTCTACATGATGTGAAAAGGTACATGTGGGATGAGCCTTTCTTATTCAGGCAATGTGCAGACCGGATGATTCGTCGATACATTCCACAGAGCGAAACTAAGAGCGATTATTAGTGATGAGGGGAGCTATTTTTGTAATAAATATTTTTTTGATATCCTAGCAAAGTATGGGGTGACTCATAGAGTTGCAACAACTTATCACTCGCAAACCAGTAGCCAAGTTGAGGTATCCAACAAAGAAGTGAAGAGAATTCTAGAGAAAATCCTGAATCCAACGCAGAAAGACTGGTCTGTGAAGTTGGATGATGCTCTATGGGCATATCGAACCACATACAAGACACCGATTGACATGTCTCCATATCAGCTAGTCTACGTCAAAGCATGTCATTTCCTAGTTGAACTTGAGCATAAACCCTATTGGGATATCCAGAAGCTGAATTTTGATCCCACGGCTGCGGGGAGAAGCGACTTCTCCAACTTAACGAGCTAGATGAATTTACCCTGCAAGCCTATGAAAATTCTAAGTTGTACAAAGAGAGAGTTAAACATTGGCACGATCAGAAAATTGTTGAAAGAAAGTTTGAGCCAGGTCAAACATAACTCCTCTTTAACTTAAGATTAACGCTTTTCCCTAGAAAGCTAAAATCTCGGTGGTCGGGTCTGTTTATGATCAAAATAGTATTTGCACATGGCACAGTTGAATTAGTTGGTCGGAATCCATATGAAACATTTAAATTCAACGGACAACGCTTAAAGCATTATTGGGGTGGTGACGTCGATCGCCATAAATACACGATTACTCTCGCCGATTCTCCATGAAATAGGGAGTAGTCAGGCTGAAAGACTCTAAATCAAGCGCTTTATGGGAGGCAACCCAATTATTGCTTTTGTTTTCATTAGTTAGATTCAAGTTTTTCAATAGTTTGTATAACAGATATGTTGGGAGATTACATATTTAAATTTGATGTTGAAAGTAAATATTCAGAATTATATGTAAAGTCCTTCGAGGACCATATGTACAAGGACTTAGTGGTAGATCAAAGCTGTTAGGTTGAACTAAGCTATTAATGTTTATCATTCTGTAAATGAATGTATAGATGAAGAGATCAAAGCTATTAGGTTGATCTATATCTTAAGATATAATAGATAGGCTTCAATGGAATGGTAGTCTATCGAGCTGATCACAAGATTGTAGAAGCCAAGGCAGAATCGTAGAGCATCAAGAATCGCAATGTGTCAGCTTTGGAGGGCCTCTCCAGGAATCGTAGAGTGGTCCAAACACTTACCGAGCCAACTTAGAGATCGTAGTGTGCTCTCGAAAGCGTAGAGTCTGCAAGTCAAGCAAGTGAAGATCGTAGTGCGCCAGTACTTAAGAGAAATCGTAGTGTTCTCGTTTGATAGTATCAGATCAAGCACCAAGGTGGCTAGACACCACAATCTGAATAGTAGAACATCACATGCCTTTATCAGAAGCATTGAGCCTTGCCCATTTGTTTAAGAATAAATCCCAACAAATGTGCAATGAATTATAAACGTTGAAGTTCTCGGGAGTCCCAATAATACAACAGTCATCCTTAGTATATAACAAAGAAACGTATTGAAGAAGCTAAAGAAAGTACTATGGGTTAACAGAAAACACCTTTTTAGGTCTTAGGTGAGATAGTAGTCTGCTGTGTCAGTAGGCCAGACTGTAAATTAGAAGTTGTGTAAAAAGTCTCCATCAAAGTTTAGAAATGTCAAATGCATTTAAAGCTTCAAAGGATGTCTTCAATGGATACATTTCAAAGGCATCATATTTACAAAACATCATTAGAAGAAGATGAGAACGCAAGCACTGAAAAAAATGCTGAAGAACACTCAACGCTTAACTCTACGATCTGAAAAAGAAAGCTTGCTCAGCTACTCAGTTCTTTTGAATATAAGCTTAACGACAACTGAGTAGCACTTGATGAGTGAGTTTTATACTCATAATTGAGTACGTTTGAACTTAATATTTTGGATGTTTTTAAGTGTTTATGTCTATTCATGCATGTTTTATGTTGTTTTGTAGGAATTGGGACAAAAGTTACGTGGATCGACGTTCGGGGTGGCTAGATTCGCATTTTCGGCTTGCCATTTACACATCAGTTACTTCAGAGCCAATTTGAGTATCTATACGGACCTTATTTCGAAAACCTTAAAGAATGAAAGTTGTAGATCTACTTCTCCTCTTTCCGGAACATCTTGAATCATCGAAATCGAAGTTCAGACAAAGAAGTTATGGCCATTTTTCCAAAGGACGTTGGAGCAGAAAATGTTAGAAAAAGTGGCAGCGCCGGGGCGCCCATTTTAAGCCTATTTGCAGTGTCGGGGCGCTATAAGGCAGAATACCAGTGTCGTGCCCAGCACTGGGGCGCTGGGGCGCTGGGGAAGGGCTTGGTGATGGCCTGGACGCGTTTTGGGCGAATTTTGACACCTTTTTGACTCCAAATTGGATTGGGTTTGTTCTTAACCTAAAAATTTGACTTGTAACCTATAAATACATGATGGGAGGCATAAAATAAAGGGGGATTACGTAGAGTAGACTAGATTAAACACTCCATTAGATTAGACATTAACCCCCCAAACTTAAACATTTGCTTGTCCTCAAGCAAAAACACAAAAGAACTAGAAATAAACAATGTAAATTAACTACATGAATGCATATGCATAATCTACTTCCTAATATACCTACGAACCCAGTAATAAATCAGTATGATATATAGCAACAGGCCTCAAAGATACCATTGATACTCAAACAATATATCCAATCAAATCAAAATCCATTACTCTAACTAATTAGTCAATCCAAACTTGTCATCACCCATGTTGTGTGTGTGTGCTTGTTAACCATTCTAACTAACCATAATTCAAGATAATCACATAACAAACTTCTTAGAAGGAAAATTTCAGTTCCAATTCAATTACTTTTGTGAACATGACAACTCCGGTTAAAACTAAGCAATTACCAAGTCTAAGGGTAAATACAAGATTTATTTATACTTTTATTCAACCAGGAGGGCATTTTTGCTCTTTCTCGTGTTTTTTTTCATTTTTTTTTACTTTCTCATGGCTGTGCAATGTCTTATTCCCTTAGGCTTTTCAATGCTACCTTAACGAGCTTTCGACCAATGACTCCCAAGTCATTAAGACCTTAGGGCGCTAGGTGTAAAGACAATCCCCTCGGGCTTACTTACTCAAGTAACAAAGGCCACAAAACTAGACAAGCATGCCACGGTGTTTATTCATTTTTTTTTCTTTTTCTGTATTTTCTATTTTTTTTTCTTTTCATCATTTTTTCTCTTTTTTTTTCATTTTCATTTTGTATATATATACCCCATAGATTCCCCCAAACTCAAGCTTTTACGTCATTCCAACCTTTACCGCTAGTTCACTGGACTTGAAGAGTTCAAAAGTGAACTAAGAAGTTCCAAGACTGCTGGTCTTGAAGGAATCTGCGAGATTCAGAAAGTGTAAAGATATCCTTAGTGGATTTCCTACTCGAGGAGTAGAAGAGTGGACTAGGAGCTTTAAGTGCTCTAAACCACTTAAAAACATTGTGTCTCTTATATTCTTGCTATAATTGCCATAACTGCTTAACTCCTATTAACTCATTATATCTTTAAGGGAAAATAAACAAATCGCAATTCCGCTGTGTTTAAGTCATTATCAAAACTAACAAATATTTCGAAAAGAATTTAAAATATCTATTCAACCCCCGTTCTAGATAACTATTGTGCCTCTGGGAACTAACAATTGGTATCAAAGCAGGTTCTATCAAATAGCCTATAGAGCTGAAGTAGATCTAATGGCACATCTGATAAGTAAATCAAAGACTGGAGGAGGTAGCAAGCCACCTACGTGCAACAAAGACAAGTTTGCTAACTAGAAAGTTCGTATGCAAGCCTGCATGAATTCAATAGATGAAGATCTATTTGAAACTATTCAGAAAGGGCCCTACGTGCCTACAAAGCTTGCACCAACTTTAGACCACCCAAATAGAATTTAGATCAAGATTAAAGAAGAATAGACTGACAACGAAAAGAAAGCTGTCCAACTCGACAAAAAGGCCAAGAATATTTAGTTCCAATCTTTAGAAGATGACCTGTTTGAGAATGTGGTCAATAGCAAAACAGTAAAGGAAGTATGGGAAGAATTGCTCATCATGCATGAATGAACATAATAAGTCAGAGAAAACAAGCAATCTCTCATGACTCAACAATATGAAATGTTTGAATACGTTCAAGGAGAAAATGTCACTTCCACCTACGAAAGATTTAATGTACTGCTCAACTCTCTCCTAGCATATGGAAAGATCTATACAAATAAAGATCTAATCAAAAAGTTCATGAGAGCTTTACCTAGCAAGTGGGATGCCAAAACCACTGCCATTAGAGAGTCAAAGAATCTCCACGAAATGACTGTTCAACAGGTATATGGCAACCTTCTCACGTATGAACTGGAGCTGACTCAACGCGTAGAAACTCTATCTGAAGGAAGAAAGAAGGACAAAGGGGTTGCTCTCAAAGAAACAGATAACATCTCCAAAGCCAACACATAAAATGACTCTGACTATGACGAAGATGATGATGAGGACTTTGCAATGCTGGTAAGAAGACTCAAAAGGTTCATGCGTCAAGGCAGAAAAAGCAAACCAAAGAAAGTCAACAATTACAGCAGCCAGGAGCAGGTAAATGACTTATACTACAACTTCAAGAAGCCTGGTCACTTCATTGCAAACTGCAACAAACCTCTTAGAGAAGAACTGAAGAGAAAATGGCAAATCTTTGTTTGATGGCCAAACATGCAAAGGATAAGAAGAGATCTGACATTCATGAAGAAAGTATAGATGAGGTATTTGACTTTAACTCTCCTGATGTATACATTGATGATTTAAGAACTGCACTACATGGCATAACATCTGATCTGCATCAGTACATGAAATGGTTCAGAGTTTTGTCCAAAGATTATTCACTTCTTCAAAAGGAGAAAGAGAAAGTTCAGGAAGAACTAAAAATAACCCTTCTAAGTACTGACTCTCTCTAAGTTTGAAGCTGAGAATAAACTCTTAAAACAGACCAATGAGCTTAATGCACAAAGAGAGTCAAGTTTAAACTCTAAAATTGAGGAACTAGAAAGGACAATCTCTACATGGAATAAATCATGTTCATTCATGGACTCCCTGATTTCCAGTCAGAGAAGTACATCTGAGAGAACAAGTTTAGGCTTTGGGGAATCCACCTCAGAACCATATGTGGAAAAGATAAATAAAACTAGCTCTAGTAATGTTTCAAGTTTTAGTAGAAGCATTACATTTGTAAAATCTTCACATAAAGAAGAACCAGTCCAACCTTCCTCTCATGATCCAATCTATTTTCCAAGGAATAAAGGATCTCATGCTGGCCTAGGTTTTAGAAAAAAGAAGAGTAACTCAGTCACTACTCTCCAACCTCGAAGGGTCGTAGAGTCGAGTAAAATCAACTCCACGAACCAACTGGGAAGGAATAGTAGAGTTAAGCCTCACTTCTCATAAATCATGAAACACAAGGACACATGGAAAAAGGAGAATCAGTATAAAGGAAGGATTGCTGAGAACCCACATAAGTCCAAATGGAGGAAGAATCCATACACACACACAAGCATGCATCATATTAGATGCTTTGTATGTAATATGACTGGTCATAAGGCTGCAATATGCTACAATAATCCTATGCATGTGAGACCCATATTTAAGCAAATTTGGGTTCCCAAAGGTACTAACAAAGTAGGACCCATCCAAGTATGGGTACCAAAATAAGAGTTTAATCTTACCATAGGAACAGAGCTCCATGATCACAACCTGGTATCTGGACAGTGGATGCTCAAGGCACATGACTGGGAACAAAGCCCTCCTGTCTAACTTCATAGAGAAGGACGGTCCTTCAGTCATCTTCAGAGACAATGGCTCTAGCAAGACAAGAGGATATGGCTCAGCTGGGAATGGTGCAGTGTCCTTCAGTAAAGTAGCCTATGTGGAAGGATTACAACACAATCTTCTGAGCATAAGCCAACTCTGCGACAAGGGTCATCAAGTCACCTTCCTGAACAATCAATGTTAAGTCAGAGATCTAAAGACATCCTCTATAAAGTTGATCGAAACAAGAGAAGGAAATGTATACACTATTAATCTTGGTCAACTGAGCTCAGACGAGACGATATGCTTTCTGGCTAAAGCATCTAAAGAAATGAGCTTATTATAGCATAGAAAACTATCTCATCTCAACTTCAAAAGCATGTCTAAATTGACCTCTAAGGATCTAGTAGCAGGCTTACCCAAGTTCAGCTTCATCAAAGAAAGGCCATGCAATGCCTGTCAACTTGGAAAGAAGACTAGAAGGTCATTCAAGAGCAAAACTATCAACTTAATTGACAAGCCTCTACAGCTACTTCACATGAATCTATTTGGACCAATTCCAATAAGAAGCCTTGGAGGGAAGAGATACTCATTGGTCGTAGTAGATGACTACACCAGATTCACATGGGTATTCTTTCTAAACTCAAAAGATGAAACAAGCTCCCAACTAATCAAGATGCTCAGACTGGTGATAAACGAGAAAAGGTAGAAAATCAAGGCCATAAGGAGTGATCATGGCAGATAATTCAACTTCTCTGAGATGGACCAGTTCTGCACAGATAATGGCATCAGCCACAACTTCTCATCTCCACAAACTCCTCAACAAAACGGAGTAGCTGAGAGAAAAAATAGAACGTTGATATAGGCTGGAAGAACTCTTCTAGCAGCAGCCTATCTGCCTGGATACTTCTGGGTAGAGGATGTCAACACTGCATGCTACACTCAGATAGATTGCTCATACACTCTACAATAAAGAAGACTCCCTACGAACTGTGGAAATGAAGAAAGCCAAGTGTCAGCTACTTTCATGTATTCGACTGTGCATGCTACATTCTCAACAATGGAAAATAGTATCTGACAAGGTTCCAACCCATGTCAGACGAAGGAATCTTTCTCGGATGTTCCAACAGAAAACAGATGGGCAAAAGATCACACTCAAGACTTAATCATTGGAGATCCAAATGCAAGAGTCAAGACAAGAGCTGCCACCCAGATTGAGTGTTCCTATCTAAGCTTTCTGTCACAAATGGAACCCAAGAAGATAGAAGATGCTATGGAACACTCCAGTTGGATAGAAGCCATGCAAGAAGAACTAAATCAATTTGAAAGAAGAAAAGTGTGGAGATTAGTTCCAAGACCAAGAAACCATCCAGTCATTGGCACCAAGGGGGTCTTCAAAAACAAGATGGATGAAAATGGAGTAATAACAAGGAATAAGGCAAGACTAGTGGCCAAAGGTTACTCTCAAAAAGAAGGCATTGACTACGACGAGACCTTTGCACTTGTTGCCAAATTAGAAGCCATCAGAATATTCCTTGCCTTTGCTACTCACACGAAATTCAAAGTCTTTCAGATGGATGTCAAAAGTGCATTCCTGAATTGTGAACTTCAAGAAGAAGTATATGTGGAACAACCTCAAGGTTTCATCAATCCAACTCTCTCTCTCTAATTATGTCTATAGATTAGACAAAGCCTTATATGGTCTTAAACAAGCACCTAGAACATAGTATGAAACACTAACTAACTTTCTTATTGAAAATTGGTTCACTAGAGGTAGAGTAGATACCACATTATTTCTTAAAAAGTATAAAGAAAAAGTCTTAATAGTTCAAATATATATTGATGACATTATCTTTGGCTCTACTGATGAAAAATTATGTAAGAGATTTGTTAAGCTTATGCAGAGCAAGTTTGAAATTAGCATGATGCGTGAGCTAAACTTCTTTCTTGGATTGAAAGTAAAGCAGACTGATGAAGGAATCTGTGACGAACGAGAATTTTGTAATTTAATTTTAATATTTATTGAATTAAATAAATATTTTTCGATGATTTAATTATTCGATTAAATAATTATTTGATGCAATTGTGGTAAATTAATTTAATTATATGTGTTACATTTATAAAATTAATGTAGAGAATTTTTATTATCAAAGTATGTAATTATGTGAGATTATTGTATTAAAAGAAATATTTAATAAGCATATTGGTATTTTCATTAGTTTAATTATTAATTAGAGATTTAATAAATTGACATTATTTATTAATGAGATATTTAATTATGTGATTATGTGAATTTATGAGAAATTATTATATTTTATTTATAATAAATTAAATAAGATATTAAATTTATTATATGAAGGGTGTGACATGATTTAAAGTATATGATAAAGCTTTATTAAATTAAACAGTTTTGAAATCTATTAGGCCTAGCCAAACATGGCCTTAGTGGGAGTTACCACCAGTTACCCATAACTGGGTTAACTGGCCATGATGTGTGTCAGTGCTTGACTATAGTATACGTATTCTCCTTCTCATCTTTTTATTTTCTAAGTCTGGAAAAGCAGAGGGAGAGTGTTTGAGAAATTCAAAGAGAAAATCAGAAATTGTGAGTGTGTAATCAACAAGTTATTGTGAAAAGATCATCTGGAATCATCTCTTCTTAAATTATACTCTGCGTAAATCCTCCAAACCCAATTCTATTTCACGTCACTTGGTTTTTATGAAAATGACTTTCAAAACCTCTGTTATGTCTCTGTAATTGAGAAATTGAATTATTATATGGAAATATGTAATCATACGAGTAGCATAACATGTTTTATATATATATATATATATTGCATGATTCCATATCCTAAGTTTCGTAATCCGATGACTTGCTATTCCAAAATAAATTACATGGTTTGGGTTTGGCCTTAAGGCCTTATACGTGATTTTAGTATGTTAAACATAAATATTTTCATAAATTTTACACCCTTATATTATTGAGCATGTCGATACGAAGAGCTGAAGTTTAAATGAACAGATTCGGTGTTATAACGAGTCCGTAGGGACAATTTTCATGTTTTATTTTGTAAACCTTCATGAACATCAAAGTCAGTGAATTTTTATGTTTTAAATCTGTTATTAAGTGTTTAAAATTTTTAATGTCAGTATATAAATGTTGGGTTGTGTTTATACATGAACTATAACATGTGGGTATGTCTAATTTCGAGTAGAAAATAAGAAATTGGGAGAAATTGGCATGTTCTGCGATTTTTCACGAACTGCCATTTGTGTGACTGGTGCGCCGCGCCGCAGCGCCGGCTACCTGTACATTTCCCGTGCCACTGCGTCGCAGCGCCAAGACTTGAGCCGCAGTGCCACGGCGCCACATCGCCAAGTTTTCGGCCGCAGCGCCACTGCGCCGCAGCGCGAAGACCACGTGTATCAGTGGCGCCGCAGCGCCACTCTCCAGGAAATTCAGAAATGAGATTTTTTTTTAAATATTAAAGTCTAACAAGTGTTAGTGGATTGATGTAATGAACATGTAAATAAGTTAGAAGAATAATGTGATGATAAAAATAGTTGTTTAAACATGTAAATAACATAATTACATGTGATTTAAATTATTGAATTCATAATTAGATTATTATTCATGAAGTACAAATTATGTGATAATGAGATAAATTGACTAAGTATAGTCGATAATTAAAGTAGACAACGAGAATGAGTTTATGTTGATTAGTTAATTTATAATTAACTAGTATTGTGTATATGAATGGTATGTAGGATTTAATTCAAAGAACGTGCTTAGTTAAAGTGTAATCTACGCACGAGGCAAGTTTCTTAAACTTAAACTCTTAAATTTGTGCAAGTTTCCTAACCCTACTTGTCATTATTGTTCAAGTTTATTATTTACCTTGAATAAATTATCGTTACCATTATTTAAGTTCAAATGATTTATTAAAGACTGATTATATTTTCAAAGTGTGATTTAGTTATATAATAATTGTTCTATTGTATACTTCTTGAGATTATTATTCAAATTGAATATCATTATTGTTGAACCTTATTAGACTAGTGAAACCTTATTGATTCAACTAGTCCATAGTTGATGAACGTTCTAAATTTCAGAACCCTTGATGATTTATCCAAACCAAACTTCCTTTGGTGCGGACTCAAATGTCAAACTGAGATGAACAACCCTGTATAGTGGATTATTTACGCTTTAGCGTTAAGATATTGTGCACAGTATGGTACTAAGGGTTGATCCCCCTAAGTACGAGAAGAAATGTCCATAGTCTTATGACTGTTAAAGGTTCAAGTATAACCCTTGATAACCTAGGACATAGTTCAAGGTCTTTTGACCCTCGAAATTCTTTTGATTCTTGCTATTTATTCTTGATTCAAAAGTTGAGCTTTTATTCAGATGTCTTTGATTATTCGCATGTTATAATACTGTTGTTTCATTATTATACTTGTGGGCAATAGTGCTCACTTTTGCTTAATAATAACATTGCAGTTAAGAACGAAAGAGCTGGCGAACCTTCTACTAGTAAAGGCAAGGGCAAGGTTAACAAGTGATGAAGACTTGTTATTTTTTTTATTAGATGATGTATTTATGTTTAAGACTTGAGTTAATGTTGTTGTTAAGACTTATTTGTTTATGATTCAGCTCAGATGTTTAAGGTTAGTTTAACCTGGGATTTTATTTTATGATTCAGATGTTGTAACCCTTAAGGGAAGATTTTAATTCTATCTATTGCATTGTTTGCATTTATTATGGGTAGATAGATAGATGATATTTGTTCAGTGAACACCAAATCCCGTGGAATCGAAGTACCTAGATTTGGGGGTGTCACAGAATCTTCATGAACCAAGCCAAATACATTAAAGACTTACTTAAATAGTATGGTGTTGATGTCGGGATTTTTATTTGTCCCTTTTCGTTACCTGTTCTTTTGTGTTCTCATTTTAGGTGAGATTTGTTTGAAAAAACAAGTGAAAAAGGTCCGACATGTGTAATGTCGACGATTGGACTATAAGAGTCGCCAGTTAGTTTTTTAACTGGTTGCACCAAAACAACCGAGGAAAGATTTGCACATTGTCCCAATGATGTGACACTGCTAAACGGGTCGATGAAACCGAGATTCAATTTGGGTCCGGGGACTTGCTTATGCGGAGGGAAGGTGTTAGGCACCCCCCCCGACATCCGTGCTACCACGGTGGCCGCCACTTTTTAAGAAATTGTTATATGGATGTGTGTGTGTGTGTGGGTCAATGTGTTGTTATTTGGAAGTAGTTCGAGGCCTCGTTCGCACCTATATACACAGGGTTTGAATTTATATAAAAATTCAGTTTTAAGCAAGATATGGCAGTGATGTTTTAAAATAGGTTTTTCAAACTCAGTGCTCAATAGTAATTGAGACCTTTTACACTACCATTTTATTCAATATTCAGCTTGGTTGATTTTATTTTACAAATGCAAGACATCTGCATGAAAATAATGTACAAAAAGGTGCTGAATTCCTCGTGGGTATGAAAACCATATGAGAAAATCTAAACATCACAGATAAATTTATAAGCTGTTTATAGCTGAAAAGGTCCATCACGGGAACCGAATCTAGATTCAGTGGACTGAATCTGTGATCACATGATTCCTAGGCTCACATGATGCCGCAGTTGATATAAATGCAGTAAGCAGGTATATATATAAAAGTTGTAAATATATATATATATATATATATATATATATATATATATATATATATATATATATACAGACATGATCACCAACCACGAAGCACCTCCATGGGGGATCAAAAATGTAAATAAAGCTGTAAAAGCTATATACCGCCAAGGAGGAAACTCCAGCCGGGACGAAATGTACAGAAAGTAATAAAAACGGTCAACCACCACGAAGTAAACTCCAAGTGGGGTGAAATATATATATATATATATATATATATAGTGGTAAACGCACCGGATATAAAATCCAGGCTCATCGAACATAGTTCAACAGATAGTTTATATACATAAGTATATATATACGAACGCAAATATACGCTCCAGATATAAAATCCAGGCTCATCGAACATAGTTTGACACACAGTTCATATATATATAAGTATATATATACGAAAGCAAATAAACGCTCTGGACATAAAATCCAGGCTCGTCGAACAAAGTCCGACAACAGTTAATATATATATATATATATATATATATATATATATATATATATATATACTTGTATTTATTAAAGCAGTAAACGCTCCAGACCGAAGTCTAGGCTCATCGAACAGAGTTCGACATGCAGTTCATATATAAATATATATATGTATATACAAACTGAAATAAAATCACAAACTGAAGTCCGGGCAAACACACGCAATACGACTCTCAATGTAAATAAGGGTGTGTGCAAGTGTGGAGAGAAAGGCTTGAAAATGTGTAAGAAGGCTTACAGTGGGCTGCCAAAGAAGACTTCAATAACTTTAAAGTAGATAAACACTGGCTTCCGTCGGTACAGAAGTAGCTATATGTGAGCTCACAAGTGTTTAAAATGAGAAAGCACTCAGTTTGGGGTGTGTATGGAGCAAATTAGACAGGGCTTCCTTGCCTTTTTTCCTTGTAAAATGGACACCCTAAGCCCTCTATTTATAGACTGCAGGTGTACCAGAGGCTGACCGGGGTGCCCCGGGCTTCGCGGGTCCTGCCGTCTCGAAGTATGTGCACGTAGGCAACGTGATGTCCGTTCAAACTTCCAGAATTGCAATTCGGGCATCCAATTGAGGTATATAGGACCTATTTCGGACCACCGTTGTTGAGAGTTATGTAATGACATGGGATTAGAGGTTGTACGAAGTCATGAAGATGGGACAATGCCCTCCGGTCTTTAGCTTCAAATTCTATCCGTTACTCTGCGCAATAGTCACTCGGGATTGGTTTTCATTGGCTCTTGTGGGATATTATTGTGTAGAAATGTATGTCTAAAATGTTGAGATGGCGTGATATGGCGTCAAGTTGGCAAGATGATGACTTTGCCCCTCACCGAGGTTATCTCCTATTTGGGCTGATAAAGCAGACGTTGCTCAGGGTTATCGCTGAGATTGGACTACTGCAAATGTTGAAGGTCCTCAGTGTCATCTCTGAGGTGTGTCTATCTTATACTGAGTGCCTCGGTGTGAGCATCGAGGTTGAAGCTGATGGCATGCATTTGAAACAAGCATTTTCGGGGTTATCTCCGGAACTGCCACTGCCTTCCTTGGGGTTATCTCTAAGGTTGGAATCTGCTATTCCCAGTGTTGGGACTGAGACGGAACATCTCAGGGTTATATCCGGGATGAATCGGTCTTCTCCGATTTGTGTTCTGTTATTGTAACTACGGGCCTCAGGGTTATCTCCGAGGTTAGAATTGTTACTCCCGGTGTGTGTTCCGCGATTGAGCTGTTCCACCCGGTGGTATCCAAAATGGATATGAACCGTCTTCCAGGGTTTTCTCTTGAAAGAGGAATCTACGCTCATGTGATGTCAGTAACAGATAGGCAAAAAATTTCGAGTGTCTACAGATGCCCCTCTTTATCATATTCATGCAATGCAATGCATGGATAGGATAAAGAATCCTAGACACTTAAAATATAACATGAAGTAACTGTATGATGCATGTGTATGGAGTTGTTGCCCAATATGCTAAGGATAATTGCTATCTCCCTATGGCTTCTACTGGGGATTTGGCAATGATGACCAAATTTGATGTGCGATCCAAATCTTTGAGGATGTTGACGTTGGGATTATCACCAAAGTCCTGAATCCTTAATACAGACTTGATTTTGAAGTAGTGCCTCTTATGTGTAAGATATCTGTGGGATAAAGCTGTCTGTTTGAGGATGTGTATAACATATTCTGACATCAATCCTCCTTGATGACGTTTCCCTCTCCTGGTTTGTATCGCCAGAGTACGTTAATGTTCTGTTGGTTTTACTGCCAATAGAAAATGTTGTCAGGGCTGCCCGACCTTTATTGACGTGTGTAACAATAGTTTACCATGCGTTGTAACCCCTGTCGGGGATACATTTGATCCTCTATTGATGTGTAGATCAACGGATGAACTCCCTACTGGGGATAAATGCCAAGGCTACTTGGACTTTGTTGATGTGTGTATCAACTGATAAAATCATCGGATGATTTCTGATGCGACGTTGGATTGACTTGCCAACGACTGAAATGATGTCAAGGTTGCTTGACCTGCATTGATACATACATCAGTGGATGATAATCCATTGTGATCCCCACCGGGGTTGTTGTATTATCGTTAATGTGTGTGTCAACAGAATACTCGTTATAACCCTCGTCGAGGATACGTTGGATCATCGTTGATGTGTGTGTCAACGGCTGAAATCATCGGACGGCTTCCGACACTCCATTGGATTTACTTGCCAACAGTTATAGTGATGTCATGGCTGCTTGACCTTCGTTGATATGTATGTGAACGGATGATATGCGTTGTAACCCCTACCGGGGTTATGTACTTCGACATATGTACCGCGTTGTTGTGGCAAAGTAGGATGATGATCCTGAATGAGATAAATTGGACC
Organism: Panax notoginseng; assembly: GCA_016801055.1. Classification (NCBI taxonomy): domain Eukaryota; kingdom Viridiplantae; phylum Streptophyta; class Magnoliopsida; order Apiales; family Araliaceae; genus Panax; species Panax notoginseng. Next base: position 229,515 of record CM029014.1, on the reverse strand, counting down.
TATATGAGGTATTGCTGAGCGTGACTTATATTGTCTGAGATCACCGGCATAGTGTACCTTGTGGTTGGGTGTATACCAATGAATGACGTGAAGACCCACTATTCAACCAGGATTGTAAGATGTTCTGCTAAATCGCGTAGCGTTTTTATTCCTGATTTGGCCTTTTCAGCTTGCGAGAACTCCTTTGCAACTCGAACTTAACCGAGCCGGAGGGGAGGGACCCACATAGGGGTGTCGCAGGTACACCTGCTATAGCCGTAGATGGACCTGCGACCAACCATAGATCATAAAGACTAGCAGGTTGCTTTCATAAGTCATTTTCAACTTGCGCCGCGAAGGAAATCTGAGAGCTCTTCTTCAGATATGCTGAGTTCAGACGTCTTTCTGCAAAATTTGTTACCATACGAGTGTTCTACACTATCCTGGTAACGTATGCATGTACTTTTTTCTAGTTTTTATCTGTTGGAAAATGACTTATCATATAAAACGTATCTAAACACATAGTAGTGATTATGTATGCTCAAATGATTTGATAAAAAAATATTCAACATAGTAAATGTTAGTATTAAACCATGCTGAACATAATGATGTGAAAAAATTTGACTTTTGAGACAGTCAAATTGGCATCTTCTTCTGCTATTCTTATCCTATCTGAGGACATTTGAGCACAATGTAAGAAGGCAAAGTACTCCGAGTGTTTTGGAAACTTTAAAAATAGTAGATCATTTTCTAAAATTCCAGAAAATTTTGAGGATCCTTGTAGGTTCATATTCTGTCAAAATCCAGAAGATAGAGAATTTTTAGAATCAGTTTGCTATTTTTCCTAAAAATGATTAAGTTATGAATAAAAGAAAATAAATAGTTAAATAATGTCTTTAATAAGAAAAATGTGATTTTTGTGCTTGAATACTCATAATATATCATATCCTGACTATCTTAGAGCACTTTGGTAATTTATGATGAGAAATATTATTTATGACATTTTAAGGATATTAAATAAGAGGTTTAATAAAGGGTGAACAATTAGAATAAATTGTTTATTAATCCAATAAATTATTAAAATATTATTATGATATTAATAATATTAGAATATGATATTGATAAGTAAATAAAAATATTAAGATTAAAATTTCTTTAAAATATTCTTAAATGGTTAATAATATTTGATTTTAGCATTAATAAATGATTAAAGTATTATTAAATGATTAATAATATTAGATTAAAATATTAATCTTAGATTAAAATATTATTAAAAGATTATTAATATTAAATTAAAGTATTATTATTGAGTAGATAATAATATTTGAGATTAAATAAAATGTTATTAAAAATGTAATAACATTAGTAAATGAATAAAATATTATTAAATGATTAATAATATTAGTAATGGAATATGTAAGACCCCAAATTATTAATAAATGAAATTTAAATTTTCTCTATTTATTATTTTAAAATAGTAAGGGTTAAATTGATTAATGAGGTTAGTTATGGGTAAAATGCGCAAATATTTCAAATAAGCAGGTGGTTATAAAATATTCATTATTGTCGAAAAATATTCGGTTGGTCGTAGAATATTCTTACTGTCGGGAAATATTCGTACGACGGCGCAACCTTGTGTGGGCCCCATAACGGAAAGCAATTGGATGGAGAAAACGACAAGTATAAGTTGTTTATAAATAACGGCGTAGTTGTTACCGTTAACACTGTTGGAATACTCGGTGGTTAAAACACAGTAATACGCGTTGTTGCACAGTAGCACACGGTATTGCACAAATTATTGATTCTTATGTAAGAAGGCACTACTCAATAATTGTTACAGTAATTACTGTTCAGTATTTTATTTTATTGATTCAATAATTGCTGCGTTGATATTTTATATTACTGTTGTTTTAATAATTGTTACTACACAGTATTTTCTATTATCGGAGCAATAATTCATATTATCTGAATAATATTATTAGATAACATTATTGACAATGTCTAGAAAGTTCTGTCTAAGGAGAGGTTTGGTCATCTAATTGCGCGCCAGTAAGGAGAGATCCTTATTGGAAAGCCCCCTCTTTCCTAGGAACGGCCTGGTTGCTAGTACTGTGATTCTCTAATATTATCTATGAATAATTAATTATTGATTTATATGATGAGAAAAAAATTGATTTTATGTGGATATAGATGGAGAAAATTTTTAATGTGACAATTGTTGAAAATTAATATTTTATCTTTTTCTGATAAAATAATTCATTTAAATATATTATTTTAATAATATATTAATGGTGATATTTTTACAATGAATGTGAGATATATGAGTATATGAGGAGGAAGAGTATTTTGTGGCATTAAATGATTAACACATGTTTTGTGTTTCGGTGGACCCTAATAATTGACTGAAATTTGATTATAGCCTGTAAAATCGTCCGTTTATGGATTTCGGTCAATTTCTGTTTGGAATTTGGAAAAACTTTCTTCTGTAAAGTTGTAAATAATGGAATTTCCTATGGAAAGTCGCAAGTTTCGAATTTTTCTGATAAAAGGACTATTTATTATGAATTATTGAAGTTCTAAAATTCCGAAATAATTAATTTTTGGAAGTTTTAATTATTTTAATTAAGAAAAACGTTTTTCATATGTTGTGGGAATCATTAACACGTGCAAGGTGGCCGAATTCAGATTCAAGATGTGGGTGTAGGAATTTTGTATATATATATATATATATTAATATTATATTAAATTTTCTGCTTTGGTGTTCTAAGCATTTTCTTATAAATAGGGTGCTTAGATTAGAATTGAAAATCACACCAGAAACTACAGATTTCTCTCTTTCTCTCGATATATTGAGCGTATTCTTGTGAGTATTTTGATACTTTGAGTGTTGTTATACGGTGCAAGTTTTTTTCAGCACTATATCCAGTAGTCCAGCCATAAGTACTATTCTTTCGAGGTAAGGGATGTTATTTCTTCTTAAATGATATTATTTTCTTCAATATCATTATGCCGAAGTATTGGTTGGAAATTTTTATCAAATTTGGAACTTTTCATGTCGGGATTACTATTCATGAGTTACTATTCACGAGTTACTATTCATGAGTTACTATTCACGAGTTACTATTCACGAGTTACTATTCACGAAGCATAATGATGTTTTTGTGAAATTTCTATCTTTTGGTGTCGGAGTTACTATTCACGTATACGGCACTATTTACGAATACGGTACTATTCGCCGAAAAATAAATTTTCTTCTTTTTGTCCAAAATATCTATTCTGGATACTAGCTTTGATTGTATCCATGTTTTGATCATTCTTGAATTTTACTCCACTATAATTATTTATGAGGTATTTTTAGACATGGAACAGCTGAAATACGAATCCTTAATATTTACTCTTTTGTTTCACTGGATTCGTTTTTTTTAAAATATTTTTCATCATCCTCAGTCTTAAATGATGATATAAGTGAATATCTTTGGCCTGTAGTGCAAAGATGAATGATTTCTGATGAATATCTTTAGCCCGTAGTGCAAAGATGAACATGTGTTGAGATGAACATGACCAACTGATGAATATCTTTGGCCTGTAGTGCAAATATGACTATTTGATTCAAGATATTTATTGATTATTGTTACAGGGATAAAATATTGATGATGGATTTTTAAATTCATAGATAATCGTAGATTTCATTCTCTACGTAACTCTTCTATGAATTATTATTTTCCGCTGCGAATATTGATTTAAAACTTGTTGCCTATTGTATTCTATTAGATTTTTCCCTGTTGAAGACTAAGGATAATTTGTTGTATATTATCTTAGTCATAATATTCTTTACTGGGCTAGTTGAGCTCACTCTTTTCCTTTTTGTTCCATTTTTCTCAGGAGGCGAAAATGTAGCGAGTACTAGTCGGGGTATGGAATGGTGGTTCAAGATAGTTGTCTTAGTAGTCCTCACTATTTTGTAAAATAGTGTATCAATAAGTATAATGAGGACTTAATTGAGTATGAATACTGTCTAGATGACAATATTTGTATTTAAACTCACAATATATGTGTTGTCGTATTTTGCACGACAATTGCAATCATAAAGTTATAGTTATTTTCTGTACCATATATTTGGCGACTCAGAATGGGTTGGATGGATTGGACCTATTTTGGGGGCGTCACAGAATAAGATATTATTAAATGAATAAAATATTAGTAAATGATTAAAAGTATTGTTAAATGATTAATGATACTGAAGCATAAGTAAGATATTATTAAGGTAATAATATTGATGCATAATTAAAATATTATTAAGAGGATTAATAATATTAGTAAGGTATTAAAATATTATTAAGATGTTAATAATATTAGTAAGCGAATGAAAGTATTATTAGGGAACTAATAATACTAAGTGGTGAATTAAATATTATCAAGATTAATAATATTAAGTTGTTATTTAATAGTAACATTATTAAGACATGATAATGTTTATAAGAACTAAATGTAATGTATAATATTTATGTGATTACATAATCTAATGTTATATTATGACTAATTGAAAGATTAACTATAGGTCTCTCAAAGGAAGATAATTTAACTGCATAGTGGTTATAAATTAATTGTGTAGCCGTAATCTACAGACGAGGCAAGTTTCTTAACTCAAACTTGAGTTATTATTTTCAAAGAATGTTAGTGAATAATTATTGATGATTATTCACATCTATATTGATTATTGAAATTCGCACTTTGTGCAATTGAATTCATGTTCTATTATTATTGAACTGTAAGTTAAATTAAAGTTCTTTCATTTATGAACTGTTTATGAGATAGATCTATGCTAATTGTATCAGCTAGATCAAGCATGTTTAAATTTGTTAAATCAATTTGTTTTAAAAAGCTGTTCTTATTAAATTGATATGGTAAGAACTCTTGACTAAGAAAAGGACGAATTTGATTAAGGCATGATATCGATGCCGGAATATTAAGTATTTATGCATAAATTACGGGGTATGAAAGGCTGATCCCCTTGAATACCAAAACTTATTAGGAGGTCCAGTTTAAATGACTGAGAACCTTGGCAAATGTTCATGGTTATTTCAAAACCACTCAGTACACGTTATTCAATTATTCGAATATTAAATTGGTGATTATTAATTCATGTTCCTTCACAATCTTATACTATTGTAGAACATTGAAAACAAAACCTCTTTCTAGTCATGATATATCTCCCTTGTATATAAACTTGCTAAGCAAATTAGTTGCTTACCCTTGCTATATCATGACATTTATTTCAGTTAAGCCTTAATGATCCAATGTGAAAGACAAAGGTATGGACAAGATCTAGGAATAGTTTAGAATGAATATTAATTATTATTATCTGATGGAATTTCTTATGTAAACCTTTTGTAATATGAATGGTGTGTTTAAGTTAAGGTTAAGAAGACCTTGGGACCATGTTATGGAACTTTATTATAATAAACAATGTATGTTTATTATTTCGTAATAGTTATAGAATGCTTATGATGATGGTAGATCGTGAGCACAGAATCTGAGGTTAGAGAACCTGGATTTGGGGGCGTCACACGGTTTATTTAGGATTTTTCCAAGATTGCCACTCCATTGACAAATTTGACGAGAAAAGCTGTAAATATTGTTTGGACGAAAAAGTGTGAAGAAAGTTTCAAGGAATCGAAGAAGAAGCTCAGTGTGGCACCTGTGTTGTCATTACCAGATAATACATGAAACTTTGTAGTGTATAGTGATGCCTCACATAAAGGATTAGGTTATGTCCTTATGCAGAACGGTAAAGTCATTTTATGTATGCATCAAGGCAATTAAAAGACTACGAGAAAGTGTATCCGACTCATGCTTTAGAGTTGGGGGCAGTAGTATTTTCTCTAAAGATATGGAGACATTATCTCTACACAGAGAAGTGTGAGATTTACATAGACCATAAGAGTCTAAAGTATATTTTCACACAGAAAGACCTGAACATGCGTCTAAGGAGATGGATGGAATTAATAAAAGATTATGATTATGAGATCTTTTATCATCCGGGTAAAGAAAATGTGGTTGCAGATCCCTTGAGTAGGAAGGGTTGTGAGAAGTTAATGTTGTTAACCAACTAGGAGGAGCTCATTTCAGCAATGACAAGGCTAGAGCTGGAAATAAAATTTCCAAAAGAATCTGATGAATGACTATTCCAGATAGAAGCTTGTCCAACTTTGGTGGACAAGGTAAATAATGCTCAACTACAAAATGAAGAATGCAAAAAAAATAAAGGAAAGTATGGTTGATGGTAGTGAGATGAAGTACAAGGTCGATACCGAAGGAGAGCTAAGATTCGAGGGAAGAATTTGGGTTCCAACAGTACCGGATATTAAAGAAGAAATCTTGACAAAGGCTCATAACTCAAGATATTCGATTCATCCGGAAAGTACGAAAATGTATCAAGATTTGCGGCGACACTTTTGGTGGCCAAATATGAAAAGAGACGTTGCAGAATGTGTTGCGAAATGCTTGACGTGTCAGAGAGTAAAAGTAGAACATCGGAGGCCAAGCGGATTACTTCGACCATTGGAAATACCGGAATAGAAGTGGGAGCATATCACAATAGATTTTGTGGTAGGTCTTCTAACAACTAGATAGGATACGATGCGATATGGGTAATAGTGGATAGATTAACGAAATCAGCACACTTTTTGCCGATAAAGATTAGATTTAATCTCGATCAGCTGGCAAAACTGTACGTCAAGGAGATCGTCTTAAGTCATGGAGTTCCAATATCAATTGTATCAGACAGATATCTGATGTTCGCATCAAACTTCTAGAAGAAACTACAAGAATGCATGTGAACACAATTGAAGATAAGTACGGCATACCATCCGCAAACCGATGGTCAAAGCGAACGAACAATCCAGATATTAGAAGATATGCTTGGAGCATGTATCATGGATTTCAAAGGAAACTAGGATGATCATCTATCATTGGTGCAAATACAACAACAGTTACCACACAAGCATTGGCATGCCGCCATACTAGGTATTATATGACAGGAAATGCAGAACTCCACTATGTTGGGATGAAGTTGGTGAACGTCAACTGTTAGGACCAGAATTGGTACAATAGACCGCTGAAGTTATCAAACTCGTCAGAGCAAGACTGGTAGCTGCTCAAGATAGACAGAAGAAGTACGCTGATCAATACAAACAAGATCGCAAATTTAACGTAAGAAATTTTGTTTTCCTGAAAGTTTCTCCTTGGAAAGGAAAAATTCGTTTTGGCAAGAAAGGGAAGGTAAGCCTAAGGTTTATTGGACCTTTCGAGATACTGCGAAGAGTTAGAGAAGTGGCTTACGAGGTAGCTTTACCTCCAGAATTAGAACATGTTCACAACGTTTTTTATGTGCCGGTGTTGCGACCGTATAAACCCGATTACAAACATGTGATCGAGTATGAACCGGTACAGTTCAGTAAAGGTTTGTCTTATGAAGAGGTTCCTATCCAGATAGTCGATAGGAAAGAACAAGTGCTCAGGAATAAGGTGATACCCTCTGCGAAGGTGATATGGTGAAACCACAAAGTCGAAGAGGTTACGTGGAAACTCGAAGATGAAATGATGAAGAACTATCCTGAGTTATTTGTTTAATCTGTGTCTTCGATTCTGGGGACATAATCTTAGTAAGGAGGGAAGAATGTGACGAATAAATTATTTGAGTTGTGATTTTGGGGACATAATCCTTGTAAGGAGGGAAGGATGTAACAATCCAAGATTTTATTTATAATTTAAAATATTTATTAAGTTAAATAAATATTTTATTGATGTAATTGTTATTTTATTAATGTGGTTGTTGTTAGTAAATATTTGTAAATTATTTTATTAGATAACATTCTAATTTAATTTAATTTAATAGTTAGAGAGTTATAAGATAACATGAGATGTTATATTGTTGTTTTAATTTAATAATTTAAAATGGTATGTTAAATTATTAATTAAAATTATAATGAGATTATAATTTTGTGATATTTGTTTAAGTGGAAAATTTATTTAAACTTTAGTATGTGTAATTAGTTTATTTAACTAATGTTGGATATGGGATCCAAATAAATAATATGAGATTATAAACTATAGTGTAATGATTTATTGAAATAAATTAAATTAATTTACCCAAACAAGGCTTAAAATATTAAGTCTTTATTTTAAAGAGTTTTTGCCAAACAAAGCCTTATTGCTTTTGAATTTGAATTATAATTATAATAAATTAAATAAATCAAAATAATAAATAAAATATATTTTATAACTGATGAGCATTTACATTTTTGTAACTGTTATATTAAGTATACGTATTATGGCCCTATCAACTTTTTTCTTACGCATAGTAATAGTTGACCTATACTGATACTAAGAAGAAAGAAAAAGAAAATTACAGAGGATCAGAGAGAGTTTGAGAGAAAGTCTATGATTCCAAAACAATTATCTGTGATTAGCAATGATTATTCAAAGCAAGAAAAGGTATTTTCCATAACCTTAATATATATATATATATATATATATATATATATATATATGTTCTACGACATGAATTTCAAGTTATGTGAATTCAATTTTTTTTAAATTGTTTTTATACAACTGATTACTTGTGATTGTATGTGTTTGTGATGTTAGAGTTTCTATTGAGACAAGAAATTGTATGCTAATTATGTTTAAGAAGGAAGATAAGTATTTACAGTGTATGTTTTTATATAGGGCTTGTGAAAGTACCAAATTTGGTGGTTAATCTGTATACTAATTTTTAAATTAAGCCTTGAATATATTAGTTCATTAAGAAACGAAGAGAACATAGTTTGAGTGAGTTAATTTGGATAAGAATTGTGATCACAGTGATGATTTTTGTAAAGGATGTCAAAAATAGAGTTTTTGTACAAAAACATGAAATTCAAGGATTTAAATAAGTTGAAGTTGTTGTTTAATTGTTCTAAGTTAGTATATATGTTAGGAATCATGTTTGTATGAGTTATATGTCAACTGGGTTTGCTTAATTTACTGTTTTGTGGATGAAATTCGTGATAGTTGGCTTGAAACAGAGTTGAAACTCGTGTTCTTCAAAACTGGTACTGGTGCCGAGCACGGGCGCGCTGCCTTTTGGCATGGGCGCGCTGCCGCGGTGGCACACCAGACTCTAAGGTAGCCATGGTGCGATCGCGCCAGTAGTCAGTCAGACCCAGTGTAGTCTTCTAAGCAGACTTTGGACACCCATTGTAACTTAGTTTAATGTTATGTTTATGTGAGAAACATGTAATGAAGAGGTTAAAACAGTATTGTATCATGTGGTTAGTAATTCTAAAGTGTAAAATTAGTAAGTTAAGAAAATGATATGTTATGATTTAAGAAACTTAATGAATAATGAATAAGTGTTGTGAAATTAACACTTGTGATTCTAAAATGTGTATGGTAAAGTAGGATTTGTACTAAAATAACATGTTTAACTAGAAGTAAGTGTTATTTTGGAAAATGGATGTTGGTATATCTAATAGATATGGTGATTCTAATACTATGTGTAGGTGAACGTGAGTTGTACATTTATAGCTTACGCACGAGGTAAGTTCCTTACCCTGAACTTTTATTAAACAAGTTCTTTATTCCTAAATTCTATTTGAGCAAGCTCTAATCCTAAATTCATTCGAGCAAGTTTTGAATTCTAATCATCGTTCAATTATTCTAACTTGTTTATAGTTAAGCAAGTTTCTTTAGTTCATTCTTATATAGTGAATGCTTCTTGAACTCTAGTCTCTAATATTGAGCCGTCTTATTTTAAATTACTTTGCACAAGTTATTATCATGTTAAGCAAGCTTTGTTTTCAGCTTGTTATCAGTTAATGTAAGTTCTGTAATTCATTTCTTATTTAATAAGAACATAGCCTTAGCTTATTATTGTTCACGTAAGGTTTGTTGTTTCATTCAATACTTATGTTTTTAGTTATTTCCAAGCATGAGTTTAATATATAGTTGGTTCACCTATGATTCTCAATTGTTCTATATTATGTTGTTATCGATCAACCGTAATGTTATCAAACTTTGTTGATTCAACTAATCTTTTAATTGATGATCGTGAAACTCTAAATTACCCTTGAAGTTTATCCAAACTAAACTTTCTTTGGTGCGGACTTGTACTCTAAAACTGAGAAGAATAACCCTATTATATGGGTACGCGATGCGTTTAGATGTTTGTGCACAATACATGGTACGAAGGGCTGATCCCCCTAAGTACGTGCAGTCCTTACAGTATAACTGTTTAGGTTAAAGTTGAAAGATTACTTGTAACTGTGGACATAGTTCGTGGTCTTATGACCCTCAGATATATTTCATATTTTGATTCCAGTTTTTGGTTATCATTGATAGTGTATTATTCAATTTTGATGAGGTTATTCATTGGCAGATATTATTCTCTTGTTTTTCATTGCTATATCTAGTGAGCATTTGTTTTGTTCACTCTTGCATAAATATAATTATTGCAGCTAAGGTTGAGAAAGGTCGATGAACCTACTACAAACAAAGGAAAAGGAAAAATGTACAAGTGATGAAGACTTATAATTTATTGGCTTTTATGTTAATAGACTTTATTTAAATGATGTGATGTAACTATTTTTCCACATTTGATTTATGTTAAAGGTTAGATAACCTTGGAGACTTTTTGATTTAATGATGTAACCCTTTTAATGGGAGGATTTATAGTTTAATTCTATTATATTTGGATAGTTAGTATGAATGTATGGAAAGTGAACACCAAGTCTTGTGTGAATGAAATACCCAGATTTGGGGGTGTCACACCTTTAAACAACCTACTCACTTTAATAAACAATTAAATTCATTTAATTCAAATAATCAAATAAAACTTAATTCACATAATAATTCGATTTTCTCGGGCGTTACATTCTTTCCCGTTATAAGGATTCTATTCTCAGAATCTCGATACAATTAAGTAAACAAATGGGGAAAGTTTTCTTTCATTTTATTCTCGAGTTCCCATGTTGCTTTTTCCGCATTGTGGTTCCTCCAAATTACCTTCACCAAAGGTATTATCTTATTCCTTAAGACTTGTTCCTTCCTATCAATAATCTAAATTGAAAGTTCCTCATTCATTAAGTCTCTTTCTACCTGTTTATGTTCATACTCTATTACATGCTTATAGTCTGGTTTATAAGGACGCAATACTGACACATGAAACACATTATGTATACGCTCCAACTTTGGAGGTAAAGCTACTTCATAAGCTACCTCTCCTATTCCCCTTAAAATCTCAAAAGGTCCTATAAACCTTAGACTCAACTTCCCTTTCTTTCCTAAGGGTATCTTCCCTTTCCAAGGTGACACCTTCAGGAAGACATACGAGCCGACTTCAAACTCCCGCTTCTCACAGTGAGGATTCCCATATTCTTTCTATCTATATTGAGCCGCTACTAGTCGAATACCTATTAACTTCACTACGTCTGCCGTTTGTTGTACCATCTCAGGTCCCAACATTCGATGTTCACCTACTTTATCCCAGCACAGTGACGTCCTGCACATCCTCCCATATAACCCTTCATAAGGCGATATGCCCATACTAGCATGAAAATTATTATTTTAAGAGAACTCCACCAAAGGTATATGTTCGTCCCAACTCCCTTTGAAATTCATAACGCAAGTCTTAACATATCTTCTAACGTTTGAATTGTCTGTTCCCTTTGACCATTAGTCTGAGGATGGTATGTTGTATTCAACCTCAACTGCGTTCCCATTTGCTTTTGTAAACTCTAGAAATTCGATGTAAATCGTGGATCACGATCTGACACAATTGAAACTTGTACTCCATGTCTTGAAATGATTTCTTTGACATAAATCTTAGCTAATTGCTCTAGGTCATACCTAACTTTTATTGGCAAAAAGTGAGCCGACTTCGTCAAATGATCCACTATTACCCAAATAGCGTCGTATCCCAGCTTCTTTGTTGGAAGTCCCACCACAAAGTCCATCGTGATATGCTCCCACTTCCACTCCGAAATCTCTAGTGATTGTAATAATCGACTCGATCGTTGGTGTTCGGCCTTAACATTTTGACAAGTTAAGCACCTACTAACATATTCTACTATATCTCTCCTCATGTTCGACCACCAAAAGTTTTGTCGAAGGTCCTAATACATCTTGTTGCTACCTGGATGTACCGAGTACCTCGAACTATGGGCCTCTACCATTATCTCTTCTATTAATTCTGCATTATACGAAACCCAAATTCTTCCTTCAAAACATAGTAACCCCTCATTGTCAAGGCTATACGTAGTCTTCTCTCCATCTTTAATTCTCTTCTTCATTCGTTCACACTCCTCGTCTTTCAATTGTACTTCCTTAACTCGTTCCACAATTGTTGGCAGAGTTTCCATTATAAATAACTTCTCTACCGATTCACTCGACAACCTAACTTCTAGCTCCATCCTTGCCATCTCTGTTACTAACTCTTTCTGAGTCGTTAACATTGATATCTTTTCCCGACCCTTCCTACTTAATGCATCGGCCGCAACATTCGCCTTCCCTAGATGATATAAGATATCGCAATCGTAATCTTTTATCAATTCCAACCACCTTCTCTGCCTTAGATTCAACTCCTTCTGCATGAAGTTATATTCAGACTTGTATGGTCCGTGTATATCTCACACTTCTACCCATATATGTTACATCCCCAAATTCAGGTACTTCAATCCCACAGATCTGGTGTTCACTATTTCACAAAATTACATCTATCTACCCATAAACAAAGGATATAAATAAATCTTACAAGCATAATAGATAATCCTCCCGTTAAAGGGTTGCATAATCACAATTAAATCCCATGTCATCTAACCTTTATTATTACATCATCAGTTGAATAAATAAACATAAGCATAATCAACTCTATTACATAAGCTTAAATTAATAAACAGTAAACTAAACACCATCTATTCAAGTATCTTTGTGACAACCCCAAAATAGGTCCATTCTATCCAACCCATTCTGAGTCGCCAAATACATGGTACAGAAAATAACTACAACTTTATTACCACAATTGTCGTGCAAAATACAACAACAGATATGCCGTGAGTTTGGATGCAAATATATACCAAATGTGACATTGGACACCATCATGTGTCAGCACCTCACAAAGGTACCTTACATAAAGGTACAGTCAAAAACTGTTTTAGAAATTAGAATCTTTGGGAAGTACTCAAGAAAACCTTCGTACATGGGAGGCCACGCGTCTAGGTTATGATAGATATCATATGGCCACAGAATTATCCTTGGTTAACCCAATAGACCCCAAAGAAAAACGAGAAGATTACTATCATATTCTTCCCAATGGCGAGTCTTCTCTTGACATATCATTATCTCTACTGTCTCTAATTGAGAATTATGCTTCAAACAAACACTAAGATTATATAGGTAGTGCTCGTATATATACGCAGTAAGTGGATGAGCACATCCCTGTCTTATGATGACACGAGGTTGTATGTCGTTAGACATCTTGTATGATAGTGGCAAACCACCCTTCCAACGTTGGGTACACCTTACCCTATTGGATTCACCAAATAAAACTACTAAATGAACTTTTCTATACTGCTTCGGGAGAACATCCACAGCTAGAGACCACCGTTCTATTTCCCCGTTACCCCCGCTCGACCCAGCTACACTCTTATTACCTGAAAGGAATTGTGAAGCAAAAGGGTGAGCACAACTAGCTCAGTAAAGAATATCATGACTAAAGATAATTCAATTATCAATAGCCTTCATCAACAATAAATCAGAGATTTAGAACATATGGTAAATGATAAAAATTTCAACCATAGTTGCAGCGGAACGAGCAATCCATTAGAAGAGTCAAATAGACTATAAAGTCTATTATCTTCTCCATGTTAAAAATCCACCAACAATGTTTTATCCCTGTAACATCAATCAACCATTCTGGTCCACAATCATATGAATAACTCATAATCATAACTGTAGTTCTAAATTCCTCTTCTCATCCAGGACGAAGATAATTTTCATCACCTATCTTTACCTGAAACATCAAAGATCATGGTTACACCAAATCACATTTCCTGTTCATAATCATACTAATAACTTCATATTTGCACTACGGCCAAAGATATTCATTTGTATCACCAGTTGGTCATGTTTATCTCAACATCTGTTCATCTTTGCTCTACTGGCCAAAGATATTCAACAACATGTCATCTTTGCACTACGGGCCAAAGATATTCATCAACAATTCATCTTTGCACTACAGGCCAAAGATATTCATCAATATTTCATCTTTGCACTACAGGCCAAAGATATTAATATCTCAAAGAAATATATAATCATTTCAGAATTTATATAAACAATAATTATAATCATGTTGATCAATTCACCTTTGCACTTAAGCTTAAGATATTCAATTATAAATTCAATGGTCATGATCATACCAGTCACAATTCAACTTTGCACTACAGGCCAAAGAGAACCCTAGTCATGATCATACCAATAATCTATCCATCTTTACACTCCAGTGAAAGAGAATTTCAACATCAGGGTTATAAAAATGTTATATATGAGGATAAAAATAATATGATCAACATATAGTTTTAATCTCAAGAGTAATATTCGTAACTCATGAATAGTAACCCCGACACAAAAGATAGAAATTCTACAATAAAATTCATACCAATATTTTGGTATAATGATATTGAAAGAATAACATTACTTAAATTTATAAACAATTTATTTTAATTGTTTACACTTTACTAATTAATGCATTTAATCATCATAAAATGCCAACTCTTACAATTTCATCATCAATAACCAAAACCCTCATCAAAAATCTGCATATACCTCATATAGGATTCTCAAGCCATAAAATCCTATTTTCCAATTTTCTTTCTTCACAAAACATATTTAATTCATTTACTCATAACTAGACCATTTTCATGAAAAATACCAAATCAGTTCCAAAAATATTTCTTTTCTGGGATTTAGCATAATATAGTCCCATATTGAACATAAATTTTTCTCAGAATTTTTAAAAGTCATTTACTATTTTTCATATAGTCAAAACAGCCGAATATTTAGACATTTATCAAAAATTGTACTTTTGTCCAAAAATTTTGAAATTAACAGAGTATACTTCCATCATATACATGTACTCCCAATAAAAATTTCATCAATTTTGGAGTTAACCACAAGAAATTATAAGCAGTTACTTTTAAAATAGTCTTTTCTCATAAAATTCATAACTCTCAATCTATACATCCAAAAATCACCATTTTTGGACACAATCAATAAAACTCATCAAAATATCATTTCAAATTTTTTCAGAATTTTTGAAGATCAGAAAAATTACGAAACTGAAAATCATAACAACCCTTAAAATCACTTAATATCCCTTACTATCCCTTACTATCCCTTACTATCCCTTACCTCAAAAGAGCAGTACTTCTGACTGGATATCGGATATGATGCTGAAGGAAACTTGCACTGATGAATAGCAACTCACCAAGTATCTAAAAACTCACAAAATATGCTTCATAATATAGAGAGAGAAAGAGAGAAAGCTTATGTTTCTGGTGTGATTTTCAATTCTAACTTAGCCCTCTATTTATAGGAAAATTTTGGTAGGTTTGACCTGCAACCTGATGGCTTTACCTGCTACTATTCCCACCCACCACATTTGAAATATAATTCAGCACATTTCTTCACCAACCACAAGTGGGGCCCATCAATTCTAGAATTTTCCACCAAAAATGATTTATAACCTGATTTCCGAATCAGCCACCTCTTAAAATTCATAACAAATCATACGTTCATTTTTAACGGTTCAAAATTTATGGACATATACTCAACTTATATATGTATAACATATCCAAAAATTACCACGATCCAACGGTCGGATTAAAAATTATAACCCCCGCAAAATATCTCAAAAACCCTTATTCCAACAAAAATACTGATAAAAATCTCAACATTAACTCCTTCATTTTTAACCACAAAAATATATCCCTCATTTATATCCACATAATATAAATATTTTCTTATCATATGAATCAATAATTAATTATTCACAAATAATATTACAGAATCACATTTATGACAACCAGGCCGTTCCCAGGAAAGAGGGGGCTTTCCAATAAGGATTTCTCCTTACTGGCGCGCAATTAGATGACCAAACCTCTCCTTAGACAGAACTTTCTAGACATTGCCAATAATGTTATCTAATAATATTATTCAAATAATATGAATTATTGATCTGATAAAGGAAAATACTGTGCAGCAACAATTATTGAAACAACAATAATATAAAATATCAACGCAGCAATTATTGAATCAATAAAATAAAATATTGAACAGTAATTACTGTAACAATTATTGAGTAGTGCCTTCTTACGTAAGAATCAATAATTTCAAAAATACTATGCAATACCGTGTGCTACTGTGTAATAACGCGTATTACTGTATTTTAACCACCGGGTATTCCATCAGTGTTAACGGTAACAACTACGCCGTTATTTGTAAAAACTCAAATTTGTCGTTTTCCTTCACCCGACAGTTATTCGTTATGGGGCCCACAAATAGCTGCGCCGTCGTACGAATATTCCCCGACAGAAAGAATATTCTACGACCAAACGAATATTCCACGACAACAATGATTATTTTATAACCACTTGCGTATTTTGAAAAAAATTCATATATCACCCGTAATTTTAACATTTATCAATTTAACCATTTACTGAATAGTAATTATAAGAAATATTGAATACTTTTATTTCATAAAATTCGGGGTCTTACAATCTTGCCCTTATCATTGCTTGTAGAAAGCTCTTCAGATTTCTTGATCTCATCTGCATTGTTTTGTGCAAGAGTGAGCAAGTAATTGCCCGCAAGAAGAATAGTTTCCAATAATAGTCTAAGAATGACAATCAACTGAGCTTTAGTTGGTAATATATTCTTACCGAAAGCAATAAACTTTAATTTAAGAGCTATGAGTTCAAAGGAATAATGAACTTTTAAGTCAAATAACAAATATCATTATCAAAGGAATACACTGAGGGTCACAAGACCACGGATTATGTTCTAGGTTGTCAAGTATTTCTACTTTAACCTTTAATAGTCTAAAAGACTATAATCATTATCTATGTCCTAGGTTAACAAGTGTTTCTACTGTAACCTTTATCAGTCTAAACGACTATGTGGACAACCATCTCGTACTCTAGGTGATTAGCCTTTTGTACTATGTATTGCGTAAACATTTAACGCTATTGTGTAGCTCCAAAATAATCCCTGATACATGGTTGTTCATCTCAGCTTAGATCATTAGGTTCCGTACCAAAGGAAGTTTGGTTTGGAATTAACTTAAAAGGAATTCTAGATCTTTAGAACGGTCATAAACTAAGTACTGGTTGAATCAAATAGGGATCAATAACTGCTCAAGAGTTTGATTGTAATATCATCATGAACAAAGTATAACAACGAACCAATAAGAGATAAAGTCGCAATGGCTTATAAATGAACAAGTTTTAATCATCAAGTTCATACTTTCAAAACTGTAAAGGTACACAAGCAAACCAAAGGAAGTTTGGTTTGGATTTACATCAAGGGTAATTTAGTTTATAGAGCATTCATCAACTAAGGATTAGTTGAATCAATAAAAGGATCGCTAGTCAACTAAGAGTTCGGTAAAACAATGTAAGATTGCACAATGACATTGGTGATCAAAGATCAAATAACAATTATTCGTAGCTGAACAAACACTTTGCAACAACATAATGCTTACAATAAAATTACAAACTTTAAATGACCAAAGCAATCTTGTTTGGAATGAGTAAACAAAGATTAATTAACTTGTTCAACAATAAATTAAGGTTAAAGAACTTGCATAACAGTAACAACTTAGGAATATGAACTTGCATAAAGAAGAATTAGGGTTAGAGAACTTGCTCAGTTGAATAATAGATTCAAGACTAGCATAATGTAAAAGTAGGGTTAAGAGACTTGCATAAGTATAACAAAATAACGGTTAAAAGAAAACCTTGCTAAATAATAAAGTAGCAAAGGTTAGGGAACTTGCCTCGTGCGTAAGCTATAAAATTATAATTCACATTCTCCAATTATCATACATATATGTTACATATCCATCTTAGTTGCCTTGTTCGACCAAATTGCTTAGTTACACATCCGTCTTACATTCTTTAACCATAGGTTTAATCATACTAACAACATAGCACAACTGAAACCTTTACTAGCACGTAACATGAGGTTGTAGTATTTAAATCACATTTCCAATTCTTATAGACATCAAACCTCAATTATGAACAATTAGTTAAGTCACAACCTTACAGTCGTCAAACTTGACTTATAATGTGATTATAATCTGGTTTAACAACATATAATATAATTAACGTCTTTTTATGTTCATTAGATTAGGTTAGAATTACATTTTTTGAACTTGAACAATTAAAAATCACATTTATGGGCAATTCTGCTAAGTGGCGTTGCAGCGTGCCTGTGACACCCCCAAATCCTGGTACTTCATTTTCTCAAGATTTGGTGTTCACTTAATCAAAACATTCATTTCTAACTATCCAATCATAATAAAACTGAATAATAAAAAAAAACCCGCCCATACAAGATTAAACTTAAATAAAAATATCCCAGGTTATTTAACCTTTAGTTACAAACATTTAAATGCGGAATTTAAAATTTATTACATCACATCATATTTAAAAGTCTATTATCATAATGATAAAAATAAAATTACAAGTCTTCATCACTTATACATTTTTTCCTTTCCTTTGGTAGACGAAGGTTCACCTACATTCTCTTATTTAACTGCAATGAGTTTATAAATATGCAAGAGTGAGCAAAACAATTGCTCACTGGATATAATATGGAATCAATAGGAGTATAACAATAATAACTGTCGAAATAGGCTCATCAAAAGTGAATAGTACTCTATCAATAATAATCAGAAACTGAAATCCCAAAATATGGAAAATATACATCACTGAGGGTCGTAAGACCATGAACTACGTCCACAGTTGCAAGCAATCTTTCAACTCCAACTTTAACAGTCATAATAATATAAGGACCTCGTACTTAGGGGGATCAGCCCTTCATATAATGTATTGTGCACAAACATTTTAACGCTATGCGTAAGTTAACCCCTAATCATAACAATAGGGTTGTTCACCTCAGTATTCAGAAAACAAGTCCGCACCAAAGGAAGTTTGGTTTGGATAAGCTTTCAAGGTAATTTGGAATTCAACGAACATCAACTAAGGAGTAGTTGAATAAAACAAATAACACTATACTATAGAATAATCGTGATTGAATCAATCATAGTAGACTAAAGTTATGCTTTAGGAATAATCTAATAGCATACAATTTGAATAACTATAGCATACCTTGCTTGAACAATACTAAGCCAAGGTTAATTAGAATTGAACATTAAGCATGCACAACAATTTGAACGATAGAAATGATCGACATTACTATATATAGTTGTGCATGCTAAACAACAAGTTAAATACAAGAATAATTTGCTCCAGAATAACTTACATCATTATATTGTAATCAAATTGAAAACAGTAATTGAATTAACAAGATAATAGATTAGAAAACTTGCTCAATTATAAAAATAGAGTTAAAGAACTTGCCTTGCACGTAGATTAAACCGAATCAATACGAATCACAATATCCTATAAATATATGTCATCATGACGTAGTTACCCATTACCACTTTACAAACATAACTAAGTGCGTTCATCATTTAAAATTGGATTTTTAATCACATAACCAAGTAATAACACAAGTTAGTCCTTAATAACATAATTATTCATAGTATAGAAATACTAAAATCAACATTTTACAGTCCTACTATCATCACATAATGTTTCTTAAAATTTTGTGTACAAGAAGTACACAGTCAGACCATTCTGCTAACTTGCGTTGCGGCGCCACAGTTTACACTGGGTTCGAGCTGCGGCTCGGAGTTGGCACTGCAGCGCGAGTCACAGGCCATTGATTGGCACTGCGGCATGGCGCCGGCACTGCGGCGCGAGATTTATACTGATGGGCCGCACTGCGGCTCCAGACTCCAGAATCTAGCGACTAAACTCGGCAACAGTATGAACAAAAGCCAAATTGGCCTAAAAGCTCCAATCTAATAGACTGATTAACTTGAAATTTACATATAGACTTCATGTAAACATATTGTGAAAACTTCTAACATGTTTCTACCCATAAAATAACATAAACATCAAATATACAACACCAAATTTCAATGTTTTTGGCAAAAACTCTATTTTTTTGATGTTTTCAATGGAAATCGACACTGTGATTTTGTTTTTCAATTAAAACAGTAATTTCAAAACACCATGGTTATGATTATACATGCTCTATCGAATTCAATAGTCAATATACATATATTAACAATTAACCAAACCTTAATTTGAATTTTAAACTAAACCATACTCGTATATTTTTCATAAGAACACTCTATAATATATTTTCTTCCACAAAAACACATACTTACATGAATTTATTGATTATAATCATACATAAACTCATGAAATAACCTTATAATCAATAATCATACAAAACTATATACATAACAACAATTTATCTTTTATAAAAATTTCACAGAGAACTTTTTGGGAAGAGGAAAACTAAACTTTTAAAGAAAAATGTTAAGCTCCTACCTTTGATTAAGAAGATGATGGCTACTTTTGTTTATCAATTTCTTTTCTCCAATTCCTTTCTCAAACCTGTTAGAAATCACTCACTCTCTAGAGTTTTTCTCAATTCTCTCTTGTTTTCTCTCTATTTCTTCAACTGAGCTTTTCTCCCAACTCAACTCTAACTTACGTAATAAAAATATAACGTATATAGTAATAATTATATAATATAACTCTAGATATAATGATATCAGTTATATAAGTTTTGAAAATCAAAAGCCATAAGGCTTGTTTGGTTAAATAACTAAAAATAACCCATTAATCCTTATGCCTTGTTTGGTAAAACACAATTAGATAAAAGACTTAATAGGCATTAGGCCTTGTTTGGCAAAACTGAATTAAACTCCCTTAATTTATTTTAGTAACTCATTTATAGCAAGGTTATTTGTCATACATTAATTTAATTAAATTTATCAATTTCAATATTAATCTATTAAATTACTTTAACATATAAATCATTATAAAAACTATAATTTCTTTATAGTTATAATTTTATAACATAGTTCAGGAACCGGCGCTGTAGCGCGGCCATGGCGTTGCAGCTCTGCTGTTAAGCCTATGACTAGGCACTATAGCTCTGTCTCGCCGCTACATCGCACCATATATATTGGAGACAGACGCTACAGCGATGCGGTGCTGCGATGCAATTTCTGCTTCTGCAGTTCGCGAAGAACACATAATACGACCAAATTAGGCCAAAACTTCACTCAAACAACGAATTCAATATTGCCCATATGTTATAAACTTAACATAAACATTTTATACATTATTAGCATGCTTTTAACAACTTAAATCACATAAACAACTAAATTTGAACCCATAATTTTCATGTTCTTGCTATTTTTTCAAAGTTTCGTCAAATTTCATGAAATCACATATTACAGATTCGTTATAACACCAAATCAGTCCGTTTAAGTTTCGTTCTTTTTGTTTTTACATGTTTAAACATAATCATATATTAATTCACCGATTAATATGCAATTTAAACATAAATTTTCATACATTTAAGCCATATTCATATATATTTCTCTATAAACTATAAAACTCCAATTTACACACGAATTCACGGATTTGATTACTCTAAAGTAGTTTATAAACATCATATAGTAGATTATACATGCATATTAATGATTACAAACAACTTCTCAACAATTTAATCATGAAAGTCAATTAACAGAGAACTTAAAATATATGTTCATGGAGAAAACTTAAAAACATGAATTGAAACTTGGGATTAAGAAATTTGTAACGACCCGAAAATTTGGGTTGTTCAGAATTTAAGTTTAAAGAATTAGTTATTAATAAAATGAATTTTATTAATAATATTCTATGTTATGTGTTTATTAATCGTTCTTTAACCTAGGATGATTATAAGTCGGGAGGATTCTGGCTACGAGCTAGATTGAACGAGTAAGAATTTTCAAGACGAAAATAAAAATTTTTCGGAACAAAAATATTTTCAGGGAAAAAGACGAAATAGGCACTATTCACTTGACGAAACCCTAAGGGTTAGGGTTTAAATAACCTAAGCTTTTTTGAGTGTTCGGTATGTCGAAATGACATTCCGTCGAAAGATTTGACAATAATATGTCGTGAAAAGTTAAGTAAGCTGATAAAAATTTTTCTCAAAAAACGTGCAGAAATCGAACAAAATAAAAATGACGAAAAGTAATTTTATGTACTTTTCACTCGTTTAGCTACGTTAGGATAAAACGTGAAGGAAAACCCTTAACGTTGAAAAGTGTTTTAAAATTTTTCAGAAATTCGAAGAATACGTAAACGTTAATCGGTAAAGGAAAGATGAAATATCCAAAAATATTTGGATTCCGAGAATCGCAGTTTTTAAAACTGTCGGACAAAAATTGAAAGACGAAACTATGAAATTTACAGGCTAAGTTTCGTGAATAGTAAGGAGGTTAACTAAGGAGGTGGAAATAGTAAACTTAATAGCTACGTAAAGTGCTTATGCTTAAGGGCTAAGTAAAGTGCTTATAAGTAATGGTTAAGTAAACTTAAGGGCTAAGCAAACTTAAGGGCTAAGAAGACTTAGTGGCTAAGTTAATGTGGAGACCAAGTTAACTTAGGGCTTAAGCCTTGAATAGTAAGGAGGTTAAGGAGGGCAAAATGATCAAATTGCCCTAGCTTTGGATTTTCTATAAATAGGAAGCCTTATGTTCATTTGATGGGATTTTGAAAAGCCTACATCTTAGAGAGAGAGAGAGAGAGCTCGAAAGAAGAGGGAGAAGGAAGAGCATGAGCATGAATGATCAGATCGAAAGTGATCATGAAATAGAAAAGCTTACGAATCGCCGGCTTTGTCTAGTGGAAGAAAAATAAAGAAGAGAGGTAACCTAAAACCTAGTCGAATTTAATTTCCCTTTAAGTCCTATATTTTAATAGCATAGCTTAATGAGAATAAGGAGTAAAAGAAGTTAGGAATGATTTCATATGGTTGAAATCATAAGAAAATGAAAAAATAAGAATTAGAAGTTTATTTTATAAATTTCTTAAGAGAATATAAGATTCGTAATGAATTAGAACGATCCGAGTGGATTATATGAATGAGTAGGTGAAATAAGTAAGGAATGGTGTTCCATAACATAAAATTCTAATAAAAAGTGAAATCGTAATCCAAAATATTGATTAAAATGAAGAACGAACGAAGAACACAAAGAACACGCGAAGAACACGAAGAACATTGTTGATGAAAAAATTTAAAACCATCGTAGGATAATTGTTGTTGATGAACAAGTTTAAAACCATCGTGTATAAGTTAGATGCTTATT
The DNA here is from genome assembly GCA_016801055.1 of Panax notoginseng. Classification (NCBI taxonomy): domain Eukaryota; kingdom Viridiplantae; phylum Streptophyta; class Magnoliopsida; order Apiales; family Araliaceae; genus Panax; species Panax notoginseng. Next base: position 205,991 of record CM029014.1, on the reverse strand, counting down.
GCTTGGTTAGGAATGGTAGAAACGTTCATGAAGAATGGATTAAACTTAGCTATAACGAAGTTATGACAAAAATTTTGTAAAAGACAAATGAGAATTAAAAAGTTAGTAAATTGACCTGAATGTGTAGGGTTTTATAGGAAAGTAAGAGAACGTAGAAAACGTGAGTCTTGGACTCAAGAACGAACGAGTTCCGAGTTCGGATGACCGAATTATGAACGAACGAACGAAGAGCGTTAAAAACGTAAAATGAATAAAGGGGAAGATCTAACCAATCGAATGACACGTTAACAAATTCAGAACAAAATTTTGTCTAAGGGGTATTGAAGTACGTAAGATAAGGAAGATAATGGCTTTGAAATGACCTCGTTCTGAGTTATAACGAAGAAGTTATGAGATGGGGAAGTAAGCGTCTAAAAGTGGATTTAACACTTAGAGAAATTTTAAAGAATTAGGGCTTGGCGCCGCGGCGCCAGCCATGCTTTGTTATGTGGCACTGTATCGCCAGACCGGGGAGCCGGGTACTGCCAACTCACACCGTAGCGCGAGAGGAAAGGAAGAGAGTGGCGCCGCATCGCTAGTGTAGGGAAAAAGCTAGAGATGAACTTTTAACTGCTCAGCTCTTGGGGGAAACGTAAGGGACGATAAAGAATCCAATTAATGTAACACTTAATCAAGTGAATTAAACCTGTAGTAAGGGTTGAACGGGAAGATTAAACAAGATTAAAAGACAAAGATTTTAGGTACGGATTACGGAACCGATATATGGGAACCGTAGTCGCGATGAATGAACGTGAGGGATTGCTATGATTGTGATTCCTTAGACGTTGAGTGATGAATGTAATGAATAACATTTCGATGTTATGTCATGATAATAAGAGATAAGTGTGAAGCGTATATACACTGTGAACGCAATGTTGTTGCGATGGATGATCGGTCTTATCATACAACGATCGGTATGGCCTCGACACTAAGAACGAGTAATGAACATGGGGTTCATGTAAGGGATAACGAAAGTATTAAATAAGATATGAATTATCAAGAAAGCCGTAGTGAACATTAATAAGATTAATGAAAGCCGAATGTGAATCGGATAAGGAATGAATCCTGAGGTATGGCATTTAGTTGTCAGAATGCCGTAAAGAATAAGAAATTGACTTAACGAATGTTAAAGTTCAATGGTTTGGATAAGTTAAGATAAGTTAGATTGTGGTACAATCGTAACCTTTGATGGTTGACATATTGGAGCTGGGCTAAACAATTCCTTTAGAGAGCGAAGGTATATACAAAACTGGCAATAGATCTAACTCACTGTGATGGCAGTGTAGATGAGACAGGAACTTGTTTGTTGGTTGTTTGTGGAAAACCACTCAGAGTACCATATGGACTACTAACAGAGAAGCGATATGTGCTAAATCCTAGAGAAGTTATAAGAAGAAGATAAGAATATAAATCATTCGAGATGATGAACGTTCTGAGTAAGACATCTACGTATGTCATGAAGCCTTAAACTGGTAAATGAAGTTAGTCGCGTAAGTTTAAATTTCAAGAACGCGAATCGTACGAAGTAAAGTTAAGTAAACCAATGCGTAAGTTCAATATATGACTAATTGGTGTTTATGTTTTCTCCTTAACAATATAGGAAATGGGAATGAGCAGTTCAGCGTAAGTTGTAGTTGTGTGTAAGGTAAGTTTCCTAACTTCATTCATATTCTAAATGAATGCTAGTTTCTTAAACTTCTCAGATGTTGAACTTGAGAAGTTATGTCTATGTACGAATGTGAGATATTTGTACAAGGTGGTAGAACGTATGAGGCCTTGTGCCACAATGTGAACACTTCAGTGTTTTTATGATATGAACTATTCTGTGATTGAGCTATTCAATACAAGTATGTTCCTTTTATACATGAACCGTTATTGTTAAGTCTATGCTAATAATTTTAGCCAGATAGGATGTGTGTGAAAAAGGTAGAGGAATGAAAGTATTTCAAAGTGAAAGTGACTGATGTTTTAAGATGATAGGAATCGAGACTATCCCTATTATCCAAGCTGCTTCATAATGTAGAAAGATGAAACTAAACGATAGACTTGTAATGTAGAAAGATCAAGTGAAGACTTTTAATGTAGAAAGATGAAACTAAACCATAGACTAGTTTAATGAACTGTTATGTGTAAGACCCCGAATTTTATGAAATAAAAGTATTCAATAATTTTAATTCAGTAAATGGTTAAATTGATAAATGTTAAAGTTAAGGGTGATATATGAATTTTTTTTCAAAATACACAAGTGGTTATAAAATATTCATTGTTGTCGGGAAATATTCGTTTGGTCGTGGAATATTCTTTCTGTCGGGGAATATTCGTACGACGGCGCAGCCATTTGTGGGCCACATAACAGAATAACTGTCGGGTGAAGAAAACGACAAATTTGAGTTTTTACAAATAACGGCGTAGTTATTACCGTTAACACTGTTGGAATACCCGGTGGTTAAAATACAATAATACGCGTTATTGCACAGTAGCACACGGTATTGTATAGTATTTTTAAAATTATTGATTCTTACATAAGAAGGCACTACTCAATAATTGTTACAGTAATTACTGTTTAATATTTTATTTTATTGATTCAATAATTGCTATGTTGAAATTTTATATTATTGTTGTTCAATAATTGTCACTGCACAGTATTTCCCATTATCAGATCAATAATTCATATTATTTGAATAATATTATTAGATAACATTATTGGCAATGTCTAGAAAGTTCTGTCTAAGGAGAGGTTTGGTCACCTAATTGCGCGCCAGTAAGGAGAAATTCTTATTGGAAAGCCCCCTCTTTCCTGAGAACGGCCTGGTTGTCATAAATGTGATTCTGTAATATTATTTGTGAATAATTAATTATTGATTCATATGATAAGAAAATATTTATTTTATTTCGATATAAATGAGGGATATATTTTTGTGGTTAAAAATGAAGGAGTTAATGTTGAGGTGTTTTATCTGTATTTTTTGTAGGAACGGAGGTATTGAAAATCAAATTAGGATTTTTAAGATATTTTGCGAGGGTTATAATTTTAATCCGACCATTGGATCGTGGTAATTTTTGGATATGTTATACATATATAAGTTGAGTATATGTCCACAAATTTTGAACCGTTAAAAATGAACGTATGATTTATTATGAATTTTACGAGATGACTGGTTCAGAAATTGTTGAATTTTTGGAGTTTATTATTTTGGTGAAAAATTCTAGAATTGGTGGGCCCCACTCTTGGTTGGTGAAGAAATGTGCTGAGATTTTTATTCAAATATGGTGGGTGAGAATAGTAGCAGGTAAAGCCATCAAGTTGCATGTTAAGTCTGCTTCGGCGTGCTAACATTTTCTTATAAACAGAGGGCTAAGTTAGAATTGAAAATCACACCAGAATTCATAAGTTTTCTCTCTTTCTCTCTCTATATTATGAAGCATATTTTGTGAGTACTTAGATACTTTGAGAGTTGCTATTCAGTGCAAGTTTCCTTCGACTTTGCATTCCAGTCAGAAATACTGCACTTTTGAGGTAAGGGATAATAAGGGATAGTAATGGATAGTAAGGGATTTTAAGGGTTGTTATGTTTTTTAGTTTCGTAATTTTTCTGACCTTCAAAAATTTTAGAAAAATTTGAAATGATATTTTGATGAGTTTTCTTTATTGTGTCCAAAAATGGTGATTTTTGGATGTATAGATTAAGAGTTATTAATTTTATGAGAAAAGACTATTTTAAAAGTAACCACTTATAACTCCTTGTGGTTAACTCCAAAATTGATAAAATTTTTATTGAGAGTACATGTATATGATAGGAGTATACTTTATGAATTTCAGAATTTTTAGATAAAACTACAGTTTTTGATAAATGTCTAAATATTCGGCTATTTTGGTCACATGAAAAATAGTAAATAACTTTTAAAAATTCTGAGAAAAATATATGTTCACTATGGGACTATATTATGTTACATCCCAGAAAAAAATATTTTTGAAACTGATTTGGTATTTTTCATGAAAATGGTCTAGTTATGAGTAAATGAATTAAATATGTTTTGTGAAGAAAGAAAATTAGAAAATAGGATTTTATGGCTTGAGAATCATATATGAGGTATATGCAGATTTTTTATGATGGTTTTTGATTATTGGTGATGAAATCTTTTGAGTTTGACATTTTAGGATGATTAAATACATTATTTAGTAAAGTGTAAACAATTAAAATAAATTGTTTATAAGCTCAAAAAATATTATTCTTTCAATATCATTATACCGAAATATTGGTATGTATTTTATTGTGGAATTTCTACCTTTTTGTGTCAAGTTACTATTCACGAGTTACTATTTATGAGTTACTATTCACGAGTTACTATTCACGAAAAAAAATTGGTTTCTTTTTCTAACCAAATTATAGTTGATTTACGAATATTACTCTTGAGATTAAAACTAGATGTTGATCATATTATTTTTATTATTATATATAATATTTTTATAACCCTAATGATGATATTTTTCTTTGACTTGAGTGTAAAGATGGGTAAATTTTTGGTATGATCATGACTATGGGTTCTCTTTGGCCAGTAGTGCAAAGTTGAATTGTTGATTGGTATGATCATGACCATTAAATTTATAAGTGAATATCTTTAGCTTAAGTACAAAGGTGAATTGATCAACATGGTTATAATTATTGTTTATATAAATTCTAAAATGATTATATATTTCTTTGAGATATTAATATATTTGGCCTATAGTGCAAATATGAACTGTTGATGAATATATTTGGCCGTAGTACAAATATGAACTGTTGAGAAATATCTTTGGCCTGTAGTGCAAAGATGAAATATTGATGAATATCTTTGGCCTGTAGTGCAAAGATGAATTGTTGATGAATATCTTTGGCCCGTAGTGCAAAGATGACATGTTGTTGAATATCTTTGGCCAGTAGTGCAAAGATGAACAGATGTTGAGATAAACATGACCAACTAGTGATACAAATGAATATCTTTGGCCTGTAGTGCAAAGATGACCTGTTGATGAATATCTTTGGCCTGTAGTGCAAAGATGGTCTGTTGACGAATATCTTTGGCCCGTAGTTCAAAGATGAAGTTATTAGTATGATTATGAACAGGAAATGTGATTTGGTGTAACCATGATCTTTGATGTTTCAGGTAAAGATAGGTGATGAAAATTATCTTCATCCCGGATGCGAATAGGAATTTAGAATTACAATTATGATTATAAGTTATTCATATAATTGTGAAAAAGAACTGTTGATTAATGTTACATGGATAAAACATTATTGGTGGACTTTTAATGTGGAGAAGATAGTAGACTTTATGGTCTATTTGACTCTTCTAATGGTTTGCTCGTTCCGCTGCAACTATGGTTGAAATTTTTTATCATATACCATATGTTCTAAATCTCTGATTTATTATTGTTGAAGGCTATTGATAATTTATTTATCTTTAGTCATGATATTCCTTACTAGGCTACTTGTGCTCACCCTTCTGTTTCACATTTCCTTTCAGGTAATAAGAGTGTAGCTGGGTCGAGCGGGGGAATAGAACGGTGGTTATCATTTAGTAGTTATATTTGGTGAATCAAATAGGGTGAGGCGAACCCAACGTTGGAAGGGTATTTTGTCACTATCATACAAGATGTCTAATGATATACAACCTCGTGTCATCATAAGACAGGGATGTGCTCATCCACTTACTGAGTATATTTACGAGCACTACTTATATAATCTTAGTGTTTGTTTGAAGTATAATTCTCAATTAGAGACAGTGAAGATAATGATATGTCAAGAGAAGACTCCCCATTGGGAAGAATATGATAATAATCTTCTCATTTTTCTTTGGGGTCTATTGGGTCAACCAAGGATAATTCTGTGGCCATATAATATTTATCACAACCTAGAAGCATGGCCTCCCATGTACGAAGGTTTCCTTGAGCACTTCCCAAAGATTCTAATTTTTAAAACAGTTTTTGACTATACCTTTATGTAAGGTGTCATTGTGAGGTGCTATCCACGGTTGGGACATGAGTCACATTTGGTATATATTTGTATCCAAACTCACAGCATATGTGTTGTTGTATTTTGCACAACAATTGTTGTAATAAAGTTATAGTTATTTTCTGTACCATGTATTTGGCGACTCAGAATATGTTGGATGTAACGGACCTATTTTGGGGTCGTTACATTTTGGTATCTGTAACGACCCAAAAAATCCATACAATTTAAATCTCAACTTCTGTCGTTAACCACACATTAAAACTCAAATTTTACATCATTATTCGATATTAAAAACACTAAAATTGCAGAATATTTAGAACGTTTATACATTTCCTCCTTTCTTGCCCTGAATCGCAACCTTTACATTACATCTCTTTGATTCAATCTTATATCATGAATCGTTACAACAAAATGACTATACAAAGTCTTACATCATAACTAAATATCCATATACATTGGATAACTCAACTTACAATTCAACATGTTACGTTCAAAATATGAAATACATTTCTCATAAAACATAAGTAATCTTCGTGAATATAGATCTCTATAACTCACTTAGCACATATCTTTATCTTAAAATCTTGACCTGCAAAAGTGGTTATTTGCAAGAGTGAGCTCGACAGCCCAGCAAAGTCTAACAATTTTCATGCATCACATAACACATAATAACATGCTCGATATACATCTCATTAAGGTAACATGGCATACATGCTTTTAATTCATATAGCAAATATAAAGATTGAGTTCCTTACTCAATCATCATTACTTAGCCAAAACAATGCAGTCATATATTGACTTAAACATTTTATGATTTCAACATGTATAACATATCATACAATTTAAAACAGTTCATCAAGTCCACGTAACAAATAGGAACCGAAAGACTTGCCTTGATCGTTGTTTACCAATAACAGTTTAACAGCTTACAGTTATCTGCACTTCACGTGCCCTACACAATTATATAATCATACACATCAACAATTAGTCACATAACAACACATTATAATTGTAATGTAAACTCTACTCCACATCTCATAATCTTTCCTATTAATTAACACACAATGTTCAATTAGATTGTGTTAACTTTTCGACTTATGTAATATTCGAAATTCATTAAAGTGTTCAAATTTTGCTAGGAATCATTATTGGTTTTATATTAAATCCATTTCATACTTTATAATATCCATTTCATTTGACTTAAAACACTTTTTACGTTCATTAACAATTATCACGGCGTTTCGACGTTTATTTGTCACACGCCCGATTTGCCTCTCTTGTGTATGCTTACTATGCTTCTATAACTTATCTAATACATTATTTATTAATGTTAAGCATCATTATATTTACTAAGATTCATGTTTTATAACTTAGGACATCATCTTTTACGGTCTGGAGCACTACACATGCATATGTGCATGCCTGACACCCTCCGATTGCCTCCGAAAACACAATAGTCCTAAAGATGACCATTTTGACCCATCTTAATGACCTCAAATTGAAAAACTTAAAGAACGAAAGTTGTAGGTATACTCGTCCTCGTTCCGGATCATCTTGAATCACCTCAATCGGAGTTCGTATGAGGAAGTTATGGCCATTTTACTACAGGAGGTCAAAACTACCCAACTAGGCCACTTTTCCGGCGCCGGGGCGCGGGCATCAGCGCTGGGGCGCGAGCATCAGCGCTGGGGCACGAGCTTCAGCGCTGGGCGCGAGCTACGGGCCCATTTTTGACGCTGGGGCGCGAACCTTGGCGCTAGGGCGCGATTTTTGGCGCCGGGGCTCAAATTTTGGCGCTGGGGCGCCGAAACTTGCAGAACCCAACCACGAAGAACAGAACAAAGCTACTGTCTTTATTTTTTAACAGCAATTAACCCCAATTAACATCTATAACTTATATAAATTACACATATACACACTACCCAACATGCATATACTAGTTTTAACACAATTAATCAACAATACTAGGAAACTAAATATTTGAAAACACTGTTTTTAAAACCAAAACTCCATTATCGATATATAAAATACAGTAAACTATAATTCCATGGTTATAACCAATTTGATTCCTTTAAACTACGAATTTTCTGAAATTCATACCAAATAAACATACATGACCTTCAACTTCATAACTAGCATACACGAATTTCTTTGTTATCATGAGTATATTTATTTTTCACTGTAAAACCAAGTTCTCTTTCTCAATGAACTTAATTTAGCATGCGATACATATACATATATATATGCTAGTTGTATCAATTACAATTATAATTATTCAGGATTTCAAAATCAATTACATAAACATGATTTACAGACAACATTTGTAAAAACTCATATACAGTGAAGTTGAGTTTCAAGAAACACAGAGGCTAAATAGTTATACTATAAAACCTATGTTAATATTATAACACATACCTTTTTGTTGCTTTTAGAAAACCTTTCACTGAGAATAACTTTTGACGAACACAGAACCTTCTCTCTCAGTCACAAATTCTCAGACACTTTTCTTCTCCTTTCTTTCTCTGTAGTTTTCCTTAGGCTTAGGTTTAGACAATACAGACAACAAGCTAACAAATCAACGTACGCTTTCCAAAACGTTTTTAAAACCGTCGTATACTAATTACCCCTATTCAATTATCAGTTACCAAATATATATATTATATTTATATTTTATTAAAATTCAAAATTTAAAAAAAACAAAAGCCATAGGGCTTTGTTTGGCAAAATAATTTAAAACTTAGAGACTTAATAAACTTAAGCCTTGTTTGGCAAAATAAATTAAAACTACTTTAATTTATTTTAATAACCACTTATATTATAACTATTTGTCACACTTCTAATTAATTAAGTTTTCATACTTAATTTAATTAATTCTAATAACAATTCATTGCATAATATAATAATTTATTTAATCATTATAAATTCTCTAACTTAATTATTAAATTAAATTAGATTAATATTTCAAAATAATTACTTTCCTTAACTCATTAATTATTTATTAAACAAATAATTATATCACATCAACTCAAATTGCCATATAATTCAATAAATATTTAATATTGCCAATAAATATTTAATATTTAATATTTAATTATTTATTCAACAAATAATTAAATAAACCACATCACTCAAATTGAACAATTATTTATTCAACAATAACATATCCATTAAATACTTAAATAAATCAATAAATATTTAATATCACGCTTTAAAATTATGGAATGTTACATCATTCCCTCCTTACAAGGATTCTGTCCTCAGAATCACAATTCAAATAAATCATTCGTTACATTCTTCCCTACTTACAAAGATTCTGTCCCCAGAATCACCGAAACCCTACCTTACTCAGGTTTTCCTCAAATCTATTCATTGAATAACTTCAACACATTATCTTTATATAGATTTTATATTTTCTACTCTCACCATTCTTGATAATAAATTCTTATAAGTTTTATTTCATAACATTTACTTAGACTCAATTATATTTGAGTATTATATATTCTTTGACCCGTTCATTATCTTTCTCTAAGGATCATTATCATATATTATATGATCAAACTCTCGGGACATTACATTCACCCTTTCTTCTAAGAATTTCGTCCTCGAAATTTTTATTTATTAATCTTTATTCATTCAATCTATCAGAATAGATTTTACGTTAATACCTTATTCATTCATTGGATTCTATAACCACTTCTTTTCCACAAAGATCATTCTACAATTATTAAACTTTTCTATTAAAAAATTTCACATTATTCTTTGATAACTCACATCCTTCTCACTTCAAAATCTCTTTTCTCACTTATTTAACATATTCATCATTCAGAGTCGTATTCTATGACTCACTTCTTTCTAAAGAATATCATCCTTACCACATTCACCTTTTAGAATACCAAGAATCTTCCACAATTGCTCAATAATTGGGAAGCGATATGAATAACAGGAATTTAATAGATTCCAAATCATGCTGAGGGTCATAAGACCTTGAACTACGTCCCCAGGTTGTCAAGTATATCTTGACTTGAACCTTTAACAGTCATACGACTATATGGACCTCCGTACTTTGGGTGTTAAGCCCTTCGTACAATATATTGTGCACAAACATTTCAGCGCAAAGTATAAACTAAGCGTAACCTCTGATAAAAGAGTTGTTCATCTCAGAATTTAGAGTGCAAGCATTCAACTGATGGTCTAATGACCACGAACCATGTCCACAGTTATAAGTAATCTTTCAACTTTAACTTTAACAGTCATAAGACTATAAGGACTCCAAAGTACTTAGGGGGATCAATCCTTCGTACATGTATTGTGCACAAATATTTCAGCGCAAAGTATAAACTAAGCGTAACCCCTAATATTAGGGTTGTTCATCTCAGCTTTTCAACATCTGAATCCGCACCAACACAATTTGGTTTCGCATAACTTTTCAATGAACGTTTGAATTTCATGAACATCTTTCAATATTTGTCTAGCTGAATCAAATAGCATAGACCTCTATAACAATTCGGACATCAACCAAAATATACATATACATACAATAATACATATGTATTCTAATATCTAAAAGAAATCTCAAAAATCTTTTTATGACGTCATGATACCGCACTGTATTTACAGTCCGTTGAGGATTCCGTCATTTGGTGATTTTATCATACTACATCATACCATAGTGGGCTGACGATCCTTAGATCACATCCAACACTAGGTAATACTGCATTGATGACTCCATCATTTTTTTTATCATCTTTGCACCAGGTTACATGATGCATTAATGATATAAAATACATTTTGATATACTGCAAATCACTTTTGTCTAGCCGAAGCAATTAGCATAGACATACAATAATAGTATTGTTGTTAAAACTCATTTGTTCCATCATTTGATCCAATATTTTTCAAAAAAATAGAAGTGTAAACATCAGCACGAAGTCAATAAATTTCGAAAGTCTAGCATAGCTAGTAGATTTAGAATACCTATGCTTCCACCATCAACTCCACTTTCTATAATGATCCATTGCTTAATAGGTCTATCTATTCCTATCATCCTCAATACTCTATTCACACTTATCTATACCCTAGTTCATCAAACTTACCACACGTTATGAGTTCAGGAACTTGCCACAATCATATGAGTTTAAGAACTTATCCTAGTCAGACCATAGGCGTCCATTCGCTAAGGGGTTCAAAAACATACCATATAATTATGAGTCACGAACCTACCATAAGTATGAGTTTTAAGAACTCGCACTTACCTTATAATATTCTCTAACTATACTCTACCTATCTGTTATACACATGAGAAAAGAATCACCTTCTCAACATGCATATAGCAAATAGCGCGACACAAACATTCCAATGATTATCATTGTGATAAACTGAGTGCAAGCACAAAACCCTCGCCCATACAAAGGTTTGTACAACTCAGCCATCATAAGAGTTCTCTATTGAAATCCCACCTAACTCTATCTTTTTTTTAACTTGCTCTTTGCTCGATACGAATTCCTCGTATCACATCATCGATAACTCCTCATGAGTTATCTCGTACTATTTCATAGTACACCATCTTCATAGCATTAAGCTATAATCATTCAAACATTACAGACCATCTTTCTTTTATAACTTAAACAGATCACGTCGTGACCTTATTCTATAATCATCTCTCTTAAAATTATTTTATTAACTCGTGATCGTTTTGTTTTACGATCCTCATTCTATCTCTTTTTCATCATTTACGACATTATTCGTTATCTTGGCTATTGGAGTTAGGAAACTCCCATTTCTTATCTTTATATATCTTCAAGATTCTTCTTTGAATCTTCTTGTTTATATAACAATTCTTCCTTTAAGAATTCTAACTTCATTTACATCGTTTAACATTTCATTCGAGTTACACACTTGGTACACATCGAGTCTCTAACAGTTTCAATACGGTACGCTGAGTGGTTTCCTACAAACAACCAACAAACTAGGTTCCGAGTTGCTAGTTCGTATATACCTCCGCTCTATGAAGGAATCGTTTAGCCCAGATACCATACATCAACTACTAAAGAGTACAATTGCACCATACTTAAATATAACTCTCTATTCTTAACTTCTTTATCATTCTCTTTTTATAGACATTGTCTATTTATTATCACCTTACATCCTTATTATTGGAGTTGGGTAACCCCACATTCATATTCCTGATAACTCTGCGAGATTCTTCTTTGAATCCTTTTACACAAGTTTTAATCCCATATTGTTCAAACTCTATTTGAGCTTATTCGTTCATTATCTTCACCTCTCTTCTCTAAGGTTATAGCCTACGGTACTCCTACCTAAGGTTTATAACCTACAGCTTTGATACCAACTGTAACGACCCAAAAAATCCATACAATTTAAATCTCAACTTCGGTCGTTAACCACACATTAAAACTCAAATTTTACATCATTATTCGATATTAAAAACACTAAAATTGCAGAATATTTAGAACGTTTATACATTTCCTCCTTTCTTGCCCTGAATCGCAACCTTTACATTACATCTCTTTGATTCAATCTTATATCATGAATCGTTACAACAAAATGACTATACAAAGTCTTACATCATAACTAAATATCCATATACATTGGATAACTCAACTTACAATTCAACATGTTACGTTCAAAATATGAAATACATTTCTCATAAAACATAAGTAATCTTCGTGAATATAGATCTCTATAATTCACTTAGCACATATCTTTATCTTAAAATCTTGACCTGCAAAAGTGGTTATTTGCAAGAGTGAGCTCGACAGCCCAGCAAAGTCTAACAGTTTTCATGCATCACATAACACATAATAACATGCTCGATATACATCTCATTAAGGTAACATGGCATACATGCTTTTAATTCATATAGCAAATATAAAGATTGAGTTCCTTACTCAATCATCATTACTTAGCCAAAACAATGCAGTCATATATTGACTTAAACATTTTATGATTTCAACATGTATAACATATCATACAATTTAAAACAGTTCATCAAGTCCACGTAACAAATAGGAACCGAAAGACTTGCCTTGATCGTTGTTTACCAATAACAGTTTAACAGCTTACAGTTATCTGCACTTCACGTGCCCTACACAATTATATAATCATACACATCAACAATTAGTCACATAACAACACATTATAATTGTAATGTAAACTCTACTCCACATCTCATAATCTTTCCTATTAATTAACACACAATGTTCAATTAGATTGTGTTAACTTTTCGACTTATGTAATATTCGAAATTCATTAAAGTGTTCAAATTTTGCTAGGAATCATTATTGGTTTTATACTAAATCCATTTCATACTTTATAATATCCATTTCATTTGACTTAAAACACTTTTTACGTTCATTAACAATTATCACGGCGTTTCGACGTTTATTTGTCACACGCCCGATTTGCCTCTCTTGTGTATGCTTACTATGCTTCTATAACTTATCTAATACATTATTTATTAATGTTAAGCATCATTATATTTACTAAGATTCATGTTTTATAACTTAGGACATCATCTTTTACGGTCTGGAGCACTACACATGCATATGTGCATGCCTGACACCCTCCGATTGCCTCCGAAAACACAATAGTCCTAAAGATGACCATTTTGACCCATCTTAATGACCTCAAATTGAAAAACTTAAAGAACGAAAGTTGTAGGTATACTCGTCCTCGTTCCGGATCATCTTGAATCACCTCAATCGGAGTTCGTATGAGGAAGTTATGGCCATTTTACTACAGGAGGTCAAAACTACCCAACTAGGCCACTTTTCCGGCGCCGGGGCGCGGGCATCAGCGCTGGGGCGCGAGCATCAGCGCTGGGGCACGAGCTTCAGCGCTGGGCGCGAGCTACGGGCCCATTTTTGACGCTGGGGCGCGAACCTTGGCGCTAGGGCGCGATTTTTGGCGCCGGGGCTCAAATTTTGGCGCTGGGGCGCCGAAACTTGCAGAACCCAACCACGAAGAACAGAACAAAGCTACTGTCTTTATTTTTTAACAGCAATTAACCCCAATTAACATCTATAACTTATATAAATTACACATATACACACTACCCAACATGCATATACTAGTTTTAACACAATTAATCAACAATACTAGGAAACTAAATATTTGAAAACACTGTTTTTAAAACCAAAACTCCATTATCGATATATAAAATACAGTAAACTATAATTCCATGGTTATAACCAATTTGATTCCTTTAAACTACGAATTTTCTGAAATTCATACCAAATAAACATACATGACCTTCAACTTCATAACTAGCATACACGAATTTCTTTGTTATCATGAGTATATTTATTTTTCACTGTAAAACCAAGTTCTCTTTCTCAATGAACTTAATTTAGCATGCGATACATATACATATATATATGCTAGTTGTATCAATTACAATTATAATTATTCAGGATTTCAAAATCAATTACATAAACATGATTTACAGACAACATTTGTAAAAACTCATATACAGTGAAGTTGAGTTTCAAGAAACACAGAGGCTAAATAGTTATACTATAAAACCTATGTTAATATTATAACACATACCTTTTTGTTGCTTTTAGAAAACCTTTCACTGAGAATAACTTTTGACGAACACAGAACCTTCTCTCTCAGTCACAAATTCTCAGACACTTTTCTTCTCCTTTCTTTCTCTGTAGTTTTCCTTAGGCTTAGGTTTAGACAATACAGACAACAAGCTAACAAATCAACGTACGCTTTCCAAAACGTTTTTAAAACCGTCGTATACTAATTACCCCTATTCAATTATCAGTTACCAAATATATATATTATATTTATATTTTATTAAAATTCAAAATTTAAAAAAAACAAAAGCCATAGGGCTTTGTTTGGCAAAATAATTTAAAACTTAGAGACTTAATAAACTTAAGCCTTGTTTGGCAAAATAAATTAAAACTACTTTAATTTATTTTAATAACCACTTATATTATAACTATTTGTCACACTTCTAATTAATTAAGTTTTCATACTTAATTTAATTAATTCTAATAACAATTCATTGCATAATATAATAATTTATTTAATCATTATAAATTCTCTAACTTAATTATTAAATTAAATTAGATTAATATTTTAAAATAATTACTTTCCTTAACTCATTAATTATTTATTAAACAAATAATTAAATCACATCAACTCAAATTGCCATATAATTCAATAAATATTTAATATTGCCAATAAATATTTAATATTTAATATTTAATTATTTATTCAACAAATAATTAAATAAACCACATCACTCAAATTGAACAATTATTTATTCAACAATAACATATCCATTAAATACTTAAATAAATCAATAAATATTTAATATCACGCTTTAAAATTATGGAATGTTACAGTATCAGAGCTTAGGGATATGGTCTCTGGCGGAGATCGGAGAATATAACTAGGAGGGGAGAGATGAGTAAATCCTTCGCTAGTGTGTCCTACCTAGGCTTATTTGTTGGTCAGTCATAATATCGGGATATTTTGTGATATGTTAATTTGTTAAATTAACCCTTGTTTTGAAGCTGTATTCTAGAATGATATTTGAAATACAGGAGATGAGCAATGGAGAAATTATGATGACAGGGAAGATGGAATCTGAAATGAAAGGAAGGTATTCTCAACTCTTTAAAATACCAGGTACGTAAATTTCGAGGACGAAATTTCATAAGGAGGGGAGATTGTAAGACCCCGAATTTTATGAAATAAAAGTATTCAATAATTACAATCCAGTAAATGGTTAAATTGATAAATGTTAAAGTTAAAGGTGATATATGAATTTTTTTTCAAAATACACAAGTGGTTATAAAATATTCATTGTTGTCGGGAAATATTCGTTTGGTCGTGGAATATTCTTTCTGTCGTGGAATATTCGTACGACGGCGCAACCATTTGTGGGCCACATAACAGAATAACTGTCGGGTGAAGAAAACGACAAATTTGAGTTTTTACAAATAACGGCGTAGTTGTTACCGTTAACACTGTTGGAATACCCGGTGGTTAAAATATAGTAATACGCGTTATTGCACAGTAGCACACGGTATTGTATAGTATTTTTAAAATTATTGATTCTTACGTAAGAATACACTACTCAATAATTGTTACAGTAATTACTGTTCAATATTTTATTTTATTGATTCAATAATTGCTACGTTGAAATTTTATATTATTGTTGTTCAATAATTGTCACTGCACAGTATTTCCCATTATCAGATCAATAATTAATATTATTTGAATAATATTATTAGATAACATTATTGGCAATGTCTAGAAAGTTCTGTTTAAGGAGAGGTTTGGTCACCTAATTGCGCGCCAGTAAGGAAAAATTCTTATTGGAAAGCCCCTTCTTTCCTGGGAACGGCCTGGTTGTCATAAATGTGATTCTGTAATATTATTTGTGAATAATTAATTATTGATTCATATGATAAAGAAATATTTATTTTATTTGGATATAAATGAGGGATATATTTTTGTGGTTAAAAATGAAGGAGTTAATGTTGAAGTGTTTTATCTGTATTTTTTGTCGGAACGGAGGTATTGAAAATCAAATTAGGATTTTTAAGATATTTTGCGAGGGTTATAATTTTAATCCGACTATTGGATCGTTGTAATTTTTGGATATGTTATACATATATAAGTTGAGTATATGTCCACAAATTTTGAACCGTTAAAAATGAACGTATGATTTATTATAAATTTTACGAGATGACTGGTTCAGAAATTGTTGAATTTTTGGAGTTTATCATTTTGGTGAAAAATTCTAGAATTGGTGGCCTCACTCATGGTTAGTGAAGAAATATGCTGAGAATTTTATTCAAATGTGGTGGGTGAGAATAGTAGCAGGTAAAGCCATCAGGTTGCATGTTAAGTCTGCTTCGGCGTGCTAACATTTTCCTATAAATAGAGGGCTAAGTTAGAATTGAAAATCACACCAGAATTCATAAGTTTTCTCTCTTTCTCTCTCTATATTATGAAGCATATTTTGTGAGTACTTAGATACTTTGAGAGTTGCTATTCAGTGCAAGTTTCCTTCGGCTTTACATTACAATCAGAAATACTGCACTTTTGAGGTAAGGGATAGTAAGGGATAGTAAGGGATTTTAAGGGTTGTTATGTTTTTCAGTTTCGTAATTTTTCTGACCTTCAAAAATTCTGGAAAAAATTGAAATGATATTTTGATGAGTTTTCTTGATTGTGTCCAAAAATGGTGATTTTTGGATGTATAGATTAAGAGTTATGAATTTTATGAGAAAAGACTATTTTAAAAGTAACCTCTTATAACTCCTTGTGGTTAACTCTAAAATTGATGAAATTTTTATTGGGAGTACATGTATATGATAGGAGTATACTCTGTGAATTTCAGAATTTTTAGATAAAAGTACAATTTTTGATAAATGTCTAAATATTTGGCTGTTTTGGCCACATGAAAAATAGTAAATGACTTTTAAAAATTCTGAGAAAAATATATGTTCACCATGGGACTATATTATGCTAAATCCCAGAAAAAAATATTTTTGGAACTGATTTGGCATTTTTCATGAAAATAGTCTAGTTATGAGTAAATGAATTAAATATGTTTTGTGAAGAACGAAAATTAGAAAATATGATTTTATGGCTTGAGAATTCTATATGATGTATATGCAGATTTTTGATGAGGGTTTTTGATTATTGGTGATGAAATCTTTTGAGTTTGGCATTTTACGATGATTAAATACATTATTTAGTAAAGTGTAAACAATTAAAATAAATTGTTTATAAGCTCAAAAAATATTATTATTTCAATATCATTATACCGAAATATTGGTATGTATTTTATTGTGGAATTTCTACCTTTTTGTGTCGAGTTACTATTCACGAGTTACTATTCATGAGTTACTATTCACGAGTTACTATTCACGAAAAAAAATTGGTTTCTTTTTCTAACCAAATTATAGTTGATTTACGAATATTACTCTTGAGATTAAAACTAGATGTTGATCATATTATTTTTATTATTATATATAACATTTTTATAACCCTAATGATGATATTTCTCTTTGACTTGAGTGTAAAGATGGGTAGATTTTTGGTATGATCATGACTATGGGTTCTCTTTGGCCAGTAGTGCAAAGTTGAATTGTTGATTGGTATGATCATGACCATTGAATTTATAAGTGAATATCTTTAGCTTAAGTGCAAAGGTGAATTGATCAACATGGTTATAATTATTGTTTATATAAATTCTGAAATGATTATATATTTCTTTGAGATATTAATATATTTGGCCTGTAGTGCAAATATGAACTGTTGATGAATATATTTGGCCATAGTGCAAATATGAACTGTTGAGGAATATCTTTGGCCTGTAGTGCAAAGATGAAATATTGATGAATATCTTTGGCCTGTAGTGCAAAGATGAATTGTTGATGAATATCTTTGGCCCGTAGTGCAAAGATGACATGTTGTTGAATATCTTTGGCCAGTAGTGCAAAGATGAACAGATGTTGAGATAAACATGACCAACTAGTGATACAAATGAATATCTTTGGCCCGTAGTGCAAAGATGACCTGTTGATGAATATCTTTGGCCTGTAGTGCAAAGATGGTCTGTTGACGAATATCTTTGGCCCGTAGTTCAAAGATGAAGTTATTAGTATGATTATGAATAGGAAATGTGATTTGGTGTAACCATGATCTTTGATGTTTCAGGTAAAGATAGGTGATGAAAATTATCTTCATCCTGGATGCGAAGAGGAATTTAGAATTACAATTATGATTATAAGTTATTCATATAATTGTGAAAAAGAACTGTTGATTAATGTTACAGGGATAAAATATTATTGGTGGACTTTTAATGTGGAGAAGATAGTAGACTTTATGGTCTATTTGACTCTTCTAATGGTTTGCTCGTTTCGCTGCAACTATGGTTGAAAATTTTTATCATCTACCATATGTTCTAAATCTCTGATTTATTATTGAAGGCTATTGATAATTTATTTATCTTTAGTCATGATATTCCTTACTGGGCTAGTTGTGCTCACCCTTCTGTTTCACAATTCCTTTCAGGTAATAAGAGTGTAGCTGGGTCGAGCGGGAGAATAGAACGGTGGTTATCATTTAGTAGTTATATTTAGTGAATCAAATAGGGTGAGACGAACCCAACGTTGGAAGGGTATTTTGTCACTATCATACAATATGTCTAATGATATACAACCTCGTGTCATCATAAGATAGGGATGTGCTCATCCACTTGCTGAGTATATTTACGAGCACTACTTATATAATCTTGGTGTTTGTTTGATGTAAAATTCTCAATTAGAGACAGTGGAGATAATGATATGTCAAGAGAAGACTCCCCATTGGGAAGAATATGATAATAATCTTCTCGTTTTTCTTTGTGGTCTATTGGGTCAACCAAGGATAATTCTGTGGCCATATGATATCTATCACAACCTAGAAGCATGGCCTCCCATGTACGAAGGTTTCCTTGAGCACTTCCCAAAGATTCTAATTTTTAAAACAGTTTTTGACTATACCTTTATGTAAGGTGTCATTGTGAGGTGCTATCCACGGTTGGGACATGAGTCACATTTGGTATATATTTGTATCCAAACTCACAGCATATGTGTTGTTGTATTTTGCACAACAATTGTTGTAATAAAATTGTAGTTATTTTCTGTACCATGTATTTGGCAACTCAGAATAGGTTGGATGGAATGGACCTATTTTGGGGTCGTTACATTATGTATCCTTGGTGGCGGATAAAAGTCACTCTTGTAAGATGAAATGAATAATGTATTTTATCATTATTTGTAATGAAAGAGATTATAAGGTTTCCAGAACCTGGGATTTCAGAGTGTATGTATCAGAGCTGATATGTTATAAACCTTAGGTAGGAGTACCTAAGACTATAATCATAGAGAGAAGGATAAGAAGATCACCACGTGATCATAGTGAATCGTAGTAACAGATGAGCTGTTAAACGATGAATGATTTATAACTAATGCTATGAATGAATGGTACTACGAAGTAGTACGGGAAGAAGAACTCAGATTAAGTTTTGAAGAATAGCATAAGAATTAAAGAAAATTCGTATTAAGTAAAGAGAAATTTATAATTTGTAAAATTTTAATTGAGGACTCATGTGATAGTTGAGTTGTATGAACATTTGTTATTGGCAGTGGTTTATGCTTGGTGTAACAACTGCTTAGCCTATTACAGTGATAATCATTGGAATTGGTCGTGCTATTAAGAAATATATGACGAGAAGGTGAATCTTTTCTCATATATATACTTGATAGGTAGAGAACGCTAAGGTAGGTGCGAGTTCTTGAAACTCATACTTATGTTAAGTTCGTGACTCATAATAATATGGTATGTTTTTGAACTTCTCAGTGAATGGACGCCTATGGTCTGTCTGGATAGTTCTTAAACTCATATTACTGTGGAAAGTTCCTGAACTCATAGTGTGTGGTAAGTTGATGGATTGTACAAAGGTATAGGAATGTTTAGACTGAAAGTAAGTATTTTTAGTAGGCTTAGTATTGAAGGTGCTAGAGAAGATTAAGTATTGTCGCAGTAAGACAATGAAGGAAGATGGAGAATAAAATATTCCAAGTCATCTAGCTATGCTAGATTTTGAACTTTATTGAACTCGTACTTATATGTACATTCTGAAAAGGAAAGGATTGGTTCAACTTTTGGAACCAACGTATTTTAAAAGAGCTATTCTTGGCATGTCTATGCTAATTGCTTCGGCTAGACAGAAATTGATTTGAAATATCAAAATGAATTTTATATCAGCAATGCATTTGATGCAAGGATGGTAAAAAGATGGAGTTATTAATGCAATTGAATCTGGTGTTAGATGTGATCATGGGATCAACAACCCGCTATGGTATGTTGTATAATGGCGAAGTCACATACAAACGAAGTCCTCAACATACTGTGAAAAGTACGGTATCATGACGTCATAAACCGTTTGGATGTATTGCGAAAAGAATTTAAAGAAGTAGCTGATGTTAATTGAGTTGACTAGACGAATGTTTCACGTTGATATCCAATTTATTGGAATGATCTAAGCTACTTGATTCGGCTAGACAAATGGTATGTCATGCTATAAGAAAATCGAGCTTTCTTTGAGAACTTGTGCCAAACTAAATTATTTTGGTGCGGAATCTAATGATTAAGTCTGAGGAGAACATGGAAGAGGTAGTTTACTTTCTTGGTGATTGTAAACTGACCGTTAAAGAAGGGTTTACGGCGA
Organism: Panax notoginseng; assembly: GCA_016801055.1. Classification (NCBI taxonomy): domain Eukaryota; kingdom Viridiplantae; phylum Streptophyta; class Magnoliopsida; order Apiales; family Araliaceae; genus Panax; species Panax notoginseng. Next base: position 184,685 of record CM029014.1, on the reverse strand, counting down.
AATGCTGTTTAACCTAGTAAGAGTTCATGGTCGATTTGACCCCTCAGCAAAAGTATGAAACGTTTTAAAAGGAAATTTAATATTCCTCGTTATTCCTTCTACTTCATGATTCTAGATAGGTTATGCAGGTTAGGAATGATGGAAAGATAAGAACTTCGTTGAAGGGAAGTTGAGAAGTAGAGTACGCTAAAATTTAGAGGATGAAATTTCTGTGAAGAAGGGGTGAATGTGATGACCAGGGTAAGGGTGTGGTTTTAAGAAATTCTGAGGATGAAATTTTTATAAGGGGGGAAGAGTTTAACGACCCGAAAATTCGGGTTGTTCAGAATTTAAGTTTAAAGAATTAGTTAATAATAAAATAAATTTTATTAATACTATTATGTGCTTAAGGGTGTGGTTTTAAGAAATTCCGAGGACGGAATTTTTATAAGGGGGGAAGAGTGTAACGACCCAGAAATTCGGTTTATTCAGAATTTAAGTTTAAAGAATTAGTTATTGATAAAATAAATTTTATTAATACTATTATGTGCTATGTGTTTATTAATCGTTCTTTAACCTAGGATGATTATAAGTCGGGAGGATTCTGGCTACGAGCTAGATTGAACGAGTAAGAAATTTCAATACGAAAATAAAAATTTTACGGGAACAAAAATATTTTCGGGGAAAAAAATGAAATAGGCACTATTCACCCGACGAATAACTAAGGGTTAGGGTTTGAATAACCTAAGTCTTTCTGAGAGTTCGGTATGTCAAAATGGCATTCCGTAGAAAGATTTAATGATAATATGTGGTGAAAAGTTAAGTAAACTGATAAAAGTTTTTCTCGAAAAACATACAGAAATCGGACGAAATAAAAACGCCGAAAAGTATGGCTGTGTACTTTTTCACTCATTTAGCTATGTTAGGGTAAAACGTGAAGGAAAACATTTAACGTCAAAAAGTGTTTTTTAGTTTTTTGGAAATCCGAAGAATACGTAAAAGTTAATCGGTAAAGGAAAGACGAAATATCCGAAAATATTTAGATTCCGAGAATTGCAGTTTTTAAAACTGTCGGACGAAAATCGAAAGACGGAACCACGAAACTTAAAGGCTAAGTTTCGTGAATAGTAAGGAGGTTAACTAAGGAGGTGGAAATAGTAAACTTAATAGCCAAGTAAAGTGCTTATGCTTAAGGGCTAAGTAAAGTGCTTATAAGTAATGGTTAAGTAAACTTAAGGGCTAAGCAAAGTTAAGGGCTAAGCAAACTTAAGGGCTACGAAGACTTAATGGCTAAGTTAATGTGGAGACCAAGTTAACTTAGGGCTTAAGCCTTGAATAGTAAGGAGGTTAAGGGCAGTGAAATGACCAAATTGCCCTAGCTTTGGATTTTCTATAAATAGGAAGCCTTATGTTCATTTGATGGGATTTTGAAAATCCTACATCTTAGAGAGAGAGAGAGAGCTCGGAGGAAGAGGGAGAAGGAAGAGCATGAGCATGAATGATCAGATCAAAAGTGATCGTGAAATAGAAAAGCTTGTGAATCGCCGACTTTGTCTAGCGGAAGAAAAATAAAGAAGAGAGGTAACCTAAAACCTAGTCGAATTTAATTTCTCTTTAAGTCCTATATGTTAATAGCATAGCTTAATGAGAATAAGGAGTAAAAGAAGTTAGGAATGATTTCATATGGTTGAAATCATAAGAAAATGAAGAAAAAAGAATTAGAAGTTTATTTTATAAATTTCTTAATGGAGTATAAGATTCGTAATGAATGAGTAGGTGAAATAAGTAAGGAATGGTGTTTTATAACATCAAATTCCAATAAAAAGTGAAATTGTAATCCAAAATATCGATTAAAATGAAGAACAAACGAAGAACATGAAGAACACGCGAAGAAAACAAAGAACGATGTTGATGGACAAATTTAAAACCATCATAGGATAATTGTTGTTGATGGACAAGTTTAAAACCATCGCGTATAAGTTAGATTTTTATTGCTTGGTTAGGAACGGTAGAAACGTTCATGAAGAACGGATTAAACTTAGCTATAACGAAGTTATGGTGAAAATTTGGTAAAAGACAAACGAGAATTAGAGTCATGGACTCAAGAACGAACGAGTTTCGAGTTCGGATGACCGAATTATGGGCGAACGAACGAAGAGCGTTAAAAATGTAAAATGAATAAAGGGGAAGATCAAGCCAATCGAATGACACATTAACAGATTTAGAACAAAGTTTTGACTGAGGGGTATTGAAGTACGTAAGATAAGGAAGATAATGGCTTTGGAATGACCTCGTTCTGAGTTATAACGAAGAAGTTATGAGATCGGAAAGTAAGCGTCTGAAAGTGGATTTAACACTTAAAGAAATTTTAAAGAATTAGAGCTTGGGGCCGCGGCGCTAGGCATGCTTTGTTATGTGGCGCTGTAGCACCAGACTGGGGAGCCGGGTACTGCAAATTCGGGTCGCGGCGCGAGAGGAAAGGAAGAGAGTGGCTTTACAGCGCAGGTGTAGGGAAAAAGCTAGAGATTAACTTTTAACTACTCAGCTCTTGGGGGAAACATAAGGGACGATATATAACATAATGTCCAATTAATGTAACACTTAATCAAGTGAATTAAACCTGTAGTAAGGGTTGAATGGGAAGATTAAACAAGATTAAAAGACAAAGATTTTAGGTACGGGTTACGAAACCGATATTCGGGAACCGTAGTCGTGATGAACGAACGTGAAGGATTGCTATGATTGTGATTCGTTAGACGTTGAGTGATGAGGGTAATGAATAACATTTCGATGTTATGACATGATAATGAGAGATAAGTGTGAAGCGTATAGACACTGTGAACGCAATGTTGTTTCGATGGACGATCGGTCTTAGCATACAACGATCAGTATGGCTTCGACACTAAGAATGAGTAATGAACCTGGGGTTTATGTAAGGGATAACGAAAGTATTAAATAAGATATTAATTATCAAGAAAGCCGTAGTGAACGGTAATAAGATTAATAAAAATCGAATGTGAATCGGATAAGGAATGAATCCTGAGGTATGGCATTTAGTTGTCAGAAAGCCGTAAAGAATAAGAAATTAACTTAACGAACGTTAAAGTTTAATGGTTTCGATAAGTTAAGATAAGTTAGGTTGTGGTACAATCGTAACCTTTGATGGTTGACATATGGGAACTGGGATAAACAATTTATTCAGAGAGCGAAGGTATATACAAAACTGGCAACCGATCTAACTCACTGTGATGGCAGTGTAGATGAGATGGGAACTTGTTTGTTGGTTGTTTGTGGGAAACCACTCAGAGTACCATATGGACTACTAACAGAGAAGTGATATATGCTGAATCCTAGAGAAGTTATAAGAAGAAGGTAAGAATATAAATCATCCAAGATGATGAATGTTCTGAGTAAGACATCTCCGTATGTCATGAAGCCGTAATCTGGTAAAGGAAGTTAGTCGCGTAAGCTTAAATTTCAAGAACGCAAATCGTACGAAGTAAAGTTAAGTAAACCAATGCGTAAGTCCAATATATGACTAATTGGTGTTTATGTTTTCTCCTTATGTGTTATATAGGAAATGGGAATGAGTAGTTCAGCGTAAGTTGTAGTTGTGTGTACGGTAAGTTTCCTAACTTCATTCATATTCTAAATGAATGCTAGTTTCTTCAACTTCTCAGATGTTGAACTTGAGAAGTTATGTCTATGTACGAATGTGAGATATTTGTACAAGGTGGTAGAACGTATGAGGCCTTGTGCCACAATGTGAACACTTCGGTGTTTTTATGATATGAACTATTCTGTGATTGAGCTATTCAATACAAGTATGTTCTGTTTATACATGAACCGTTATTGTTAAGTCTGTGCTAATAATTCTAGCCAGACAGGATGTGTATGAAAAAGGTAGAGGAATGAAAGTTTTCAAAGTGAAACTGACTGATGTTTTAAGATGATAGGAATCGAGACTATTCCTATTATCCAAGCTACTTCATAACCTTTGTTCGGTTATCGAAGTTCTGAAGAAATGTTTAAACTCTTGAAGTTGCTTGTTCAACTGTTATGACTTGTTGGGCAATTGAATGCTCACACTTGTTTTAAATGAAAAACATTTTCACCGAACGATGTTAGAAGAACTTAAAGACCCCGTAAAGATCAAGTTGATGGTATCCAGATGAAGTGTCATTCAGAATATGAATGAGTGAGAAGATCAAGTGAAGACTTGTAATGTAGAAAGATGAAACGAAACGATAGACTAGTTTAATGAACTGTTATGTATCCTTGGTGGAGGATAAAAGTCACTCTTGTAAGATGAAATGAATAATATATTTATCATTATTTGTATTGAAAGAGATTATAAGGTTTCCAACACTACCAAAAAATAGGTCATTGCCGACGGACTCTGCCGTCGCCAATGACTTCATTGCCGTCGGCAATGAAGTCGTTACCGACGGCAGAGTCCGTCGCCCTTCTCGTCGCCGTATGGGTCGTTGCCCCTGTCTCCCATCGCTCGCCATCGACAAGATAGTCATTACCGACGGGGTCAGTGGCGACGGCACACCATCGGCAATGATTTATTGGCGACGGCCGTGGCGACGAACAAACCGTCAGTAATGACCACCACTAAAAAAATTTAAAAATAGTCATTGCCGACGGCATAGCCGTCGCCTATGACCCTCAACCCCCGTCGCCAATGAGGTTTTTTTTAAAAAATTCTTTTTTTTTGAATATCAAAATACCCCTGTTCATTTACATATACATAATTATACCTGTAATAAACTAAAGAAAAATAAAGAATTCTTCACAAACGCATATCAATAACAATAATAGCTTTTGCAATAATGCTATATCAACCATCAAATATATAAACACCGTAATGACTTATAAATAAAAGTCGTATGATGTAAATACAAAATGTAATCATAAACAATCAATATAGTTAGATACATATACCATCAACCTAACTAGATACTAAACTCTAGTTTGTACAACTCAAAAGCTGTATAAATATACATATATGAAGGTCAAAATATAAACATAATGGGTACTACAACCCAAGATCAGGAATGTCGTCGGTATCATCATCGCCGCCAGTTCCACTACCGGTCCCACCTATGGTCCCACCGCCGGTCCCACCTCTGGTCTGATTGCCATTCTCACCCTCAATAGTCTCATCAGCATCAGCCCGGCGGTCATCACCATCTCCACCATGGGCATCGCCCGTGCCGCAGCCTCCACCCGCTGTAGTCTCATCAACAAGACCCCTACAAAATTAAAATATTAATAACGAATTCGAAAATAGAGCATATTTAAATTAGTTTTGTTTGTGTTCTTCAAGTGTTGTTGAGTGTTGCAAACTGTATGATAACTCGGTCTCCGTATGTCGGAATCGAATCCCGTAAGTTGTAACACGTGTCTATAAGTGTGTGTTTGCGTGGCGTTCGGAGGGCCGATGCGAGTTTTGGGCTCTTTTTCGGCTTTTTACCTAAGTGTTGACGTTTCTCTGTTTTTCGATTGAATTGTCTACTCATCCGTCGATAACAATGTTCAATCGTCAAAAACTGTCTGGATGTTGCAAAAAAACTCATTTTCCCCCATGTTTAAGCCACACAGCTTTAACTGACCCCATGCACACGTGACATGACAAGCCCCCATGAGTCGACCATCCACTGATCATTCCTAACGTCGGGAAGTTATTTATTGTCCACAGTAAAGCTGCCCTCATGTCAAAGTTCTGCTTAAGAGATACATCATACGTTTAAACCCCTTTTTCCCACAACATCTTCAACTCATCAACTAACGGTCTGAGGTATACATTAATGTCTTTACTCAGACTCTTATCACCTGGAATCAGTAAAGGCATCATGTAGGGATCTTTCATGCACATCGAAGGTGGGAGGTTATACACCACAATAATTATCGGCCACGTTGAGTAGGGCTTTGTGTAAGGCCCGTTAAACGGATTAAACCCATCCGTAGCAAGTCCAAGCCTAACATTGCGAACCTCTTCAGCAAACGAGGGGTGCTTGTTATCAAAATTTTTCCACTCAAGCCCATCTGCCGGGTGCGTCAGTTGACCTTCGACTATGTCCTGTGTAGAGTGCCACCTCATATCCTCGGCGGTATGTGTTGACATGAACAACCGCTGAAGTCTTGGGGCAATGGGAAAGTAATGTAAGATCTTTCTCGACACGTCTTTTCCCTTTTTCTTGCGCTGTTCACGGTATCTACTTGTACCACAAATATCACATGACCTCTTATCTTTATTGACATCACCGTAATACAACATACAGTCCTTCTCACAAGCATCGATCTTCTCATACCCTAGATTGAGCCTTTTGACCATTTTCTTCACATCATAGTACGACTCCGGTAACTTATTACCTGCAGGTAAGCACTCCTTCACAATGCTTAACAGTTCATTAAAACCTCTCTCGCTACAGTTGTGCTCGTTCTTGAAGTGTAAAAACTTAGTCACGGCAGATAAGACAGTGTGCTTTTCGTGCCTGTCATACAGTGGCGTCGCTACTTCATGCAATAACTCATAGAAATGCTTAGCCCCATCATTCGGCTCTTGTTGTGTGCTACTGTCATCCCTGTCTGTATTCCACTGGAAGTATGAACCAGCAGCTTCAACTATCATGTTAGTACAGTCAAAGGTTTCGTCACCTCTAGATTTTGGTTCTGATTCATGTTCATCCAACTAGATTTCCCCATGATAGATCCATGTCGTATAACCCTGCTTGAACCCATACGCAAATAAGTCGCACATGACATCACTCCTTTCCTTTCACACTTCATTCACACACCTCTTACAAGGACATCTAATCTCATCGCCGCTGACTTGCTCAAACGCTAAATTGAGAAACTGTTCAACTCCACTACGGTACTCAGAGCTAAGCCCACTCTTATCAGTGGCTACCCTACGTTCCATCCAACTTCGATCAACAGACATCTTGGACAACTGTCTGCTTTATATATATGGAAAGTTAGACAAACACAATCAAGTCTCCAAGTTAATGTATAAGCAAGCTTATGAGTTTCCTAACTTCATCTCCCACTCTAACGGGTCAGGCTTCTATCCCATTCCCGGATGTGTCGCCTCACTGATGCCAACAACTTGAACACATCTTTAAATTTTTCAGAAATTTCGACAGCACCTCCCCATGGTCTTCAAGTACACGAAATAGACTAACACGTCGTAGTCTAAATATGTACCCGAAGAACGTCAAGAGATATATACTGACTGAAAATTCAAAAAATATAAAGACGTGCTCAAGTCGTTAACACCGACCTAAGTGAGATCGAAACATACAAGAATAGTCCCAAAACGGGGACTATTTGAGATTCACTCCTACTAAGTGAATCTCAAATGGGTTTCTAAGTTTCCTAAACTATATGAAAATATGCACATGTCAAAGTAAATTATTTTTGTATAACAATAAAAATACTAGCTTTTTATCAGGTCACAAACTATTATTAAACTTTTTTAAAACCCACCCACACCCTACCCCACCCTTATATTGAGGATGAAAGCAAAACCGAAAGTCAAATTACTACTATAATAATTTCTCAATTAGCTAATACATGACTGTGTGTGAGAGAGAGAGCTGGGAAATATGTTTAATTGTGTTTCAATTGAAGCATTTGAATATGAGCATTTGGATGAAAATCACAAAAAGAATGGCTGATAGCTCCAAATTTGAATATGAGCATTAGAATGTGTTCTTTGTAAACTCTAAATCATGTTATTACTGCAGTTATCCAAATTCAACTTGTATGCACTTGAATAACTCAAAAAAGTTGAGGTCTGGTCTTCATGTTACTGTAATATAAACACTTCATACATTCTCATTTTTCGTTTGACTGCAGTGAATTGGTCTTAGTCTATAAAAGGCTTAATAATATAAGGAATAAACTCTCCACTTTACAATATGTAAACATATATAGAACATAAATATATCCTTAAGTTTGTAATTTTTGTAAATGGGATTCTTTTTGTGGTATGGAAGGAATATATAACATTAACACAATGCTCCGTTCAATAAATGCTTACCACGCATATGAACATTAAACTGACAGAAACAAACTTCATCTTGCAGTACCCAAAAGACCCTTCCCCAAAATACATATGACTAGCATTACATAGTTGATAAACAACAACGCCAACATAAATTAATAAAATAAACCAATTAACACCACAAAATCCCACAACATGTATAGTAAGAACAAATGTGTACAAGAAAAATTAACTAACAAAAAAATGTGTACAAGCAAATAAATCAGTCAGAAGAATGAACCCATTAATTAGTTGCTCTGAAATAGAACTGAAATTGGGAAGATTACCTTGCAGTCGAGAGAGACGACAGAGAGCAAGGGTTTTAGTCGAGAGAGACAGAGAGCGAGAGCGTCATTGTAGTCGAGAGAGGGACGACGGGAAGAGACCGACGACGGGGGGAAGAGACCGGCGACGACAATAAAAGGTGAATGGGCGACGGGAAGAGAACCCGGGACGACGGCGCGAGGGAAGAGGGAGAAAAGTAATAAGCAAAATGGGGAAAAATTCAGTCACTGAAAATAAATATAAACTCATTAGCGACGGCCCTCATTCCCGACTACAAATGTAAGACCCCGAATTTTATGAAATAAAAGTATTCAATTTTTCTTATAATTACTATTCAGTAAATGGTTAAATTGATAAATGTTAAAGTTAAGGGTGATATATGAATTTTTCAAAATACACAAGTGGTTATAAAATATTCATTATTGTCGGGAAATATTCGTTTGATCGTGGAATATTCTTTCTGTCGGGGAATATTCGTACGACGGCGCAGCCATTTGTGGACCCCATAACAGAATAACTGTCGGATGAAGAAAATGACAAATTTGAGTTTTTACAAATAACGGCGTAGTTGTTACCGTTAACACTGTTGGAATACCCGGTGGTTAAAATACAGTAATACGCGTTATTGCACAGTAGCACACGGTATTGCACAGTATTTTTGAAATTATTAATTCTTACGTAAGAAGACACTACTCAATAATTGTTACAGTAATTACTGTTCAATATTTTATTTTATTGATTCAATAATTGCTACGTTGAAATTTTATATTATTGTTGTTCAATAATTGTCACTGCATAGTATTTCCCATTATCAGATCAATAATTCATATTATTTGAATAATATTATTAGATAACATTATTGGCAATGTCTAGAAAGTTCTGTCTAAGGAGAGGTTTGGTCACCTAATTGCGTGCCAGTAAGGAGAAATTCTTATTGGAAAGCCCCCTCTTTCCTGGGAACGGCCTGGTTGTCATAAATGTGATTCTGTAATATTATTTGTGAATAATTAATTATTGATTCATATGATAAGAAAATATTTATTTTATTTGGATATAAATGAGGGATATATTTTTGTGGTTAAAAATGAAGGAGTTAATGTTGAGGTGTTTTATCTATATTTTTTGTCGGAACGGAGGTATTGAAAATCAAATTAGGATTTTTAAGATATTTTGCGAGGGTTATAATTTTAATCCGACCATTGGATCGTGGTAATTTTTGGATATGTTATACATATATAAGTTGAGTATATGTCCACAAATTTTGAACCGTTAAAAATGAACGTATGATTTATTATGAATTTTACGAGATGACTGGTTCAGAAATTGTTGAATTTTGGAGTTTATCATTTTGGTGGAAAATTCTAGAATTGGTGGGCCCCACTCTTGGTTGGTGAAGAAATGTGCTGAGATTTTTATTCAAATGTGGTGGGTGAGAATAGTAGCAGGTAAAGCTATCAGGTTGCATATTAAGTCTGCTTTGGCGTGTCAACATTTTCCTATAAATAGAGGGCTAAGTTAGAATTGAAAATCACACCAGAAATAAGCTTTCTCTCTTTCTCTCTCTATATTATGAAGCATATTTTGTGAGTATTTAGATACTCTATGAGTTTTTATTCATCAGTGCAAGTTTTCTTCAGCCTTATACCGATCAAAAGTACTCCTCTTTTGAGGTAAGGGATAGGAAGGGATTTTAAGGGTTGTTATGTTTTTCAGTTTCGTAATTTTTCTGACCTTCAAAAATTCTGGAAAAATTTGAAATGATATTTTGATGAGTTTTCTTGATTGTGTCCAAAAATGGTGATTTTTGGATGTATAGATTAAGAGTTATGAATTTTATGAGAAAAGACTATTTTAAAAGTAACCGCTTATAACTCCTTGTGGTTAACTCCAAAATTGATGAAATTTTTATTGGGAGTACATGCATATGATAGGAGTATACTCTGTGAATTTCAGAATTTTTAGATAAAAGTACAATTTTTGATAAATATCTAAATATTCGGCTGTTTTGGCTATATGAAAAATAGTAAATGACTTTTAAAAATTCTGAGAAAAATATATGTTCACTATGGGACTATATTATGCTAAATCCCAGAAAAAAATATTTTTGGAACTGATTTGGTATTTTTCATAAAAATGGTCTAATTATGAGTAAATGAATTAAATATGTTTTGTGAAGAAAGAAAATTGGAAAATAGGATTTTATGGCTTGAGAATCCTATATGAGGTATATGCAGATTTTTGATGAGGGTTTTGGTTATTGATGATGAAATTGTAAGAGTTGGTATTTTATGATGATTAAATGCATTAATTAGTAAAGTGTAAATAATTTAAATAAATTTTTTATCAGCTTAAGAAATATTATTCTTTCAATATCATTATACCGAAATATTGGTATGGATTTTATTGTGAAATTTTTACCTTTTGGTATCGGGGTTACTATTCATGAGTTACTATTCGTGAGTTACTATTCATAAGTTACTATTCACGAGTTACTATTTACGGGTACTATTCACTACAAAATTGGTTTCTTTTCCTAACCAAATTATAGTTGATTTATGAATATTACTCTGGAGATTAAAACTATATATTGATTATATTGATTTTATTATTATATATAACATTTTTATAACCCTGATGTTGAAATTTTCTTTCACTTGAGTGTAATGATGGGTAAATTATTGGTATGATCGTGACTGAGGAATATCTTTGGCCTGTAGTGCAAAGATGAATCGTTAACTGGTATGATCATGTCCATTGAATTTATAATTGAATATCTTTAGCTTAAGTGTAAAGATGAATTGATTAACATGGTTATAATTATTGTTTATATAATTCTGAATTGATTATATATTCTTTGAGATATTAATATATTTGACCTGTTGTGCAAATATGAACTATTGAGGAATATATTTGGCCTGTAGTGCATAGATAAATTGTTGATGAATATCTTTGGCCCGTAGTGCAAAGATGACCTGTTGATGAATATCTTTGGCCTGTAGTGCAAAGATGGTCTGTTGACGAATATCTTTGGCCCGTAGTTCAAAGATGAAGTTATTATTATGATTATGAATAGGAAATGTGATTTGGTGTAACCATGATCTTTGATGTTTCAGGTAAAGATAGGTGATGAAAATTATCTTCATCCTGGATGCGAAGAGGAATTTAGAATTACAATTATGATTATAAGTTATTCATATAATTGTGAAAAAGAACTGTTGATTAATGTTACAGGGATAAAACATTATTGGTGGACTTTTAATGTGGAGAAGATAGTAGACTTTATGGTCTATTTGACTCTTCTAATGGTTTGCTCATTCCGCTGCAACTATGGTTGAAAATTTTTATCATATACCATATGTTCTAAATCTCTGATTTATTATTGTTGAAGGCTATTGATAATTTATTTATCTTTAGTCATGATATTCCTTACTGGGCTAGTTGTGCTTACCCTTTTGCTTCACAATTCCTTTCAGGAAATAAGAGTGTAGCTGGGTCGAGCGGGGGTAACAAGGGAATAGAACGGTGGTCATCATTTAGTAGTTATATTTGGTGAAGAAAATAGGGTGAGGCGAACCCAACGTTGGAAGGGTGTTTTGTTACTATCATACAAGATGTCTAATGACATACAACCTCGTGTCATCATAAGACAGGGTTGTGCTCATCCACTTGCTGAGTATATCTATGGGTATTAGCTATATAATCTTGGTGTTTGTTTGAAATATAATTCACGATTAAAAACAGTGGAGATAATGATAAGTCAAGATAGGGTTTAAGTGACATGCTATGAACATTATTTTTATTTTTGAAAAGGTTAAACAGAACTTCATCTGTAAACCGTCATAACTTACGGGCACGGGGGTGATCAGCCCGTTGTATCCTGTATTGATCAGTACTACATTACAAGAATGAGGGTATCGTTCACTCTGTCCGCCTTGGGCGCATAAAAGTTTTTCCTTGATCGGGATGTTCATATCTGTCTGGGTTTCAAATCAAAGGTTTTATCTTCTTCAACAATAATCTATAATTCAACATATATATATATATATATATATATATATATATATATATATATATGGGTAATTAACAAAGGTGTATCAACATGTGATTAAATACAATAATTATCCAAGTAAGTGCACTTTTATAACCATTTATAGAAATTAACGAACAAAAAATATATCTGAATTTAACATATACTAACATGTTGATAATCAATGAGTGTATATAATATAAGGTTAATAATCTATACATTAATAATATAATTCATAAATATTCTTACTCATGTCCATTGCATAAAGAAAATGTAAAGGTAAGATACTTGCCTGATGTGCGGCTTACAATTTGCAACTTAGTTCTATCTTTTGTATAACAACTTATCAGTAATAAGATCATTTTACTGATTAGAATCACATACTATAACACATAGCACTGCTTATTGCAGTCAGAACATTACCTAATCACATTGTCGCATAAGTTTAACAACCATTGAATCACAAATAATCACTTATTTAATCAAATTATCTAAGCCCAGATCAATTTCTGAAATATGTCGGTGTACCGACGGCTTTAACGAGTAATTATCGAGTCTAAGACTCTATCCTGTAACTCAATATCATTCATATTATTTCTAAATGACTTCATATAATTTTAAAACTTTTATTATAATTTATCATGAATTTTCAAACATCGGAATCATTTTTAAATGATTTAAATACTAATCAATTCTATTATCATTAATATTTAATTAATATTAAACTATTAATGAAACCATTGCCAAAATATAAAAGTTATTTATAATAACTCAAAATATCTTTAAAGTATTAATATTACCCTTAAATGATTTTTAAAACATTTAAATTTTTTTTAAATAATTATCATTAATATTAAAGTAATAATGTATTATTTATCAAAATATTAAAAGTCATTTAATTATAACTTAAAATATATTTAATTCATTTATATCCTTTTTAAATAATTTTTAAATTAATAAAATCATTTTTAAACTATTTATTTAATATAATTATTAAATAAATTAATATCATTAATAATAATTAATAACCATTAATATTAATTATTAATAAATTATCCTTTAAATATTAAAAGTTATATTTTACAACTTAAAATATCTTTAAACACTTTATTTTCATTTAAAATGATTATTATAATATTAAAATCATTTTTAAACTAAATTATTTAATATAATTATTAAATAACTTTAATATCATTAATAATAATTAATTAATAAAATTTACCTTTAAATATTGAAAGTTATATTTTATAACTTAAAATATTTTTAAATACCTTATTTTTATTTAAAATAATTTTTAATATAATAAAATTATTTTTAATCAATTTATTTAATTCATTTAGCAAATAACTTAATGATCATTAATATTAATTTATTAATGAAATTTATCAAAAAATATTAAAAGTTATTAAAAATAACTTAAAATATTTTCTTATATCATAATATAAGTTTAAATGATTTTTTAACTATAAAAATTATTTTTAAATAATTTATTTAATATTATAATTAATTAAATTAAATACTTTTAATATTCCAAAAATATTAAATATTTATGAAATATATTAAAAATAATTAAAAACTAATTTTTGGAATTTAAAATAATTTTTAATAATTTATTTGGTATTTTTAATAATTAAAAACTATTTTTTTAAATTTATTTAATAATTTCTGAAAAATAAAATACTATTTGTCACTAAAGACCGCCTATAGCGACAGTACCGTCGCTATAGGCGTTCTTCATGTTCTTCATGCAAACCCAGAACACCATGCCAGTTAACGAGTTGCTAGGTTTGACCAAGTGCTGTGATCTGTGTAATGTGTTTTTGGGTATTTTATTTGTCAGATCGTGTAGTACTAATGTTATACTACAAGATCCAACAGCAAACATGACCAAAACATGCATCAATCAAAGAGATCTGATCCCTCAAATAAGTTGTCAGACATGTTCTTCATTTCTGGGTTACCCAAAAATGATGAACAGGTTGTCTGTCCAATTTTGGCCTTCTATAACATGTGATTCTTGTGCGTTTTGTGCGAACTAATGCATGCAGTATGTAAATAACATGTAAGTCTAGAGATCCATTACATAAAACCGAATGAACAACAACAAAATCAAAAGATATAAGCTGGTCAAACCTTGTCAGAGATCATGCACTTAAGCTTTCTAGGTTACCCAGAAAACTAAGTTCGTGATATTCTAGCCTGGTTTGACCTTCCAGTGACTTCGATCCATTAGATATTTAGGCAATCTACAAGCTTAATCTTGAAGTCCATATACCATAGTACAAACATATTACAACATCAACAACGAATAAACTAACACTTGCAAGATCCAAGGCCATGAATCTACTGTAAGACAGTCTTGGAAACTTTATGGGTAACCCAGAAATGGCCCGGTCAATGCCGGTCAACGACCTTTGACCGGTTATAACTTACAATCTACAACTGATCTAGGCTTGATTCTTGATCCAGAGCAAAGATCTCATAACAGACTACATATCTAAAACATAAAGCATCGAAAAACATAAACCGATAAGGATCTACAGCCTCTGACATTCATTGTCAGAACACAAAACAAAAATTTTCCAGATTTTATAAAACTTCAAATCCGAGCCCCTAGATGTTATGGATCTAACATCTAGCAACCCAGATCATCATTATACACTAGATTTAACATGTTTAACACACACAAAAACAACATCAAACCACAGATGTGACGTCCCCAAAATAGGTATACAACACCCATTCTGAGTCGCCAAATACATGGTACAAAAAGCAAACTACAACATCAATAATACAATTGTCGTGCAAAATACGACAACACATACTGTGAGTTTAAGTACAAATATTGTCTTCTAGACAATATCCACACTCAAATAAGTGCTCATTACAATTATTCAAACACTATTTTACAGAAATAGTAAGGACTGCTAAAACATCTTTCTAGAGCCATCACTCCATACTCCGACTAGATCCTGCTATGTTCTCACCTCCTGAGAAGAAAAATGGAACAAAAAGGAAAAGGGTGAGCTCAACTAGCTCAGTAAAGAATATTATGACTAAGATAATATACAACAAATTATCATTAGTATTCAACAGGGAAAAATCTGATAGAATATAATCGACAACAAGTTTTAGATCAACAACTGCAGCGGAAACGACAAACCATTAGAAGAGTCAAGTAGAGAATGAATTCTACTATCTTCTAAGATTTAAAAGTCCATTATCAATATTTTATCCCTGTAACATCAATTAATAATCATCTTTAACCAAATATTCATTTTTACACTACAAGCCAAAGATATTCATTTGTATCACCAGTCAGTTATGTTCATCTCAACACCTATTCATCTTTGCACTATAGGCCAAAGATATTCATCAGGTAATCATACATCTTTGCACTACAGGCCAAAGATATTCAGTAATATCATCATTTAGGACTGAGGATGATGAAAAATATCTTAAAGAAAATGAATCCAATGAGACAGAAGGACAAATAGTAGGGATTCGTATAACAGTTTATCCAAGATCAATAATACTTCATAATAATCAATTGTGAAGCAGAATTCAAAAATAAAGATCAAAACATGGATACAATCAAAGATAGTAACCATAATAGACATCTTGGACAAAAAGAAAAAATTTTATTTTTCGGTGAATAGTGTCGTATTAGTGAATAGTGCCGTATACGTGAATAGTAATCCCGACACAAAAAGTTCTAAATTTGATAAAAAAAAACTCATCAATATTTCCGCATAATGATATTGAAGAAAATAATATCATTTAGAAAGAAAATAATATCCCTTACCTCAAAATATCAGTACTTATAATCGGAATATCGGTATAAGGATGAAGGAAACTTGCACTGATGAATAGAAACTCACAAAGTATCTAAATACTTCCAAAATACACTCAATAATCTAGAGAGAGAAAGAGAGAAAACTTGTTTCTGGTGTGATTTTCAATTCTAACTTAGTCATCTATTTATAGGAAAATGTTAGCACGCCGAAGCAGACTTAACCTGCAACCTAATGGCTTTACCTGTTACTATTCCCACCCACCACATTTGAATAAAAATCTCAGCACATTTTCACCAACCAAAAGTGGGGCCCACCAATTCTAGAATTTTCTGCCAAAATGACAAATTCTGCAACTTCTACAATTTCTGAACCAGTCATCTCGTAAAATTCATAACAAATCATACGTTCATTTTTAACGGTTCAAAATTTGTGGACATATACTCAACTTATATATGAATAATATATCCAAAAATTACCACGATCCAACAGTCGGATTAAAAATTATAACCCCCGCAATATTTCTCAAAAACCTTGATTTGATTTTTAATACCTCTATTCCGATAAAAATACTGATAAAAATACTGATAAAACACCTCAACATTAACTCCTTCATTTTTAACCACAATAAATATATCCAACATTTATATCCACATAGAATAAATATTTTCTTATTATATGAATCAATAATTAATTATTTACAAATAATATTACAGAATCACATTTATGACAACGAGGCCGTTCCCAAGAAAGAGGGGGCTTTCCAATAAGGATTTCTCCTTACTAGCGCACAATTAGATGACCAAACCTCTCTTTAGACAGAACTTTCTAGACATTGCCAATAATGCTATCTAATAATATTATTCAAATAATATGAATTATTTATCTGATAATGGAAAATACTGTGCAGCAACAATTATTGAAACAACAATAATATAAAATATCAACGCAACAATTATTGAATCAATAAAATAAAATATTAAATAGTAACTACTGTAACAATTATTGAGTAGTGCCTTTTTACGTAAGAATCAATAATTGGTGCAATACCACGTGCTACTGTATTTTAACCACCAGGTATTCCAACAGTATTAACGGTAACAACTACACCGTTAATTATAAACAACTTATACTTGTCGTTTTCTTCATCCAATCACTTTCCGTTATGGGGCCCACACAAGGCTGCGCCGTCGTACGAATATTCCTCGACAGCAAGAATATTCCACGACCAAACGAATATTCACCGACCAAAAATGAATATTTTATAACCACTTGCTTATTTGAAATATTTGCGTATTTTACCCATAACTAACCACATTAATCAAATCAACCATTTCTATTTCAAAATAATAAATAGAGAAAATTTAATTTCATTTATTAATAAGTTGAGGTCTTACAACAGACCGATGGACAGATTTTCAAGTAGGGTTTATACCTCTAATGAACAAATCTTGATTTTTGGCTTCTGATTTGTTAGTGATTTTCGTGGGGCTTGTTTATGGAACTGATTTAGCTTATATTTTCGTTGGTTTAAGAGAGAGAGAGTCTAGGTTGAGTGTTTGGAGAGAAATGAGCTAAATGGTGACTTTCTCTCCCTCTTGATCTATATATACTAGTGTATGATACATGTATGGCTGATATATATGACTAATTGCTGGAAATTTAAGTCACTAAGTCAACATGTTAGGTCACCAACTCCAACAACTCTAACACTTGGCAAAATTCAATAATACAAGAGGGGTAAAATGGTCTTTTCGCACGAAATTTTAAGGGCAATCTAGTAGTCATGCAAACCCTTAGGATTTAACCCTTAGGGTTTAACCCTAAGGTTTTCCAACATTAGATTTTCTAGGATTACATTTTAGGGTTTACACAAAATAAAAATAAAATAAACATTTTAGTTTCTAAAATTAGAAAATTAGGGTTTTATAATTATGATTGATTTTCTAATTAATTTATACAGGAATATTAGGTTTTAATATCACTAATTATAATTAACATTGCTAAAATAGCAATTAGGATTTATGATTTTTGATAATTAGGGTTATCGATTTATAATTAGGTTTTCTAATTATCAAATTAGGGTTTTGAAAATATCTTAGGGTTCTCTAAAAATTAGTTAGGGTTTCTAGATTATAATTAGGGTTTACCTAATTAATCAAATCATTATATAATACACATCATAAAACATATAATATCGTCATATAACAGTCTTAAACTCACACTTGATTTTGAAATTAGGGTTTCCCCCTGTAAAATTAGGGTTTAATCAATTAATATTAGGGTTTTGAAATTAAACACCATAATTGACCAATTATCATCAATACGTACATACAACACATATTTATAGCACTAAAAAATCAAAATATAATTAATATTATATTATGATTCTCATTCCTTGATAAAAATTTAAAATTAGGGTTTGGATTTCATATCTGATTTATTCTTCATATTTAACCTTAATAATTAAGGTAAAATAATTAACTTAATAATTTGTACTAAAATTCACATAATAAAATAATTATTATAATTATTCTAAAAATCACTCCATATATTATTTAAATAATATATGATTATATATTCATGGAAAATCATTAATAAAAATATTTCTGCTATTAAATTAATTATTATAAGAATATACTTTTTAATAATCAATAATTCTAAAGTAAATTTACTTGTAAATAATCATGTAATAAATATATTTGTATTTACCACATAAATACTTATACACCTTATCTTGTACAAATCCTCATCCTTAAAATAATAATAATAAAAAATTTATACGAAAAATTTCTTATTTATTTATATAGAAAATATCGGGTTGTTACATTCACCCTCCCTTATAAAGATTCCGTCCTCATAATCACCGTTTTAAAACCTATACATACCAGGGTACGTAGCATACCCAATCATTGCAAGTAGATCTCGATCAACCTTGATCGAACTGATCTTTAATTATTCACATACAGCTTATCTTTCTGATTAAACGGAAATTTAATTTCTAAAAGAACTCAAATTCCTCCCTCAAAATTTCTTTATAAAATAATTTACTATATATAGGAAAATCATGTATAAGAAAATACAAATTATACGAATAATACCTTGAGTTCCATTACCAGCTGCCATCGCGTCCTGGCAGTCATGTTGTATACCCTTGCAGTAGATTTGGTTGGTTTGCTGGATGACGTAGGTCCCGTGATTGCTAAAGTCTCACTGCTAGTGCCAGTATTCACACTTCCTGCCTCCGTCCTCCTCTTCGGACAATCTTTCACCTTGTGCTCAGTCGATCCGCACAGAAAACACCCACTGTTCATTCTTGGATTGGGACAGTTGGGAGAGATATGGCCCTCCTGCATGCACTTATAGCAAACAAATTCTCCTTTCAGACATTCTCCCAAGTGGTTCTTTCCACAAGTCTTATACTATACCGCTGGCTTCTTAACACCTTCCTACTTGATCTGAATATTCCCAAAGTTATTCACCTTTCTCTTGCTATCACCACTCCTGCTCCCATTATTAATTCCTACCTTCCCAGCTCCTTCGGTCTTACCTTTATTCTTCATCTCCTTGTTGTAGAGGCTCATGGCCTCACTCCCCTCCTAAGCTATAATCGCCTTCTCCATGAGTGTTGTAAATGTAGGAATCTACAACACCGCCACCTTGTTGTAGAGCCAGGGTTTCAATCCAAGCTCAAACTTTCTAGCTTTCCTAGCTTCCGTATCAACTTGATGCGGAGCAAACCTAGCTAACTCATTGAATTTTACGGCGTATTCTGACACCGTCATGTTTTCCTTCTTCAACTCTAAAAATTTTACCTCCATCCTAGCCTGCATACTGGACGAGAAATAGTTCTCGAAGAACAGTATTTTGAACCTATCCCATGTAACTACACCTTCTCCTGCCCTCGCCTGATTTGCTTCCCACCAAAAATTTGCCTCACCCTTCATTATGTAGGTGGCAAAAGTAGTCTTCTGCCCCTCAGCTACCCTAGCTATCACGAATGCTTTTTCAATCTCTTTAACCCAAGTCTGGGCTTCAACAGTTGTACCTTTGAATTCTGGCGGTCCTACAGCCTTAAAATCTTTAAAGTTAGCTAAGTAGTTGTCCGGTTGGTTCCTTGCAGCTGGTATTCCCTGTTGCATAGCTTGAGCTATCATGTTCGCGAAGTTCTGCATCGGGTTTGCTTGTTGTTGTCCCTCAGCGTTGTTAACAGATTCTTCTGCCCTTTGATTGCGAGTTCGACATCTTGGCGGCAATATCTGATTAAATAAAATCATAAATTTAACTTACATTCTAAACCTTATCGCATAAGTTTATCATATTAAACTTGTTTCATTACTCAAACATAGATTCATATTCCTTCAACGAATATTTTACATAGCATAACACATAATGCTTTAAACATCAGCTATTCCTTTGTGAATACAAAAGTCAGGATTTACAACTTGATCATTACAAAAGTTTTATAATATATCCTTACACATACATATAACACCGAAGCTAGACTACCTATTCGATATGCCTTTTTCCTTGAACAACTTTTTGCCTGATGACCTTCTATCCCACAGATAAAATATGCTCCTGGTTTGTAGTCAGGACAATATAGAGTAGTATGTCCTTCATAACCGCAAAGATAACATATTCTTTTCACTTTCTTCTTATCGAATTTGCCTAAGTTATGGTCTTCTATCTTTCTTTTCCCCTTCTTGCTCGGAGCTACACACGATGTGTTGCTGGTGGCTCCCATCTGATCAATTTGGATTTTAAGCTTATCTTGTTCTTCTATTGTTTCTATTAACGCTTGACGCAATTGACTATTTAACAACTTTTCTATTTCCCACAGCCTTTCCAGAGAAAAAACCTTGTTCTTCAGATCCTGCACCTCCGTTGATGCTTGATCAGCTTCAACTTTAGTGTCTGAATCACTATCTGTTAGTTCGACCATCTCCGGATCTGGTACTACGTTTTCTACAATAACCACCTCGTCTGAGTTGGTTTCATTGTAAGCCTCCATTTTAGCTATTGGCTTCAATATCAACTCGGGTGTATGGGTTTGATTCTTCTTCATGCTATAAGCATATATCAAGCCTTTCCTACCAGACATCTACACACATAAATTATCCTGATTAGCATATAATATATACACATAGCAATTGATAGTTTTATATAAGTTATCTTTTATTTTGTTTGACGATGAATTCATTCAATTCATCTCATTTTTAAACTCTATATGAGTTATTTATATTTTCAACGTTTCCCTCTGTTCTAAGGTTATAGCCTAAGGTCTAGCCCACCTAAGGTTTTTAACCCTAAGCTCTGATACCAACCTGTAAAGCCCCCAAATTCAGAAACTTAAAACCCGAACTCGGTGCTTCACGATACCATTTCTATGAGCGAAATAATACTAATAATAATAACAATAATATAAAAATTAACTTAATTTACATATCATCAGAGTCAAATCCCCAGGTACGAGACCTTTAATCATTCATTACAATACATGATAGATAAATATATATCATTCTTCTTTTAATAAAGTCTAAACTATTACATAATATATATAGCATAACACTTATTCAGCAACTTTCCCTTTGCCTTTGTTCTTGGCAGAGCCTTCAAGTTATTCACACTTAACTGAAAACATTTAAATTAAGCAAAGATGAGCATTTGAGTGCCTAAGAAGTAATAACAATTATATTTATAAGCTGAAAGAATTTAAATATTTTCTTTATACCCTTCTACAACAAGTCAATAGTTGTGAAGTAATTTGAACTGATAATAATAATAATAATATAACATCCCTCTTTCAAAATTTTAAAACTACGTAATGACTATAAATAGGGTTTAAGTGACATGCTATGAACATTATTTTTATTTTCGAAAAGGTTAAATAGAACTTCATCTGTAAACCATCATAACTTACGGGCACAGGAGTGATCAGCCCGTTGTACCCTGTATTGATCAATACTACGTTACAAGAACGAGATATCGTTCACTCTGTCCGCCTTGAGCGCATAAAAGTTTTCCTTTGATCGGGATGTTCATATCTGTCTGGGTTCCAAATCAAAGGTTTTATCTTGTTCAACAATAATCTATAATTCAACACACACACACACACACACACACACACACACATATATATATATATATATATATATATATATATATGGGTAATTAACAAAGGTGTATCAACATGTGATTAAATACAATAATTATCCAAGTGGGGATACTTGTATAACCATTTATAGAAATTAACGAACAGAATATATATCTGAATTTACCATATACTAATATGTTCATAATCAATGAACGTATATAATATAAGGTGAATAATATGTATAGTAATAATATAATTCATAAATATTCTTACACATGTCCATTGCATAAAGAAAATGCAAAGGTAAGATACTTGCCTGAAGCGCGGCTTATAATTTGCAACTTAGTTCTATCTTTTGTATAATAACCTATCAGTAATAAAATCATTTTACTGATTAGAATCACATACTATAACACATAGCACTGCTTATTGCAGTCAGCACATTACCTAATCACATTGTCACATAAGTTTAACAACCATTGAATCACAAATAATCACTTATTTAATCAAATTATCTAAGTCCAAATCAATTACTGAAACATATCGGTGTACCGACGGCTTTAACGGGTAATTATCGAGTCTAAGACTCTATCCTGTAACTCAATATCAATCATATTATTTCTAAATGACTTAATATAATTTTAAAACATTTATTATAATTTATCATGAATTTTCAAACATCGGAATCATATTTAAATGATTTAAATACTAATCAATTCTATTATCATTAATATTTAATTAATATTAAACTATTAATGAAACCATTTCCAAAATATAAAAATTATTTATAATAACTCAAAATACCTTTAAAATATTAATATTACCCTTAAATGATTTTTAAAACATTTAAAATCATTTTTAAATAATTATCATTAATATTAAAGTATTAATGTATTATTTATCAAAATATTAAAAGTCATTTAATTATAACTTAAAATATTTTTAATTCATTTATATCCTTTTTAAATGATTTTTAAATTAATAAAACCATTTTAAAACTATTTATTTAATATAATTATTAAATAAAGTAATATCATTAATAATAATTAATAACCATTAATATTAATTATTAATAAAATTATCCTTTAAATATTAAAAGTTGTATTTTACAACTTAAAATATCTTTAAACACTTTATTTTTATTTAAAATGATTATTATAATATTAAAATCATTTTTAAACTAAATTATTTAATATAATTACTAAATAACTTTAATATCATTAATAATAATTAATTAATAAAATTTACCTTTAAATATTGAAAGTTATATTTTATAACTTAAAATATTTTTAAATACCTTATTATTATTTAAAATAATTTTTAATATAATAAAATCATTTTTAATCAATTTATTTAATTCATTTAGTAAATAACTTAATGATCATTAATATTAATTTATTAATGAAATTTATCACAAAATATTAAAAGTCATTAAAAATAACTTAAAATATTTTCTTATATCATAATATAATTTTAAATAATTTTTCAAATATAAAAATCATTTTTAAATAATTTATTTAATATTATAATTAAATAAATTAAATACTTTTAATATTCCAAAAATATTAAATACTTATGAAATATATTAAAAATAATTAAAAACTAATTTTTGTAATTTAAAATAATTTTTAATAATTTATTTGGTATTTTTAATAATTAAAAACTTTCTATTTATTTAATAATTTTTAGAAAATAAAATACTATTTGTCGCTAAAGACCGCCTATAGCGACATAACCGTCGCTATAGGTGTTCTTCATGTTCTTCATGCAAACCCAGAACACCATGCCAGTTAACGAGTTGCTAGGTTTGACCAAGTGCTGTGATCTGTGTAATGTGTTTCTAGGTATTTTATTTGTCAGACCGTGTAGTACTAATGTTATACTACAAGATCCAACATCAAACATGACCAAAACATGCATCAATCAAAGAGATCTGATCCCTCAAACAAGCTGTCAGACATGTTCTTCATTTCTGGGTTACCCAGAAATGAAGAACAGGTTGTCTGTCCAATTTTGGCCTTCTATAACATGTGATTCTTGTGCGTTTTGTGTGAACTAATGCATGCAGTATGTAAATAACATGCAAGTCTAGATATCCATTACATAAAACCGAATGAACAACAACAAAGTCAAAAGATATAAGCTGGTCAAACCTTTTCAGAGATCATGCACTTAAGTTTTCTAGGTTACCCAGAAAACTAAGTTCGTGATCTTCTGGCCTGGTTTGACCTTCCAGTGACTTCGATCCATTAGATATTTAGGCTATCTACAAGCTTAATCTTGAAGTCCATATACCATAGTACAAACATATTACAACATCAACAATAAATAAACTAACACTCACAAGATCCAAGGCCATGAATCTACTGTCAGACCGTCCTGGAAACTTTCTGGGTAACCCAGAAATGGCCTGGTAAATGCTGGTCAACGACCTTTGACCGGTTATAACTTACAATCTACAACTGATCTAGGCTTGATTCTTGATCTAGAGCAAAGATCTCATAACAGACTACATATCTAAAACATAAAACAACCAAAAAGATAAACCGATAAGGATCTACAGCCTCTGACATTTATTGTCAGAACACAAAATAAAATTTTTCCAGATTTTATAAAACTTCAAATCCGAGCTTCTAGATGTTATGGATCTAACATCTAGCAACCCAGATCATCATTATACACTAGATTTAACACGTTTAACAGAAAAAAAAAATAACATCAAACCACAGATCGATGGACAGATTTTCAAGTAGGGTTTATACCTCTAATGAACAAATCTTGATTTCTGGCTTCTGATTTGTTAGTGATTTTCGTGGGGCTTGTTTATGGAACTGATTTAGCTTATATTTTCGTTGGTTTAAGAGAGAGAGAGAGAGTCTAGGTTGAGTGTTTGGAGAGAAATGAGCTAAATGGTGACTTTCTCTATCTCTTAATCTATATATACTAGTGTATGATACATGTATGGATGATATATATGACTGATTGCTGGAAATTTAAGTCACTAAGTCAACATGTTAGGTCACCAACTCCAACAACTCTAACACTTGGCAAAATTCAATAATACAAGAGGGGTAAAATGGTCTTTTCTCATGAGATTTTAAGGGCAATCTAGTAATCATGCAAACCCTTAGGGTTTGACCTTAGGGTTTAACCCTAAGGTTTTCTAACATTAGATTTTTTAGGATTACATTTTAGGGTTTACACAAAATAAAAACAAAAAAAACATTTTAGTTTCTAAAATTAGAAAATTAGGGTTTTCTAATTATGTTTAATTTTCTAATTAATTTATACAGGAACATTAGGGTTTAATATCACTAATTATAATTAACATTGCTAAAATAGTAATTAGGGTTTATGATTTTTGGTAATTAGGGTTATCGATTTATAAATAGGTTTTCTAATTATAAAATTAGGGTTTTTAAAATATCTTAGGGTTCTCAAAAATTAATTAGGGTTTCTAGATTATAATTAGGGTTTACCTAATTAATCAAATCATTATATAATACACATCATAAAACATATAACACCATCATATAACAGTCTTAAACTCACAATTGATTTTCAAATTAGGGTTTCCCCCAGTAAAATTAGGGTTTAACCAATTAATATCAGGGTTTTAAAATTAAACACCATAATTGACTAATTATCATCAATACGTACATACAACACATATTTATAGCACTGAAAAATTAAAATATAATTAATATTATATTATTATTCTCATTCCTTGATAAAAATCCAAAATTAGGGTTTGGATTTCATATTTGATTTATTCTTCATATTTAACCTTAATAATTAAGGTAAAATAATTAACTTAATAATTTGTACTAAAATTCACATAATAAAATAATTATTATAATTATTCTCAAATTCACTCCATGTATTATTTAAATAATATATGATTATATATTCATGGAAAATAATTAATAAAAATATTTTCGCTATTAAATTAATTAGTATAAGAATATAATTTTTAATAATCAATAATTCTAAAATAAATTTACTTGTAAATAATCATGTAATAAATATATTTGTACTTACCACATAAATACTTATACACCTTATCTTGTACAAATCCTCATCCTTAAAATGATAATAATAAAAAATTTATACGAAAAATTTCTTATTTATTTATATAGAAAATATCGGGTTGCTACATTCACCCTCTCTTATAAATATTCCATCCTCATAATCACCGTTTTAAAACCTATACATACCAGGGTACGTAGCATACCCAATCATTGCAAGTAGATCTCGATCAACCTTGATCGAACTGATCTTTAATTATTCATATACAGCTTTCCTGATGCACGGCTTACAATTTACAACATAGTTCTATCTTTTGTATAACAACCTATCAGTAATAAGATCATTTTACTGATTAGAATCACATACTATAACACATAGCACTGCTTATTGCAGTCAGCACATTACCTAATCACATTGTCACATAAGTTTAACAACCATTGAATCACAAATAATCAATTATTTAATCCAATTATCTAAGTCTATATCAATTTCTGAAATATGTCGGTATATCGACGGCTTTAACGGGTAATTATCGAGTCTAAGACTCTATCCTGTAACTCAATATCAGTCATATTATTTCTAAATGACTTAATATAATTTTAAAACATTTTTTTATAATATATCATGAATTTTCAACCATCAGAATCATATTTAAATGATTTAAATACTAATCAATTCTATTATCATTAATATTTAATTAATATTAAACTATTAATGAAACCATTGCCAAAATATAAAAGTTATTTATAATAACTCAAAATACCTTTAAAGTATTAATATTACCCTTAAATGATTTTTAAAACATTTAAAATCATTATTTATCATTAATATTAAAGTATTAATGTATTATTTATCATAATATTAAAAGTCATTTAATTATAACTTAAAATATTTTTAATTCACTTATATCCTTTTTAAATAATTTTAAATTAATAAAACCATTTTTAAACTATTTATTTAATATAATTATTAAATAAATTAATATCATTAATAATATTTAATAATCATTAATATTAATTATTAATGAAATTATCCTTTAAATATTAAAAGTTCTATTTTATAACTTAAAATATCTTTAAACACTTTATTATCATTTAAAATGATTATTATAATATTAAAATTATTTTTAAACTAAATTATTTAATATAATTATTAAATAACTTTAGTATCATTAATAATAATTAATTAATGAAATTTACCTTTAAATATTGAAAGTTATATTTTATAACTTAAAATATTTTTAAATACCTTATTATTATTTAAAATAATTTTTAATATAATAAAATCATTTTTAATCAATTTATTTAATTCATTTAGTAAATAACTTCATGATCATTAATATTAATTTATTAATGAAATTTATCACAAAATATTAAAAGTCATTAAAAATAACTTAAAATATTTTCTTATATCATAATATAATTTTAAATAATTTTTCAAATATAAAAATTAGTTTTAAATAATTTATTTAATATTATAATTAAATAAATTAAATACTTTTAATATTCCAAAAATATTAAATATTTATGAAATATATTAAAAATAATTAAAAACTAATTTTTAGAATTTAAAATAATTTTTAATAATTTATTTGGTATTTTTAATAATTAAAAACTATTTTTTTTCTATTTATTTAATAATTTCCAGAAAATAAAATACTGTTTGTCGCTAAAGACCGCTATAGCTACAAAACCGTCGCTATATGTGTTCTTCATGTTATTCATGCAAACCCAGAACACCATGCCAGTTAACGAGTTGCTAGGTTTGACCAAGTGCTGCGATCTGTGTAATGTTTTTGTGGGTATTTTATTTGTCTGATCGTGTAGTACTAATGTTATACTACATGGTCCAACAGCAAACATGACCTAAACATGCATCAATCAAAGAGATCTGATTCCTCAAACAAGCTGTCAGACATGTTCTTCATTTCTAGGTTACCCAGAAATGAAGAACAGGTTGTCTGTCCAATTTTGGCCTTCTATAACATGTGATTCTTGTGCGTTTTGTGTGAACTAATGCATGCATTATGTAAATAACATGTAAGTATAGAGATCCATTACATAAAACCGAATGAACAACAACAAAATCAAAAGATATAAGCTGGTCAAACCTTGTCAGAGATCATGCATTTATTGTTGTTTCAATAATTCTTGCTGCACAGTATTTTCCATTATCAGATCAATAATTCATATTATTTGAATAATATTATTAGATAGCATTATTGGCAATGTCTAGAAAGTTCTGTCTAAGGAGAGGGTTGGTCATCTAATTGCGCGCTAGTAAGGAGAAATCCTTATTGGAAAGCCCCCTCTTTCCTGGGAACGGCCTGGTTGTCATAATTGTGATTCTGTAATATTATTTGTGAATAATTATTTATTGATTCATATGATAAGGAAATATTTATTCTATATGGATATAAATGTTGGATATATTTATTGTGGTTAAAAATGAAGGAGTTAATGTTGAGGTGTTTAATCAGTATTTTTATCGGAATGGATGTATTAAAAATCAAATCAGGGTTTTTGAGAAATATTGCGGGGGTTATAATTTTTAATCCGACCGTTGGATCGTGGTAATTTTTGGATATGTTATTCATATATAAGTTGAGTATATGTCCACAATTTTTGAACCGTTAAAAATAAACGTATGATTTGTTATGAATTTTACGAGATGACTGGTTCAGAAATTGTAGAAGTTGCGAAATTTATCATTTTGGCAGAAAATTTTAGAATTGGTGGGCCCAACTTTGGGTTGGTGAAAATGTGCTGAGATTTTTATTCAAATGTGGTGGGTGGGAATAGTAGCAGGTAAAGCCATCAGGTTGCAGGTTAAGTCTGGTTCGGCGTGCTAACATTTTCCTATAAATAGAGGGCTAAGTTAGAATTGAAAATCACACCAGAAACAAGTTTTCTCTCTTTCTCTCTCTAGATTATTGAGTGTATTTTGGAAGAATTTAGATACTTTGTGAGTTTCTATTCATCAGTGTAAGTTTTCTTCAACCTTATACCGATATTCCGATCAGAAGTACTGATATTTTAAGGTAAGGGATATTATTTTCTTTATAAATGATATTATTTTCTTCAATATCATTATGCTGAAATATTGATATGAGGTTTTTTTTATCAAATTTAAAACTTTTTGTGTCGGGGTTACTATTCACGTATACGGCACTAGTCACGAATACGGCACTGTTCACCGAAAAATAAAATTTTCCCTTTTTGTCCAAGATGTCTATTATGGTTACTATCTTTGATTGTATCCATGTTTTGATCTTTATTTTTGAATTCTACTTCACAATTGATTATTATGAAGTATTATTGATCATGGATAAACTGTTATACGAATCCCTACTATTTGTCCTTCTGTCTCACTGGATTCATTTTCTTTAAGATATTTTTCATCATCCTCAGTCCTAAATGATGATATTACTGAATATCTTTGGCCTGTAGTGCAAAGATGTATGATTACCTGATGAATATCTTTGGCCTGTAGTGCAAAGATGAACAGGTGTTGAGATGAACATGACTGACTGGTGATACAAATGAATATCTTTAGCCTGTAGTGCAAAGATGAATATTTGGTTAAAGATGATTATTAATTGATGTTACAGGGATAAAATATTGATGGTGGACTTTTAAATCTTAGAAGATAGTTGTAAGACCCCAACTTATTAATGAATAAAATCAAATTTTCTCTAAATATTATTGTGAATAATAAGGGGTTAATTTGATATAATACTTTGGTTATGGGTGAAATGTGCAAATTTTGTAAAATAAGCAAGTGGTTATAAAATATTTATTTTTGGTCGGTGAATATTCGGTTGGTCGTGGAATATTCTTGCTGTCGGGGAATATTCGTACGACGACGCAGCCTTGTGTGGGCCCCATAACGGAAAGCGATTGGATGAAGAAAACGACAAGTATAAGTTGTTTATAAATAACGGCGTAGTTGTTACCGTTAATACTGTTGGAATACCCGTGGTTAAAATACAGTAGCACACGGTATTGCATCAATTATTGATTCTTACGTAAGAAGGCACTACTCAATAATTGTTACAGTAGTTATTATTCAATATTTTATTTTATTGATTCAATAATTGCTGCGTTGATATTTTATATTATTGTTGTTTCAATAATTGTTGCTGCACAGTATTTTCATTTATCAGATCAATAATTCATATTATTTGAATAATATTATTAGATAACATTATTGGCAATGTCTAGAAAGTTCTGTCTAAGGAGAGGTTTGGTCATCTAATTGCGCGCCAGTAAGGAGAAATCCTTATTGGAAAGCCCCCTCTTTCCTGGGAACGGCCTGGTTGTCATAAATGTGATTCTGTAATATTATTTGTGAATAATTAATTATTGATTCATATGATAAGGAAATATTTATTTTATGTGGATATAAATGAGGGATATATTTTTGTGGTTAAAAATGAAGGAGTTAATGTTGAGGTTTTTGTCAGTATTTTTGTCGGAATGGAGGTATTAAAAATCAGGGTTTTTGAGATAGTTTGCGGGGGTTATAATTTTTAATCCGACCGTTGGATCGTGGTAATTTTTGGATATGTTATACATATATAAGTTGAGTATATGTCCACAAATTTTGAACCGTTAAAAATGAACGTATGATTTATTACGAATTTTACAAGATGACTGGTTCAGAAATTGTTGAATTTTCGGAGTTTATCATTTTGGTGGAAAATTCTAGAATTGGTGGGCCCCACTTGTGGTTGGTGAAGAAATGTGCTGAATTATATTTCAAATGTGGTGGGTGGGAATAGTAGCAGGTAAAGCCATCAGGTTGCAGGTCAAACCTACCAAAATTTTCCTATAAATAGAGGGCTAAGTTAGAATTGAAAATCACACCAGAAACAAGTTTTCTCTCTTTCTCTCTCTAGATTATTGAGTGTATTTTGTGAGTATTTAGATACTTTGAGAGTTTCTATTCATCAGAGCAAGTTTCTTTCAGCCTTATACCGGTATTCCGACCAGAAGTACTGATATTTTGAGGTAAGGGATATTATTTTCTTCTTAATGATATTATTTTCTTCAATATCATTATGCTGAAATATTGATATGAGTTTTTATCAAATTTGGAACTTTTTGTGTCGGGGGTTACTATTCACGTATACGGCACTATTCACGAATACGGCACTATTCACCGAAAAATAAAATTTTCCCTTTTTGTCCAAGATGTCTATTATGGTTACTATCTTTGATTGTATCCATGTTTTGATCTTTATTTTTGAATTCTGCTTCACAATTGATTATTATGAAGTATTATTGATCTTGGATAAACTGTTATACGAATCCCTACTATTTGTCCTTCTGTCTCATTGGATTCGTTCTCTTTAAGATATTTTTCATCATCCTCAGTCCTAAATGATGATATTACTGAATATCTTTGGCCTGTAGTGCAAAGATGTATAATTACTTGATGAATATCTTTGGCCTGTAGTGCAAAGATGAACAGGTGTTGAGATGAACATGACCGACTGATGATACAAATGAATATCTTTGGCCTGTAGTGCAAAGATGAATATTTGGTTAAAGATGATTATTAATTGATGTTACAGGGATAAAATATTGATGATGGACTTTTAAATCTTAGAAGATAGTAGAATTCTTTCTCTACTTGACTCTTCTAATGGTTTGCTGTTTCCGCTGCAGTTGTTGATCTAAAACTTGTTGTCGATTATATTTTATCAGATTTTTCCCTGTTGAAGACTAACGATAATTTGTTGTATATTATCTTAGTCATAATATTCTTTACTGGGCTAGTTGAGCTCACCCTTTTCCTTTTTGTTCCATTTTTCTTCTCAGGAGGTGAGAACATAGCAGGATCTAGTCGGGGTATGGAGTGATGGTTCTAGAAAGATGTATTAGCAGTCCTCACAGTAGTTTCTGAGTAAAATAGATGTAGAAAGTAATTGAATAATTTGAGGAAAATATTTGAGAGTTTATATATTTGTCAAATAATATTTGACAATATTTGTATTTAAACTCACAGTATGTGTTGTCGTATTTTGCACGACAATTGTATTATTGAAGTTGTAGTTTGCTTTCTGTACCATGTATTTGGCGACTCAGAATGGGTGTTGTATACCTATTCTGGGGGCGTCACAGTTGGTATCAGAGCTTAGGGATATGATCCCTGGCTGAGATGTGAGACAAGAACTAGGAGGGGAGAGACGGGGAATTCCTTCGCTAGTATGACCTGACTAAGTTTATTTGGTGTTTATTTGGTCGGTCAGAGTATAGGGATAATATATGACATGACTATTAACCCTTGTTTTATGGCAGTATTTAAGAATGGCAGCTGAGAACGTTAATAATGGAGTAAATCAGACCGTGGAGACACCTTTGATCACTACCCAGGGGAACGTGCAACAGGAAGGCAATATTCCTCCTGTAAACAACGTTACCGAGCAAACGATGAATGATGGAATGTTTAGGAGCTTTTTGCAGTTCATGCAAAATCAGACGAGGGAGACTCGTGTGCAGAATACGGGTGGAAATGATAACAACGCGCGGTTTGTCACAGCTAAGCAGTTCAAAGAATTGGGACCACCAGAATTTAAGGGAAAGCCGGATCCGATCATGGCGGAAACGTGGGTCAAGCAAATTACCAAGATATTTGATGTCTTGGGATGCACGGAGGAACAGAAGGTTCCATTCGCCACATTTATGTTCCGCGGTGAGGCAGACTACTGGTGGGAGTCTGTGAAGCGTACCCAGCCTGACGCACTCAACATGTCCTGGGAAACATTTCAAAAACTGTTCAATGACAAGTACTTTCCTGAAAGTATTCGTCATATGAAGGAGGTTGAGTTTATTAGACTGGAACAAAACAACATGACGGTGTCCCAGTACGAGGCGAAGTTTGCAGAGTTATCCAGGTTTGCACCTCATTTGGTCGAAAATGAGGAACGAATGACAAGGATGTTTCTGAGAGGTCTAAAACCCGAGATTCGACAATATCTTATCTCTCATAAATTTTCTTTATATTCAGATGTTGTAAACAGGGCTCAATTATTAGAGCGAGATAATGAGTATGTGCAACCGAGGGACCACAACCAGGGTCATACCGGTGGCGGCAGTCATCGAAGCAATGAAAACCAGCAGGGAGGAAAACATTCGGACAAAAGCGGTAACCACTCTGGTGGTAATCGTGGTCGTGATAATAGAAGAGCGAGTCGGGAGGAGATTTCAAGAAGAGAAGGTACAACAATGATAACGTGAAGACGTCAGCACAAACATCAACTGTTTCTAGGGGAGGAGAACGACCACCGTCGTATGTTACAAATGTGGGAAAGAGGGACATATCAGCCCAAACTGCCCACAACAATCCAAGGTATGTTATAACTGTGGAAAGGAAGGTCATATAGCTCGAGAGTGTTCTGTAGCGAAAACCAAGTTCAGCGGGGATGGTGACTCCAAAAGTTATCCCGGATAAGTCGAAATCAGCGGTTCCTGGAAGGGCGTTTGTCGTTACTGGCCAAAACGCGAGAAACCCGAACGAGGTGATCACGGGTAAGCTAATCTTGAATTCTTGCGAAGTTTATACTTTACTAGATACCGGTTCTACCCATTCTTTTATCTCTCCTGCTTGTGCTCAACGTTTAAACTTGACTCCGGAGAAATTGGACTTTAACTTATCTGTTGAAACTCCGTTGGGTGAAACCTTCGTTACATCTACAGTTTATAAATCTTGCATGATCCAAGTTGGCACTATCACATTACCTGTTGATCTTATCTCTTTAAAGATACTTGCTTTTGATGTGATTTTAGGAATTGATTGGTTAACCACTCATCATGCTAAAATTGATTGTTTTCGTAAGGTTGTTAGTTTTCATATTCCTAACCAACCTGTCATACGAATTCAAACTACTAAACCACTAAAATCAGTCACTGTCATATCAAGCCACAAAGCTATTCGTTTATTGAAAAACGGATGTCAAGCTTTCTTAGCCCATGTTATGGATTTGAACAAAGACAAGTCAGATTTGAATAATATTTCTATTGTTAGAGAATTTCCCGATGTATTTCCTGAAGAACTTCCCGGTCTACCCCCGAACGAGAAATTGAATTCTTTATTGACCTTGAACCCGGTACAAAGCCCATTTCTAAAACTCCATATCGAATGGCTCCTATTGAACTTCAGGAGTTAAAAGTCCAACTACAGGAGTTGTTGGACATCGGTTTTATTCGTCCTAGTACGTCTCCTTGGGGTGCTCCTGTTTTATTCGTAAAGAAGAAAGACGGGAGTATGCGACTTTGTATTGACTATCGAGAATTGAACCATGTCACCATCAAGAATAGGTATCCGCTACCTCGCATTGATGACCTGTTTGACCAGTTGCAAGGAGCACAATTCTTTTCAAAGATCGATCTTCGTTCTGGATATCATCAGCTGAAGATTAAAACTGAGGATATTCCAAAGACTGCCTTCAGAACTCGGTACGGGCATTATGAATTCTTAGTAATGTCTTTTGGATTGACTAATGCTCCTGCTGCCTTCATGGATATGATGAACCGTGTATTCAAAGAATATTTGGATCAGTTCGTTGTTGTCTTTATTGATGACATCCTCATCTATTCCAAAAGCCGTGAAGATCATGAGCGCCATTTGAAGCTGGTACTGCAAAGGCTTCGTGAAAACAAGCTATATGCCAAACTGAAGAAATGCGAGTTCTGGCTTGAGGAAGTAGCATTCCTTGGGCACGTGGTGTCAAAACATGGAGTATCTGTCGACCCGGCGAAGATTGAAGCCATACAAAGTTGGGAGCAACCGAAGTCGGTAACCGAAGTACGTAGCTTTCTGGGCTTAGCTGGTTATTATCGGAGATTTGTGGAAGGATTTTCTCGAATCGCTACTCCGTTAACTCAGCTGACTCGGAAAGATACAAAATTCGTATGGAGTGAGGAATGCGAGAAGAGTTTCCAAGAACTCAAGAGGAGACTCATTTCGGCACCTGTTTTGACAATACCATCTGGTTCGGATGGATTTGTTATCTACAGCGATGCTTCAGGCAAAGGGTTAGGATGTGTTCTCATGCAACATGGGAAAGTCATAGCCTATGCCTCACGACAACTCAAAGAATATGAGAGGAATTATCCTACTCATGATTTGGAGTTGGCAGCAGTCGTTTTTGCGTTGAAGATCTGGAGACACTACCTGTATGGGGAGAAAGTGGAGATCTATACAGATCATAAAAGCCTCAAATATTTCTTCACCCAAAAGGAACTCAACATGCGGCAACGACGTTGGCTTGAGCTGTTGAAAGATTACGATCATACCATCCAATACCATCCTGGAAAAGCAAACGTAGTAGCTGACGCATTGAGTAGAAGATCATATGCGGGTACGAGTGCAATGTTTTTAACACAAAGGCCCATTTTGTATGACTTGCAAAGGATGGAGATAGAGATGAAGGCTCCAAGTACCCACATGATGATATCAAATATACGAGTAGAACCGACTTTAATCGATAAAGTTAAAGCTGCTCAAGCTACGGATATAGAGCTGATGCGTATGAAGAAGAAAGTGCAAGAAGGTGCTATTCCAGAAGCAAGAATCGATGAAGAAGGAATACTTCGAGTCAACTCCAGACTTTGTGTTCCTAACGATTTTGACTTGAAGCATAGAATAATGATGGAGGCACACAACACACCGTTTGCAATCCATCCTGGGAGTACCAAAATGTATCACGATCTTCGACATACATTTTGGTGGAGCAATATGAAAAGAGAGATCGCGGAGTTTATCTCGAGGTGTTTAACTTGTCAACGTGTAAAGGCGGAGCATCAAGTACCAAAGGGTCCATTGCAACCACTTGAGATTCCGAAATGGAAGTGGGAACACATTACTATGGATTTTGTTACGGGTCTTCCCAAGGTTTCTCAAGGCATAGATGCGATTTGGGTTATTGTTGATAGATTAACCAAGTCCGCTCATTTCTTGCCGATACGTGAGACTTATTCCCTTGAACGTCTTGCTAGTATGTACGTGAACGAGATTGTGAGATTGCATGGCATGCCAGTATCCATAGTTTCGGATCGTGACCCAAGATTCACTTCACGATTTTGGGTTAGCTTGCAGAAAGCTATGGGCACGGATTTACGATTCAGTTCAGCATACCATCCTCAAACGGACGGACAATCAGAGAGGACTATTCAAACTCTTGAAGATCTATTAAGACTTTGTGTCTTAGATCTCAAAGGGAGTTGGGATAAGTACCTACCATTGGTGGAATTCTCCTACAACAACAGTTATCAGGCGAGCATAGGTATGGCTCCATTTGAGGCGTTGTATGGAAGAAAATGTCGTTCTCCAGTATGCTGGGACGAGGTGGGTGAAGCAACATTGTTGGGACCAGAGTTGGTACGCATTACTACAGAGAAGATCCAAACGATTCGACAACGTATACAAACGGCACAGGATCGACAAAAGAGTTATGCGGATCTTCATCGGAAGGACGTGGAATTTAATATTGGGGATCATGTATTGTTACGTGTTGCACCATGGAAGGGAGTTACAAGATTTGGGAAGAGAGGAAAGCTCAATCCAAGATTTGTTGGTCCATTTGAGATTCTTGAGCGAATAGGAAATGTGGCATATAGACTCGCATTACCTCCAAGCATGTCTCGTGTTCATAATGTTTTTCACATATCTATGCTTCGTAAATATGTTAAAGACCCGAACCACATTATTGAGTTAGAACCAGACGAGATAGCTGAAGATTTAACGTACGAGGAGGTACCTGTTAAGATCTTGGATAGGAAAGAGCATGTCCTACGCACGAAGGTTATACCACAAGTTAAGGTTTTGTGGAGAAACCATGCTATTGAAGAAATGACCTGGGAGTTGGAATCAGAAATGAAAGCGAGGTATCCTCACCTTTTTGAAACATCAGGTACGTACGTCAATTTCGAGGACGAAATTTCATAAGGAGGGGAGGTTGTAAGACCCCAACTTATTAATTAATAAAAAATCAAATTTTCTCTAAATATTATTGTGAATAATAAGGGGTTAATTTGATATAATACTTTGGTTATGGGTGAAATGTGCAAATTTTGCAAAATAAGCAAGTGGTTATAAAATATTTATTTTTGGTCGTGAATATTCGTTGGTCGTGGAATATTCTTGCTGTCGGGGAATATTCGTACGACGACGCAGCCTTGTGTGGGCCCCATAACGGAAAGCGATTGGATGAAGAAAACGACAAGTATAAGTTGTTTATAAATAACGGCGTAGTTGTTACCGTTAATACTGTTGGAATACCCGGTGGTTAAAATACAGTAGCACACGGTATTGCACCAATTATTGATTCTTACGTAAGAAGGCACTACTCAATAATTGTTACAGTAGTTATTATTCAATATTTTATTTTATTGATTCAATAATTGCTGCGTTGATATTTTATATTATTGTTGTTTCAATAATTGTTGCTGCACAGTATTTTCATTTATCAGATCAATAATTCATATTATTTGAATAATATTATTAGATAACATTATTGGCAATGTCTAGAAAGTTCTGTCTAAGGAGAGGTTTGGTCATCTAATTGCGCGCCAGTAAGGAGAAATCCTTATTGGAAAGCCCCCTCTTTCCTGGGAACGGCCTGGTTGTCATAAATGTGATTCTGTAATATTATTTGTGAATAATTAATTATTGATTCATATGATAAGGAAATATTTATTTTATGTGGATATAAATTGAGGGATATATTTTTGTGGTTAAAAATGAAGGAGTTAATGTTGAGGTTTTTATCAGTATTTTTGTCGGAATGGAGGTATTAAAAATCAGGTTTTTGAGATATTTATTGCGGGGATAATTTTTAATCCGACCGTTGGATCGTGGTAATTTTTGGATATGTTATACATATATAAGTTGAGTATATGTCCACAAATTTTGAACCGTTAAAAATAACGTATGATTTATTACGAATTTTACAAGATGACTGGTTCAGAAATTGTTTGAATTTTCGAGTTTATCATTTTTTGAAAATTCTAGAATTGGTGGGCCCCACTTGTGGTTGGTGAAGAAATGTGCTGAATTATATTTCAAATGTGGTGGGTGGGAATAGTAGCAGGTAAAGCCGCATCAGGTTGCAGGTCAAACCTACCAAAATTTTCCTATAAATAGAGGGCTAAGTTAGAATTGAAAATCACACCAGAAACAAGTTTTCTCTCTTTCTCTCTCTAGATTATTGAGTGTATTTTGTGAGTATTTAGATACTTTGAGAGTTTCTATTCATCAAGCAAGTTTCTTTCAGCCTTATACCGTATTCCGACCAGAATACTGATATTTTGAGGTAAGGGATATTATTTTCTTCTATGATATTATTTTCTTCAATATCATTATGCTGAAATATTGATAGAGTTTTTATCAAATTTGGAACTTTTTGTGTCGGGGTTATTATTCACGTATACGCACTATTCACGAATACGGCACTATTCACCGAAAAATAAAATTTTCCCTTTTTTCCAAGATGTCTATTATGGTTACTATCTTTGATTGTATCCATGTTTTGATCTTTATTTTTGAATTCTGCTTCACAATTGATTATTATGAAGTATTATTGATCTTGGATAAACTGTTATACGAATCCCTACTATTTGTCCTTCTGTCTCATTGGATTCGTTCTCTTTAAGATATTTTTCATCATCCTCAGTCCTAAATGATGATATTAATGAATATCTTTGGCCTGTAGTGCAAAGATGTATAATTACTTGATGAATATCTTTGGCCTGTAGTGCAAAGATGAACAGGTGTTGAGATGAACATGACCGACTGATGATACAAATGAATATCTTTGGCCTGTATGCAAAGATGAATATTTGGTAAAGATGATTATTAATTGATGTTACAGGGATAAAATATTGATGATGGACTTTTAAATCTTAGAAATAGTAGAATTCTTTCTCTACTTGACTCTTCTAATGGTTTGCTTTTTCCGCTGCATTGTTGATCTAAAACTTGTTGTCGATTATATTTTATCAGATTTTTCCCTGTTGAAGACTAACGATAATTTGTTTATATTATCTTAGTCATAATATTCTTTACTGGGCTAGTTGAGCTCACCCTTTTCCTTTTTTGTTCCATTTTTCTTCTCAGGAGGTGAGAACATAGCAGGATCTAGTCGGGTATGGAGTGATGGTTCTAGAAAGATGTTTTAGCAGTCCTCACTATTTCTGTAAAATAGTGTTTGAATAATTGTAATGAGGATTTATTTGAGTGTGATATTGTCTAGAAGACAATATTTGTATTTAAACCTCACAGTATGTGTTGTCGTATTTTGCACGACAATTGTATTATTGAAGTTGTAGTTTGCTTCTGTACCATGTATTTGGCGACTCAGAATGGGTGTTGTATACCTACTGGGGCGTCACAGTAGAATAATTCATTCGCTACTTGACACTCTAATGGTTTGCTTTTTTCCGCTGCAGTTGTTGATT